>VZSF01010131.1:0-203092 GCA_013398295.1 Chionis minor | reverse complement strand
GCTCCCCGGGGCCCCCCCCCGCCGGCGGCCGGCTCGGCGCAGAGCGGCGGGGCAGCCGGAGCCAGCTGCGCCCCGGGGCCGCCAGGCGCCCCGGGGCCGGGGCTGCCGCGCTTCTTGCTGGCGGCCACCCATGCTGCTCTCGGCCAGGGCCGGTGCAGGTGTAACAGCGCTGCCGCGTGTGTCATCACCTCCGCCAAATGGCAGATTCCTGCCTGTTCACTCCTAAGCCGGGCGCGCAGCGACTTTCCAGGGCTCGCTCTCTGGCTCGCAGAGGACATTTGACATCTGAGGGGCTTGTTCGGGGGTTTTTGACAGGCCCACCGAGGGGGATTTCGGATGAAGAGCAGGGCAGAAGCTCAGCCCAGTGCTGGGAGCGGCGATCGGGCCGAGCATCGACAAAGGTGAGGGCGCAGCCCCGCGTGCGGCTACTCGAACGTTTGACACAAGGGCAGGCAGGCACCGGCGGGCTCCCCCCTCTCCCCGCTGCTAATTAATCCCTTTTTGGGACGTTAAAGAGCCACCTGAAAACGTAGGAGCACGCCATAAAGCCGAGCTTGGACAGTGTGGCTGCAGTTAGGCAGAGAGCTGAGGTCCTACCGGCACTCTCAGAAACGTCGCAGCGAAGGGAATGCAAGTAACAGGGACGGGCATGGCGAGCCCTTCCCCGGCGAAGGAACGGGGGGCGACCCCGGGGAGCGGCCCGACCCGACGGTGCCGGTGCGCCCGGGCCGGCCCCCTGTCCCGGGGCCGGGCAGGAGTCTGGCAAACCCGGGCAAAGTGAGGGCAGAAGGAGCCGGCGGAGCTGCTCCCGGACCGGCCCTGCAGCCGCCCTCGAGGGCTGGGGAAGCCGGAGGTGAGCCAGCAGCGCAGGGCGCTCACGGCGCCGGTGCCCAGCCGGTGCCCGCTGCGGCCGAGGGGCAGATCCCACCGCGGGACGCTGAGGGGCGGCGGGGAAAGGGCTCTCGCTTTCTTCACACGAAGGCAGAACCGCCCCGGCCCCGTCCCGTTCCCGGGGCAGGGAAGCCGGGAAGAAGACGGGCAGACCGGGTCTCAGCCCCGGCCTCACAACCGCACTAAGAAGCGCCCCGAGAGGGGCTGCAAATCGGGGCTTCGCCCTGCTTCTCCGGTACCGAGCTGGGCCGGCACCCCCTTTCCGAACAGAGCACAGGACCCTCCGTGCGGCCACAATTCCGGTATTCCGGCCGGGAAGAGACTAAGCCCCCGTACCCGCGGGTGAAAGCACAGCGCGGAGCGAATGCGGCGAGCGACGGGGGTCTCTCCAGGGGAGCGCGGCCGCAGCCCCGCACCCGGTGCCGCCGTGCCGTGCCGCGACGAGCCGGGAGGGCACCGGGGAGCGCCGCGGGGACAGGGGGCAGGGCGCCGCCCCCACGCCGTGCCCCGGCAGCCCGGGTAAGGCTTCCCACGAGAGCCGTGCCTTCAGCGCCAGCGCCGGTAAGGCTCGAGGAGCCGGAGTGTTTTTTTTCTACTCACCGCCGTGCAGGCAGCAGAGCCGATTTCTACCTGGAAGCTTTGGGGTCGGTTTGTTTGAAAGCGTGGCAGGCTTCCTCTCCCAAACAGTTAAACATTTCTTTTTTTATTTTTTTTCTTCTCTTGGCGAGAAAACGCGTCTCTGGCGGTGAGCGGCGGGACGCCCCGCTCCCGTTCGGCTGGTGCAGCCAAGCCGCCGCCTGCAGGCACCGGGGCAGGGCTCCCTCCTCCCGCACCGACACCCGGACGGGGACAGGCGACACAGCCCCTCGGTCTGTCCTCCGGCTCCTAACTCCGCTCCGGGTGCCATGCCGCTTCTCGGCGCCCGGGGACGGACAGACGGCTGGTGCCGCGGTGCAGCAGTGAGGAACCGCCTTTCGGGACCGCTCTAGCCCCAGCACACGGCGACGGTAACGACGTTACCCCGCGTTAATTTGGGTCGCGTAGGAACGGCACGGACACGGATCTAAAAGCGGGTCCGGGCGCGCGTTGCTCCGAGCCCCGTTAGCCCGACGAGCGGGACCCGCGGCGGAGCCCGGCTCCGGGAAGGCGGGCAGGGCCCGGGCGCGCTCCATCCCCGCGGCGCCTCTTCCCTTCCTCGGCACGGCCACCGGACCAGCCGGGACAGGGCGATCACCGTGCTGCCCTTCCAAATAGTTCTAGTTCCTTCCCCTTTTCCTCTGCTTCTCCCAAATACTGCTCGGCTCTAAGGTCGCGGAATTATTTAGTCCCACGACAACCACAGGAGAACGAGGATCCGCAAACCCGGCAGGTGAGGGACGGTCCCGCACCCCGGCGCTCATGAGAGTTAGCAAAACGTACTTGGGGAAATAAACTATTCTGTCCTCCATGAAAATTCATAGGATTTAATCTGTGGAAAGGCTGGAGGAGGGAGGCGTTTTCCCGTGCCACCCGGGCGCGGGAGCTCGCCCTGCCCGCGGGACCCGGCTGCCCAGCCCCGCCGCCGCTGCCTCGCCAGGGCCCGGGGCGCTCCCTTTTCGAAGGGCACCTGAAGGCCCGGCTCCAGCCTGGAGGCGGCCATTAGCGGCGCGGCGCTGGCTACCGGGAATAATCCTCTTTGCAACTTCAAGGCAACCATTACGGGGGAGAAAATCGCACGCGTGTGACTCCCTTTGGAGACTAAACTCGGGCTTGGAAAAGCTCTCGTTTTCCGAACCTCCCCTGGGGCTGGGCCGGCAGCTCACCTCGCTCAGCTGGGGCCACCCCAAACACCCAGCCCGCTCGCCCTCTGCTCAGGAGTGCCAGCAGCGCAGTCTCAAACAGCGCATAAACGCTCTTTAATTCCATTACTGGGCCTGTGACGCCAGAACAAGGAAATATTCACCTGGAAAGTGTCGTCTTCTGCATGAATGAGTTTCATTGTGAAAACCTTGAGCATATATAGGTGCATATATGTTTTGCAGGGGAGAATTTAGTTTCTCGTTTATGCTGTAAAGCTAAAAATTCTGGTAGCTTTAGGCTTGTTTTCACAAGCTCCCAGCTGTACAAAGATTTCTGTTTTTACAGGAAGAACTAAGCAGTCCATAGACCGTGATGGCTGTACATCCATAATGTGAGCTTCATGAGGAACAGAGCAACTTTATTATGATCGGGGCTGAAATCACATTGAATAAAAGCCCATCTAACAGGGCCTGAGGGAAAAGTTACAAACGGGCTCATTTCTATACCCACTCCAATGGGAATTTTAGACAGAAAGGTTTTAGGATCAGGAGAGTAGATTTCCCCCTTCAGCTGACAGTATGAAGACGCTTTTCACTGTCCCATTTAATCTTGAGCCTGTTCCTACCACCCTGGTATCAACGAAATCTATCTCACGAGAAAAGGCAGCCCCGACCTTTTTCCCTCTTGTATTGCTACTTCCCATCTCTTCTCTACTCAGTTTCTTTTTTGTAGCCTGAGCCAGAGTCTTCCCTACAGTATATTTGTTTATGCTTAGAGAACAGGCCTACAGGAAAACAAACTAAGTATTTCACTCTACCATTTGGTAGTTCCTTTCTTTCATCTGAAAACACAGCCTGATCCAGGGAAGGTTCTTGAATTCACACAACCGGTTACATGATGAAATGCAAACAGTTTCTTGTGGTATTAAATGGCAGCCCGCAGCAGAGTTCAGGTTGGCTGTTATGGATTCACTAGTTACGGCTCTGCAGGATAATCCTGTGTTACTGCCATCCTGCAGTTAGTGGCCTACAGCAATGCTGCCGAATGCTGCAAATAAAAACAAACAAGCCAGCCTCCTCTTTTTAGACAGAGTAGAAATTATGTCTCTTTAGGAAGCTCGAAGCAAAGATCGTTTGTACCAGAGACTGACAACTTCCAAAGCAAGCTGCTCTTTCCAGCACTTCGAAATTGATGCTTATTTTTCTACAAAGCATGGGTGGGTGGGGGGGAAAGGAACAAAAACCCCTGAATCATACAAGTCCACTCACGTCCAGATCACCCTGAAGTTGCAAATTAATAGCATTGTACAACAAAATTAGAGCCAAAGCAGGCTCATTGTTGCTACAGAGATGCACTGTTTAACAGATCATTTTTAGGCAATAAAAATACCCTGCATGCTTGTTTAGACTGTTTCAAAAATTGTACTGTTAAGGATCCAAGCAGGCAAAATGGTACAAATTTCAGATTATTTAAAAAAAAAGAGGCTTCAAGAAAAATGATTCCAGCCAACCTAGGGACATAATATGTCTCTGTTACTTCTCTGAGAACATGGGTCCCAAACTGTAGCCATGATTCTCTCTGAACTCATATAATCTGCTTAAACCTGTTTTCATCTGGAGTCTAGGATGTTACTGCTTTGAGGAAGCAATATTTGAAAAGGTTATTCAGGTTACAAGTTGAAACTCCTGCATTCAGGAAACACAGATCCACCAGTATAGTACCAACAACAGAACTGGAGTTTTAGTGACTGGGAGAAGAACAATTCCGCACCTGGTCAAACTTTGCTGACAAAAGCCCTTTTCGAAAGTCATACTGGCAAAGCTGTTTTAATCTGGACAGCCTGTCCGAGAGGCTTGAGGCTGACGTCAGCTCTGGCAGTTGACGTTTGGTAGCTTGGTTCATAGCGGGAGTGCTTTGCTGCAGCAGTGTGCAGGGATACTCGTGCTCAGTCTGTGCCCCCACTCCTACAACAGACCTGGCCAGCCAGGGACACGCTTGCACATGTTGCAGCCACGCCGATTTCAGTTTGAGTGAGTAGCTTGCGGTGACTCACTCAGGCCGCTGAATTTGGGCAGCACATCTGTCTACTGTGAATGCAAGTTCTGCCTTTAGCAGCTTCTCGAGGAGTTGTGCGGGACACGTTTGGGGCTCTGGGTCTACTTTCTGCAGGCTCCTACAGGGGAGGTGCTGCCCTGGGAGCAAAGCTGTACAGGTACAGCAACATCCTGTAAAATCCACATGTAGACTCAGAGTTTGCTCTCTGCATCATGACCACGTAAGTCATGCACCTTTTCCATTTCTGAGCAACTAGAAGCAGTTGGACTTGGCTAAAGCTAAGTAGTTATGTCTCAAGGTCTTCCAGAACTTGTAGAAGGGGCTAGGTTAGCCAGGAACAGGGTGCTTTTGTTTTAAAATAGACTATCCACATCTGGAGTTTATGTATGTGTTACCTATATAAACAATTTGTGAGTAACTCCATATACACACGAGCTTCTCCCTCATCTGCTTATTGAGCAGAAGCCCTGGCTGAAACACCCAGAGAATACCCTGCCAGGTCCGGAGGGCAGAATTAAGATGATGGAGGACTATCATGCCCCTACAAACTGCATCCACCTCCTCTTAAAACCTTGCAGTGTTTGACGCAGCCCGTGTTCAGGAGGAACACGTGGCATCGCCACACTGATGTACGTGCAGCCTGCATGAACTGGAACCACAAAGCCATTTCTGTTTTCTAAGCTCCGCAGTTGGAATGGGTGCACTGGACAATTTAACCCCCCCAGCTCTAGCTGTGCCTCTACTGAGTACATGCTGCACTTTAAAACAATTAGAAGCACAAGTTCATTTACTTTTAAATGTAACTACTATGTTTCTTAAAAGATTATAAGATTGCAACTATAACTAGGTTTGATCTGAGAACAAATCTGTTTTGTTGGTTCAAACCGCATACAATCTTCAGAGAATCAGGTTAAAAGTGATGTGATGGAAGTGATTTTCTTCCTTTTGGAGGAAAAGAGCCAAACTTTAGCCAAAGTCAACCTCAGATGACATACAGTTTCACAAACACTTGAATGCATAACTTGAAAGCGTCCACTCGTTGGAGACAAAGGTTGTGGTACCAGTGGAAGGTGGATTTGACCCTCAGACACCTTTTAAGTCTCTATATTGTCCCAAGCAACCAGTGGGCTTGGAAGCACAATGCAATCCCAAAACATTAATTATCCCTTCACAGCAAGAACAGAAACCTTGAAGCAGCTGAATATTTCAGTTTAAGCTCAGCCACCTAAAATCTGGAAGTTGATTTTTGTCTGTAAAATCACCCCAAGGTCTTTCTGTTTATCTCAATCTTATTCCAGCCTTCTGAGTATGCAAACCTGAACTGGAAATCTACCAAACTTGGGAGTTTGCATGACATTTCCAGCCTGTCCTACTTTTGACCTGGCCAGAAACAGCATATCAGACTTGCTCATGGTTTTCCAGCATTTCTACTCTAGGTCGCAATGAGAGCAAGGAAACGCAGAGCAGACCAAACAAAAAAATAATTAACCAAACTTTTTTAGACTCTCAGAAGGGGCTTGGTTCAAATCCAGTTGAGATATAGATGAAAGTTCAGCCCGTTCATTTTATTACAGTTTGTTTACTTACACATAATTTAATTTTAACTTGTTTTCCCTTTTTCATCCATTTTGTAGCTAACCCTTGCAACAAATACAAGAGATACACCCATTTTAAGAATAGCTGTCAGAAGAAGTTAAGCCCTGCAGGCGAGTCCACCCTACACTAAGGCAGTAATAATTCCACCCCGTGACCCAAGGGTTAAAGTCATAGGTTCTGTCAGAGCCACCAGCACAACCTGCTCAGACAGGTCAGGCCACACCAACGTCTTCCCAATGGTGTGGTTCAGGGCTGGCTGGCACACAGAGGGTGCTAACTGGAAAGGGGAAGCATGAGGAATGCCGTAAGTTTCGAAGATTCGGCCCATCTCCCAGAGACCTTTTCCAAAGCAGCTCTGCAGAACTCTGGCCAAAGGCACAGGTGGGATGGGGGATAAATACCCTCAGGGCTTATAAGAATCGCCACGATGCCCACAGTGCGGTTCAGAATATAAACAGCACCTACATTATTTAACAACAAAAAGCAATTATTTGCAAAATAAATCTCTCTCCCACTCCTTCCTTGTCCTGTTAGGCACCTAGTTAGCGCCGTACCCTACATCTTCATCTTCCTGGTGCCATAGGTGTCTCATTATTAGAAATGAAATAATATTTGCATAGGAAGGTTACCAGCCAGTGTGCCACATGACTGAACACTGTATTGAGCCAGTTCGGTTCAATGGCTTCATGTTTGGCTTAGCTCTTGCAATGCCCACTAAATACAGAAGCATGTATTCCACTGAGCGTCTGCTAAAATCTTCAGCAGATATTTGGAATAATTGTTCAGAAAAATTAAAATTTTTACTTCTGTGGTTCATTTTTTAATGGGAAGGGTGAAAGGCTGGATTTCTTTAACCTTGATCGTATCTGACTTAAATGAATAGGAGGGGAAATGAAGGGGTTTGGCTGTTTCTTTTTTTAAAAAAAGATTTTTGCCTGAAGTGATCTGTTAGCTCTTAGTGCTTTGTGCATCCTAGCATCCTTAGAGAGAACAGCTTGGAAAATGCGCAGAGCCTATCAAGGAACAAATGCCGCCCTATACCTGGCTTACACTCCAATGAGGAGAAGCAGGCTCAGCTTCACCTGATAAGTTAGTTCATCAACAATTACAACTCTGTTTAAAGCACGAGTCTCTACTAGTTGATGTTATGATTGGAATAATATGTGGCATTTAAGCAGCATGTCACATTTTGGGTACTTCAAGTAATTTACAAACAGCATCATTGCTGGAAGGCATAAAGGAGAGTTTTACTTGCTATTGGATCCTCCACTAATCATTTAACGTCACATTTTTGTACATGTGGTTTCTCAGAATTAGGTAACACCCAATATCTTTAAATGCACCTGGGAACTCATGTCTAAATACTGATCGTGATTGCTAATTTCAGACATCTGAGTTTGAAAATGTAGTATTTAAAGCTTGACCATAAGAGGGATTAAAAATAAGGAATGAGAGACCCTTCAGCACAAACTTGCAAGGAAGATATTGCTCATATTTAAAGCAAAGAAAGAAAGGCAGCAATCATTTAATGCTACATGTCCTTGAAGAAATGTTGCTGAGGATCATCCAGGAGCAAACCCTGTACTGACCTGTAAAACTGATCTAAGGATATAAAGAGCTGTATCTCTTTTCCCTGCTTGCGGGAAGACTGCAAAGTGATAGAAACATCAGGGCTTTTAAACAGGCTTTCAGAGTAATACAAAGCTAAATTTTGGTTCTTTTGAAGCTAAAAAGGAATTTCCCTCTTGATCTTAAGGGGAGCAGGATTTCCCCTACTGTCTGAGATTCTTCATAATGAAAAGGTACTTTTGTGTTTCAGTTCTTTCTGTTGGGTGAGGTGTTAATCCAGCACTGTCATGGCCTTGCAGCCACTTTGCACATTTTCTGGGAATTAACAAAAGGAGAAACTACGTTTTATGACACCTTTGAAGCCTAGTTTTTCTAGTAAACTATACATTTACAAAACAAGTTTTTACAGCCAGCTTTAGGATAGGAAAACAAAGCAGTAAGGCCAGCTTTGCTTTGCTTTCTCGCTCAAATGTCTGCATAGAAACTTGCCTATGTCAGAGACTTACCTTAAAGCTACCTATAGGACTAACGCGAGGGACAGCCCCATAACTCATTGATTTGTGGAGCTAGTAGAAGTCTGTATTTTGAGAAATCATTTGTTAGGAGGATCCCCTCTTTACAGAGAGACTGATAGATTTTTCAGTCTTTGTTGTAGAAGAGAATCTTTCCTGAAGCTAGTAAAACACTTTGTTTCTGAAAAAAAGTGTGTTTTTCTAAACAATTATTTTCATCTGAACAACATAACCAAAAATCCCAGCTTGGCTTTAGTTTTTTGTTAGAAATACCATCATTTTTTGACAAAAAGCAAAACTGCCTAACAATTCCTTTGGGCAAAGGGCAGTTTCTCATTTAGAACTGTTTTAATAAAAGATTTCTGATTAGTACTGCTGTGGGTCTCTGAAACGTCCAGCTGAAATGTATCCTAGGCAGGAGCACAGGCTGGGCTCAGGGTTTGAGCGACGCACAGGCCACCTGTGGCTTCACCTTCAGCCACAGACAGCGGTGATATGATTGTCCTACGCTGCCACGGAGCACCTCTGCCGCCTCACATCCCAGCCAGAAACCAATCACCAGACAAAATGGTTCAAGGGAAGCTTTAGACCAGCAGTAAGTTTTGCTGCTATTTAACTGGAAGAGATTTTACACAGTTTGGTCCAGTGTTTTAAAAGTGATGTTACTGTGCAGCAATATAGTACCTACTATTATTTGCTGGTGGGTTAGAGGCTGCGCCCATCTCGCAGAGCAGTTGCAAACGATACAGTGCTTATGGTGCACACAGCAGGGTGATTCAGCTGCACAGTTTCCTCTCCATTTCAGTGTTTCTGAAAATTGGCAGAAAAGCTATTTATCATCAGAATCATATGCCCATCACACCACCACAACTCTGATTAGACCGAAAAAAAAGGAAAATTTGGGCTAACGTAGCTTTTGCTAAATGGCGATAATCATAGTGAATCAATAGAACTGCTGTTTGCATGACTGAAGCTTACTTTGTGCCATTTCTGACAATAAAACAATTATAATACCAGATCCTTCAGGGCAGGGTGGCTTGCTCCCTCTTACCTCCTTGTATCTATAATAAGCTACTGGGTTGTTCCACTCGCCTTCCCCCTTTTCTTAAATTTTATTTCTCAAGTCCCGTTACACGTAGGCTGCGAGGCTTATTTCAGTTCTTTAGTGGCTGCATTAGTCAAACACACAGCAGATGTCAGTGCATTACAAAACTTGGTTTGAGCATAATAAAAGAAGTTACGAACGAGAAAGTTAAACAAGAAAGCAAAAATGCAGGGAACTGCAAAGCTGTGAAGCTATCGAGGAGGTCATCCCTCCATGTCTGACACCATCTCCTTAACCGCTAACAGTGGGAGCATTACTGCAATTTTACAGCTTCTCCTGTTGAACCCTTCTAAAGCTTTTAAATCTCTCACCCACCCAGGCTTTTTGGGAACTGTAGCACATGCTTCCCAGCTGGTACGGGAAAGTGATGCCCGGGTATTTTTTCCCCTTTTGCACAATTCAGACTCTAGAAGTGCAGTAGAGAGTAGAGCAAACGGAAAGCGTCGGTGCTGCTTGCTTCGTTCTGTAACTAGAGATTCTCCCCCTGCTTTAGGAAAGCCAGTCTAAGCAAAATATTTCCCTGGCCCGGGTGTCACAGCTGAAACAGAGGTGGGTCATTTAAAGTCAAGCTACGCATACCCTAAACCAGACCTCGGTCCCGCTCCTCCCAATTTCGTTGAAGTCGCAGCAATCCAGGAACAAAAGAGAGATCCAATTAAAGGCCTCCCTTGTTTCCCCCAGAACAGAGAGCGCCCTGGAAAAATAAACAGCCGCTCTCCCCCTCTGGGAGCTGCGCAGATAAAGCCCTGTGAGTGCGTAGGGACCCTTGGGCGATAAGGCACATTCTCAGGAAGCCGAGGACACACACCTTAGGCCAGGGGGCTTCCTTACTTTGTACACCCAGTTTCCCCGCATGACACAGATCATTGTCTGGCAGTGGAAAGCCTCAGCTCCAGAAGGCAGCTCATATCCAACTGCCTTGCAGGAAACTGCAGAGGGTTTTTTCTTTTTTTTCTTTTTTTTTGTGTGTCCTTCTTGGAGAAGCAAAGCAGAATGTTTATCTTTCTTATCTCAGAAAGGAAACCTATGGGAAATGCTATGCCATATTCTCCACTGTTCTCCTGTCATATAATTATAATGCATTACACAAAGCAAAATCTTTTGGAAAGCCAGTAGGGCTAATGAGGAGACAAGCCCGTATTAGAAGTTGCTTTCCTTTTCTTTCCACATTTTGCAAGTCTCATTTGAGTGGCCAGTGGTATAAAAACAAACGATAAGATAAATGTTTGTGTCAGGAAAACACAATGCACCCCGAGTGTCCCGTGGCATTAGCAGAATAATTGTTACACAAGGCAAGTCTCTTTTCCCCAAACAACAAACCTAGGCCAGATTTTTTTCGGACTTCAAAGAAAGAACACAGTAGGGCCTTTCCACTGCCAAATTGCTAAGTGGAATAAAAAATTGTGATTTTGCCATTAAATACTTGGTATAAATTCAAGAGGGTTTTTTTTTTTCTTTTTTCTTTTTTCAACAGCGATGCTATTGCATTCTATACTGGAAAAGGATAAATTAGAATTTCAAAGGCTTTAAGTGGTCACTGGATAAGAAACTGTGCACACAACACTTCTGCACCACAATGCACAGCTTAACAGCATTTATGATCACAAACCCTGCTAAGCTACGTTCTCTGTATTATTAAGGTCAGCACAGATTATACCAAAGAAGCATCTAATGCTGGTGATCGGTATGTGCGTTACGTTCTGCCAACAGAATTTTTCCTTGAAGATCTACTACAAAAGCTCATGGTATTCCTCTAAATTCCACTGCCTTTGATTAAAAAAAACTCAGAAATAGTTGGAAAGGCTGACATGAACAACCTCTCTAATGTACTTTAATTTTCTTAGTGAAATGCTTAATGAAAATCTGATGAAGAGGATACTGAGACTATGTAAAAGGATGGTAACAAACCCAGCTCTCCAACAACGCAGTCACTGCAGAAACTTTAAAGAGCTTGGGGCTGGATTTTAAAGAGTTGAGCACACACAGGCACAAATACATATTTCAAGGAGTGCTGAACACTTGGTACCACTATGACTCTAAGAAACAGATTTTTTTTTTTTAAAGTATAAATGGCTGAGCTCTTTTCAAATTTAGCTACATGTTACCAGACCTAGATGGGAACAAAAATCCTGTGAAAGAAAGTATGATCCATATTAGTTTCCGTTTCTGCAGCCTGTGCTCCTCAGGATTGCCTGCAGACGCACACTCAGGAAATTATACTGAATTAATGTTTAAAGTGGATTAATTAATTGGCCTCAGTCCCCAATTTAGTCACAATCAAGAGGCTTTCAAGTTAACTAAGTTGAAGGCAGTTTAGAGCACTCAAATTCTAAAAAGAATTCCTACACAGAATTTTAATGCCTTTAAAGTAATTGGTTTTAAATTCACATCTTCACTTAATTTGTTGGGGTTTTTTTAAGCCTTGCTATGTAAATGGATGCTAAGGAAACACAGAAAAAGGAGTTTGGATAAGTAAATTTGTCATTTTTCAAGTAAAGAAAGAAAATGTTTAATATCAGCAAATGGTTCCAGATCATTTTGTGAGGGCTCTACAAGCAAGCTTTGAAAATACGCTGTTTCTTTGAAGCAAATATCAGTACAATAGCAAGAAACTTGTCAATTCAGAATGCTCCCCCGCAGGTATTTGGCCCCCAGTGTAACACATACAAGCGCCTGAAAGTGTTTGCAGGTATTCCAGGCTCCTCAGTAGTTTAAGTAAAACTGAATGTTGTCACCCAGAGAATCAGATAAAAACAATGAGAATAAAGCAACCTATCCAAGCCTGGCCAAGCCGCCACGGGAGCGCAGGAGAGCAGGAGGTGTGCTGAGGGGAGTCCCCAGCCCTCGCAGCAGCGGGGTGGGGAGCGGAGGGCAGCAGGACAGCTTGGCCCCGGTGCTCAGCAGGACGAGGGGCTCAGTTGCTCCTACGGACAGCTGAGGTGGAGGATAACCAGGATCCTGCTGCCCCATCCCTGAGCTCGCTGCCTGCCTGCGCTTCCCATGCCTAAGGCAGGCCTGACTGCAACAGTCAAGACAAAAGCAGGTGTGTGTTTCTACCTGGTGACAGCCACGATAGGGACATCCTCCTCCTGTCTGTCTGGAACCAGATTTGTAGGAAAAAAAGCCTATTGGTACCAAAGTGTACCAATTCACTAACAGCTTTTTTTTTGTTTGTTGCGGTTGGAATTTTTATTTACTATAAAGCCACATCTCTCGTTGCTTCTTTTCTCAGTTGTTGCTTAAAAATAAATGGTTTGTGTTGATTAAGGTTTATTACTTGTCAACTAGCTTCAAATTTAGGTGTCTTGTAATGCCTCACATTAACAGGAAAACCCTCAGCTCTTACTGTGAAATACTGCAAACCTAAAAGCTTCAATAATGTATACGGGAGAAAGTATTTATTCAGACTTCAGTATTTGTCATATTTGCTTGCGTTAACAATTGGAAACTGCAAAACCAGACAGCACGCAACTGGTGGGACAGGCAGTGAGACAGCTTTGCAGAACGCAGTCTGTAGGTTTCTCTGAAACATGACTGCAATACCGCTGCAGTCCTTACCGCCCTCTTCAGATTGACACGTTAACGAAGTAAATGCGGATCACTCCTCTAGATAAGGCCTCGAAAGCAGCTGATTTGAACTTCATGTTCCTTTATGTGGAATTATTATTATACAAATGATACCTACAGGGCACCATGATCTAGATTTGCTCCCTAACCCAGTTTATTTCCCACTTCCCACTTCCAGAAAGGAGTGCGGTGCCCTTCATTTGCTGCTCCTGCTGTCCTAAGTGCTGTGGGATCACTCTTCCTGTCCCTGCTCCGCAAAGACCTGGCCGTAATTTGACCAGGAATAACAACTCCAAAACAAGATGCACATTTTGTCTGTGAGTTTCTAACTTCATTGCTTATTGCTTTCCAATGGCTAAAAAAGTAATAATCCAGACTTAGATACGCTTTAGAAACAACCATAGAAAAAAGCAGCCAACCTACAGCTGACACTGTTACTGTTGCATTTCCCTGCTTTCACAGGACAACCTAACTACTTAAAGCCCATACACAGTGTAATTCGGTGAACTGAAAAAGAAGAACCTCCACGCTATTATTAGATTTCATCTACATATTAGGTTTCATCTGCCTATTCCTCATTTGAGAGCAAGGCTACATGCAGACACCACAGCTCTGGAATAAAGAATGTATTATATAGAAAATGCTTGTCCCAGAGCCCACACTTATCAGTTACAAGATTAATAGTTACTACACAATTTAGTATGTGAAGGAAAGACTTGATACCCAGAAAGGCACTCTTTAACTGGCTGTGTTTTCTAGCTAGACAAGTTTTTGTAAAAGAACATAACCAGAACTGGAATCCAGAAGAGAAGGCATACCAAATTCCTGGATATTCATTAGTCTATAGAAAGATTTCACCGGAGCTTTTAAAGCAGTATTAAGACAAACTAAAACAAAACAGAAGCATCTGTAGGTGAAGCAGCACTATAACATTTCTTTTATCTCAAATAAATGTAACCCCCCAAAAAAAGCTATTTAAAATGCAACAGAAATTATTATGGAAATGTTATTTTTTGCTTATGTTATAATGAAAATAGTATTTGCTACCTTTCAGTGCTTTGTGTACATCCTAGGATCATAACACAGCTAACAGAATACGGAAAACAGAAGCACCGAGTTTCTTTGCTGTCAAAACTGTACTCCTACTCAAAGCAGGGACTTCATTACAAAGCTATTTTCAGTGGGTGTTGAACTGCTTGAATGGGAGCAAGTAAATATTTCTATTTATGTTGTACTCACGTAGTAGCACAAAACAGCGCAATAGGGGAAAAGGCTGGAGACACGCTTGTAACTCCAAAGCCCTCACGCCAATCTGAGTTTGAGGTTAAATGTGCTTTGCTGAAAAATCCACTTTAGAAAGAGGATTTTGTGCTTTTTGAAAGCACATGGCTCTTGCCTAGACACGCATTCAAGCAGCGCTGGGACCAGAATTGGGCAGCACTGACTACTTTGCAAATGTCGCCCCTCCTGTGAACTGCAATTGCTTTTTAAGGCTTGAAATAATTCAGGATGTGGGTAGTTCCTGATCATGCAGGTTTTCAGATAAGGACAGAAATTAAAGAACAAGCTTCTTTTCATCACACACAGTTTCCTCAGGTCCCTCACACACAGATGAATCAAGCTGGGACCGCAGTTCACTAGCTCTTGCTTTAAACTGCTCTGACAGATCGCTCGCTACCTCTGGCTTTTGTACAAGGCTAAAAGAGAAATTTGTCTTTCCATTGAGCAAGAGAAATCTCAGCTTCACTAAAGCAAGTGGAAATTTGCTGTTGACTTTACAAGGTCCAGGTTTATGCTGGTCTTAACAGCAACTGAAATTACAGGAACTTACTATTTCTACAAAAATCAAAGCTCAGAGTAATTCACTGAACTGTGGTAGTTTCATGTAGGTAAGAGCCTTATCAGATGCTTCCAGGATATATGACAACTGCTGTGAAAAGGCTGTATTTTTTTTTTTTTTAAATAAATACCAATGCCACAAAACTGTTCATTTCTCAAGAGGGTCTTCTAAAAAGCATAAGTAATTTTGGAGCAAAATACTATTTGAAGTAATTAAATCTATGCATGGTATATCAGCAAGACATTCAAAACCCACGGTTTTCAGATATTTCCCATTGAAAAATATAATATGTAACACTAGATGAAGCAGCATCTAATGTTCATACACATATAACAAAGGTACTCAGCATCAGTTTCCCTGAATATGTTAGTCAGAGGAAGAAACACATCACTTCATTCTCCACTTTTCAAGTAAAAAGTTTACCATCTATAGAGCTTTTAAAAAGCCGCACAAAAGGGGTTGTCAAAGCAAAGAGAGAGGAACTGCCTGTTGGTAATACTCGTTGATATGACACAGTGTATTGCTGCAGCTTCATAAAATTTTAAATCTGTGCATGGTTTTGGATTTCCTCACACACTGTCTCCAGCTGCCTTCTCCTGCCTCGGTGTTTCCTAAAATGACCCAATTATCATCACCCAATTAGTGCTGGAGGGCAAAAAAAGGGCTTCTGTCAGGCAGAACTCCATAAACAATTCAGTACAGGTCCTTAAAGACATGAATCAGGGTTTACAACCTAATGTAAAGATTCATGCATCAAATACATTTAAGTTTCCGTGACAAAAGGAGTGGAAAATGAATTAAAATTATTTACCACTAAGTATAGTGAAGTTTGTGAAAATATTGGCAATATAAGTATATAGCAGAGATCCTTATCGCAGCAGTTCAATCACAGGTGTTTCCCCATATTACTAGATTATCCTTATCCAGAATAAATATTTAATGTTAGTATTAACAAAGAAAATCTGTAGCTCCAACAATAATCTCTGTGTATTTAAAGCTCTGTGATGATTATCCACTTTAAAATCAATTGAATAGTAAGTATTAAACAATTTTACACAATACAGGTTTTCAAATTGTACGGAAAAAGCTTCCAGTCCCCAGAGGCACCTCTTCATGAGCCAAGACTCAAACCAGTTCTCCCTGCTGGGATGTAACCCATCCAGAGCAATGTTCTTTAGCTGGCTTGACTGATTTTTTTCCTCCACAGATGTCTTCACTACGGATGAGTGATGTATTAATGTAACACATCCATCCACTGCAACAGAGGACAGGATGCCTGACAACAATTTGTTGCTGGTACCTCTCAGGAGGTTGCACTTTAACTTACAGACTTTCCTCCTGCTCTGTAAATCCCTTCCACTTCTCAGCTCAGCACAAATTTACCTCTGGTGTAAACAGCAGTGCTGAACCAAGGTGGGATGATTTTAGAGGAATCATTTGAGGGTACTAGTAGTAATTAATACTCGATGACTTGTGAGTTACGGTCTGATCTTGCCAGAGTGGGACCTGTGAAGGCTCAGAAGATGATCCCCAAGCCTGACACCCACAAAGCCTGTAGCATCCTTTCTGCCAGTGCCACAGCTTTGGGTATTTGGAGGGACGTGGCCAAGAATCCTCCTCACTATGTTAAAACTCCCCAGAGTATCAGAAAGATGCAGCAGCTGGATGGTGCTATGCTCCTACCAAGAAAAGTCTGAAGTCCACATCTGTGATATAAAAAATACTAGGAAAGGATTCTCAGGGTATTTTGGATGTCCAAAGAACACAGACCCCAGCCCAGGCAGTGGGATGTATGGCTCAGGGGATGCTGGAAACGTCACATAAGAGTCACTGGATGAAATGGGAAAATGGGTTTCCTGCTATAACCTTCCCTGAGATGGCATATGAGTGCAAAGTGGATTTGATTATTTTCATGCAGGTTAGATACTAGGTGTTTCTTCCCAGCTTGAAATACTTGAATACTCTCAATACACAGCTAACACAAATTCAACTCACATACAAAGCTCCCAGCTTTTTTCCTAATTTTCAGGAAAAGAGTAGCAAGGAAAGAAAAAGTAGCAGAGACAGAGGCTTCTACTACAAAACTTCCCCATTTTTCTTCATTTTCTAACTTCCAAAGCTCTTCATAGCTTTCTCATTTTCCTAATTTTAACCTCTTTCTCATGAATTTCTTCTGACAGGTCTTTCATCACCAGTATATTCAGACTTGTCTTTCCACCTATCTTTTCTCTCCCCTTTCTGTATCCTATGCCTTCCCTCATCCCACCACCCTTGCAGGAAACCAGCTCTGTGTAAATGCCTTTCCTTCCACCACTGGGCATAGACACATATCCTTCCTTTCCTGAGGGATTTTGCCCCTCTCTCAAAACCTCTCCTACCTTCTCTTACAAATTACCAAGACTGCAAGTTTGACAGACCTCTCCCCCTTTATTCACTCTTCTTTTTGCGCTATTCTTTCTCAAAATTTTGAGTAGTTTGGGGAAGATGAAAACCACTCCTCCCACTGGAATAACTTTGTTAGGGAACTTACAGAGGTAGAAGATGACAGACCAACTCATAAGCCACATGTGGTACCCTGGGGCCTCCAAGTGTGCGTTTGCTCCACCCTGTTACGTCTCAATGATCACTCACTTCCAACCTTCCTTTTCCCAGTTCCTTCTGTCACTGTTTCTTCTGTTCTAATAATTCCCATCCTTCTTTCTAACAAGCAACTCTTCTCCCTCCAAACAGTCTATTGCTGGAAAAACATACCACAAGTTGTTTTCTTTTGCCTTTCCTTTTTCAAAGCTAGAATACATCTGCCTGGATTTGGTTATTTCTTACAGCATTTTCTCCCTCCCTCCCCCCCCTTTTTTTTCTGTTTTGGGGATGAAAAAAAAAGAACATTTTTCATGTCTTTCATGCTACTTTGACATTAAATTTAAAAAAAATCAACATAAAAATTAAAGTCTCAAAAGAAAATAAAGTATGTTTAACAGAACACCGTTCTTTATCAGAGTTTTCTTTTGAGTGGCCTGTATGAATCTACCGGGGGAGAAAAGAGCGGCCAAGGTGCTATGGGGAGGAAGATGGAGAGGTGGGAAGCCTTCGTGAGCAAACCCTGCACCCTTGTGTCCTCCTGCTGGGTACAGCTCAAGAGCTAGGTCCACTCTAGATGAGTATAAGCCGCTACACAGGGCATGAAACAAGAGCAGAATACTGCATCAGATCCTCTTTTTGTAGACTCTTTCAGTAGCAACAGTTTCTTTTGAATATAATCACTTTATCTTGTGGTTTATAAATCCAGGCCTGCCTCCAAATAGCAGAAATCTTTATCAGAGATAATTACTTTTGGTTAGAAGCAATTGGTAAAGATGACTGATAACTGTTGTGCAATTACTGTTTAAATGATTATTTCTACTTAACAAACACCAATACACCCCACGTATCACTTCATACCTACACGTTTGCACTGTTTCTACGCATTACTTTTCATAACACCCCTGCATGGATGCAGAGAGGGTGCAGCTCCCTCACTGCTACAACACAGCCCAGGCAGAAGAGGCAAAGCCCAAGGCAGCCCTGTTGGTGATACCGATGAGGGCCCGGGGTGCTGTGTGACTCGGCCAGCTGAGCCCTTTTGCCCAGTTGCTGCCCCCTGCTCTTTCCTTCTCACATCTGCACCCACCTACAGCCTCTCTGATTAAGCTCAGGGGCCTGGGATTACCTTGGGTGTGGGGGTGATGGGCACCTGAGATCCCTATTGCAGGTACATGTCTCCCCTTGTTATCATAAAGCAAACAGGAACCTACCTGCAGTGCAGACCTAAAAGCCCACGTGCTGATGGGGCTGGGGTGGCCCTTGGGGTTCCCAAGGCGAGGAAAGCAGGCCCTCCGTGCTCTACATAACGGACACCTAACATGGAGGGTCCCCAGGGAGACGAGGCTATCCATGCTCCTCCTGCAGGGACCTTGGGAAACAGCCCACACTCGGCTGGGTCAGACCAGAGTGGACGGAGCCAGGCGAATTGCTTCCATACGCAGCCCAGGCATCCTCAGCCAGCCAAATCTGCTATTCTTAATCGGAATTATTTACAAATGCATTGGATTTCTTTTTCTCTTGTTTTAGTTAGTTCCAGGAGCTATGGACTAGATTAAAAAAAATAAAAAGCTGAGGGCTTTTTGGTTGGTTGGATCTTTTTTCTTTGGATAAGACAAACAGGGAGATTAAAAGCATCTCCAAGCTTTGCATATACTCATGGGAAGAGTAATCTCTATTAACACAACCAGTGAAATTGCCTGACAGAATCAAAACTGTTTATACAAGTAACAGAGGACTGTTGCTATATAGGTGGAATAAATGGTGCTAAATTCAGCCTCCTTTTCAGTAAGCACAGCATTATATTGTTTTCTGATGCTCCTTAAGATCAAAAGTCCACTTTGTCATCATGTATGGCATAATCCTGTTGTATGAAAAAAAAAAAGCGTAAGGGAAAAAATACTTGTCCCTCACTATACCTATATGTTGTAGGGTACAATAAGAGCCTTTTTTCAGTCTTGCTCAAGTAAGGATGAAAAGCTGTGCTTTATTTGTGCTAAGGAATGCAGCATTAAAACCAGGCTTCTCTGTGGGACATCTCTGGGGGACCCAGAGGAAGCCTTGCGCAAAGTGCTTCCTGCATTTTGCTACTTCTCCCGGGAGGGGATTAAGATTAGGGACCTAATTCCACTGAACATCCTCGGTTTTTTTAGCTGTCCACAGAACTGGCTTCCTGCAAAGAAACTCATCTAATTAACTTAAAGTCATGACTGACTTACACGTGCTATGTTATGAAATACAGATATGATGGCACGTTTTCATACTGCATAGCTGAACTATCCTTCCCCACAGTGCCATCAGGATGGCACTGTGAGCAATATGTTTAATATGTTTCATATAGGCACGCTGCCAGCAAATATAGATGTTTCCTGTCCTTTCATGGGTCCCTCATACTATCTTGCCTAAAAGACCGAACATATTCCACAGTTCTAATAACAAACTTTGTAACCTTGCAAATAGAGACACTTGGAGATTTCTTTAATATTTATATTTTTTGACCCCAAAAGGGAAAAGAATTTACCATACATAGACTGGAAAAACAGTGTGCTAATTTCACTTATCAAAGGCGTTCAAACCAAAGAGCCTGCCACTAATAATAGCGTGTTAAAAAATATTCCTGAATGCAACATGCGTTACTATATTTTAGTACATGCTGGTACCTAGCTCTAAATGTCAGTATTTTCACAGTGTAATTCATGTCAGCTCCCGGATCCTATGACATCAGAGGACGAGTTCAAAGGAATGCAGTTTTCTACTTTATAAAAACAGTTTAAAGATAAAAGCCAGTTTCAACTAAAAAAAAGAGAGAAAAATGAAACTATTAAGCGCTGCATTAGCCAAACAATTCTATGAAAGACAAATGCCAATCAAAGGAAGATGACAGCATTTTATAGTGAAACCATATTAATACAAATGATCAACTGCCATTGCTTAATGCCTTACACGATGCTCAGTACCTTTCCTAGCAAATCATGCAGCTGAAGCGGTAAATACCATACCAGCTATTGAACAGGGAAGACTGAAACAGAACTATCCTCCTATAAATCACTAGACAGTGTTTAATATACACAATGAATCTACTATCAATAAAATAACTTTTCTATCTGCATGAGTACGCAGTAAAGAGAAGAGAAAGTGACAGAGTATATTTTATATATTTATAACTAAACCAAATAAATATCAATCACATGGCTTTAAGCATTTAGTTTTCTGTAGATCTTTCAAAACTTTTTTGACCCAGCACTTGGTGCTCTGGAGCTTATCAATGACACCAGGGGTCAAAAGTGTTAGTGCGACTAAAATTACTTGGACAAAGCCAGAACCAGGTCAGATCGCCATGGGATAGTCCCATAAGGCCTCCTGTAGGCTGCTGCCACCAAGGAGTTCTAAGGAAAAGAAAGGAAAGACCATGAATCAAACATCCCAGAAAATTCACAAGCAAATGTGTTATTAATCAAGGAAAATAAAAACAAAGTTTATTAAAATGCCTTGTAATAGTACATTTCAAAACAACACAAAGACATCTTATGTGATGACCATTTTATCACTGAGGCTCATTCCAATTGAGTTACATTCTTCAAACCCAAAGAGCCACAAGTGTGCCAGAAAAGAAAATAAACACTGGAACGATGTGTGCAGTCACACATCTAATTTGATGATTGATCTCACAATTTAAATAGACACTTTCCACCCAAAATAAATGCATAAGTCTGTATCAATGGCACTTCTGCAAACTGCAGCTAACGGCAGGACTGGTACAATTTACACATTTCTTTCCATATTTAGCTGAGAAGTTCAAATTAGGACCTGAATGAAGTCAGAGGATAAGAAAACAAAGCAGAAGGAGTCTACTATGTCCTGTATGATTTGGAACACTGTAATAAAATATTTTTAAAATAACTTTCTCATTTATTGCATAAATATTTATGAAGGGGATGGATCCTCATATGGTGTAAACTGCCTTAAATTAATTGGTTTCAGTGAGTCAAATGAAGTCAAGGAAGTTACAACAATTTACACCAACCATGAATTTGCCCCAGCATGTTTACACAGGAATTTTGAATCGAATTCACTGCTGCTCCGACTCTGGGGAATTGATGGAACTGTGACAGCGCACAGTTTACGCTCCAAACCAACATCAAAAGATGGATCCTGTTTCTCCCCTCCCACAAGCTCTTGTTTACATGAATATTGTCTGTGAAGTGACTCATGGGAGCGGGGACTGAACTATTAGGCCCGCTTTTGCGCTAACGAGGCTAATACAGAGTGCTATTTGAAATGTATCAAGTTTTTAAGCTGAAGATGGAGGTCAAAGTTACAATTTTATCAGTTACATTTTGGAACACTTCACTTGATCATGACAATACCATGTTCATAATACAATTATTGTAATCATATTTCCAGTATTGCTTGCCTTCAGTGGAAACAGATTGCATTAAACTCAAAAGCCGCCAGAAATGGTATGCACATTTCAAAGTCAACTAGAGGTTATAGAACAGGACCTTTGAATTCACGTGCAGTGTATAATCAGTACTTGATCACTAGAGTTAGCTTTGAGGCTTTTGTGAACTTAGCAGTTAGTGCTGAAAATAGGCATTATAAGGAGGAACAGAAGAGTTAATAGCTAATAAGCAGCTCAGCGATTGTACAGACTTCAGCAAGGCTGTGGGCAGAGCTGAGGACTCTACATGATGCCTGCGCTGTTATGATTTATGCACACATACAACTTATTTCCTTGAAATTTATACCAGAGTGCAGCTCACGTCCCTGTTGCTGCAACAGAGATCTTTAAAAATCTCCGCAGCCTGTCAGGCGGTGTAAGTCAGTGTACCTTCACTTCAGTCAGTGCCCACTCCTGCCAGGACAGAGCTTATTTTGACTCGTATTTCTCTTCAGAATTATTTCATTAATATTTATTAGTGAAAGCAATTAAAAAAAAATGGGTTTTTTGCCTATTCTTTCTATCCTTGCTTTCTGAAGAACTTTACCTGTTAGCCTGTGCAATTATTAATGATCGTTAGTCACTAACAAATAACTATTAGAATTAATTGCCTCCAGCCTCACAAATCCTGAAGTAGCATTATGTAAAAATGAAGCTATCATATTACCAGGAAACATAATATACAGAAAATGTGTCTTAATTATTTGAACAGAAGCTGGATGAAGATTTATCACCTCCCTAGCTCCAGAGATCGATGGCTAGAACAAAAGAAGTTTTGTTCACTGAGTAAACCAAAAGTTTAAGAAATATATTTTCTACTTTTTTGTCAACTCTCATAGAAATTAATTTCTGTTTTCAGAAGTTTGTGCGTTGTTTTTTTTTAACTTAATAAATAAAATCAAAATAGTCCTTTTGTCTGACTCAAAATGAAACTGTGATTAAGTTTCGTAGTTTTTGTCAGCCTATAGAATGAAATTAAAATTTTGGATTTCAAAATACAAATGCCTTTTGAAATAAGAAATGTAAATTTTATTTAAATATTGCAAGAAATGTTTTTGAAAAAATCTATTCCCTTATTCACTGGAAGCTTTAAATTTAGTAAAGGATTTTTGGAACTTGTATTTTTGGTGAATAATAATAGCAAGTTGAAAAGTATCACCCAACTCTAGTTATAACACTTCCCATAATCAGGGAAGAAATCACAAACATCTCTACAAGTACAGAAAAAACACTGAAGATGAAGTGAGACAGACTACTGAATTTATATTGGGAACAATTTGGTTTATTAGAAATTTTGTTGTTGTTGTTCTGGTTTATTATTCATTCTTAGGAGTGAAAAATTAGCCAGCTGCAGGGGCAGCTCAGGGTCTGAAACTAAAGGCAAAATCCTCTTCATCCTGGCTGCAGCCGAGCTCAGCGCTAACACCACAGGCTCATTTACGGAGGTTCCTCTCCACGCCGTGCTCCACGCTATCGCTGTGTCTCCTCCCTGCCATATGTCTTACATCCACACTGAGCAGCGCTCCAAACGGCTCCAGAGCCGGTTGCTCCCAGCGCCTGCCAGCGCTTGCACAAAAGCCGAACTTGACACTCCCAGGCAGTTCCAGGGAAGTTCCTCAGACTCTGCACATGTAATTACGAGGGAGTAAGGGAACGTTAGAAAGACCCGAGCCTAATCAGAGGAGCAGTAAAACGGGAGACTCAAGTTAACAGGGAGGATAACAGTTCTCTACAAGTGGCATGTATGTATTCAAATTTGTCACACACACACTTTTATAATCTCAACAGATGTGTGATCCAGAGTAAGCTCTGCTATTATTTAATTTTTATAGATTGTAAGGTGATCACGTAACGTGTAGCCTGACTTCCTAAATAACGCGGGCCAAAATAACCTCACCCGCTGTTTTCCCCTCTCCTTTAGTACAGACTGTCTTCACCTTGGAAAATATCACTAATGCGAATCCACAGAAGAATGAGCAGAATGCTGTTTCCAGCACGGCTTCTTTGCCAGAGCGTGCTGGCTCCCGCTGAAGCCAATCCAGCCCTCGTGCGCGCAGCGGGCAGATCCCAGCTCTCACTGGCTACGAGGAAACTTTGCAAAGCGTCATGTTACTTTTGAATCAAGAGTTTGGGGGTTGTTTTCAGAAATTCCCAGCTAGGAGCTAGAGGCGTTTGCTCTCCCTAGCCTGTGGCAGTTCTGTACCAACTACCTTAAGAAATCTGGCTCTGAGATTGTGCGGTCCCAGTCTCCCAAACGAGAGGGTGTGCTCCCAGTGCAGTACTAGCGCAGAGCCCTTGGAGGGATTGCGGCAGTTTGCAACAGCCTGATCACAGGACTGGAGTCTTGGACTGCAGCTGCTTCAGGGCAAGAATCATGGCTTTGTCATTTGCTTGTGAGATATACAGCTCCACAGCTCTCAACCTCTGGCAGGATGAAAACACCAGGCAAGCTATTTGGAAGCGGGTCTAGCTAGTTTAAAAGAATTTCAGTACTTCTTTCATGTCTCTGAGTTTGCAATCTCACACCATCAAATCCTACCCCAGCAGGCAGAGTGGATTGGAAAAATAAAACACCGAGGACAAAGCTTGCAATGTACCTTGCAGAAATCCTAACTGGGACAGCCTGGGCACTGCCTTTGTCCTGGGACCGGCCCTGGGAAGGAGTCACTGTGAACAAGCCCACTTCAGGTTTCCCCTCAGAAACGCCACGAATTGTGTGCTATGTAGCGCTGGATGGTTTGGTTTTGCAGGTCCCTATTGCAGATAGCTGCTGCATGTCAGCCAGGCCTGCAATCCGGTAACACACTGGGAATTTTCCCAGCTCACAGAGATCACGTCCAAACTATCAAAATAGAAAGTGATGAGCTCCTAGACATTCTGAAATGCTAATATTAACACAGTTTTGTTTTATACCAGGTGTAAATAGGAATTTCTTTTCAAGTTCGGGTTTTTTTTATTGCTGGTTTTAAGATAACAGACTTGAAAAAAAGAAGTGAAATAGCGTCTAAACTTAGTAAACATTTTCCACAAGTGCAAAGATTAAAGCAGAAATGAATGGTGGTCTGTACTGCAACCTGAACCCCACTAAATAAACCAAAATATTCCCTTACTTGAACATTTAATGAGGGTTAAATATAACCCTTAAAGCATGAAAACAATGATTTCGAAAGTTTCCAAGAGCCTCTTAACGCCCCCCCTCCCCTTAGATTTTGGAGCAGTGATGAGTGATGCTTCTTAGCTGCTTCAGCTATTGCTGAATCTCTAATAGGAGATTTAGAAGGGACGTTTTCTGCAGTTCTCCTACTTCACTAATGACCCTCAAGCTGGGGGTTCTAGCGTGGACTGAGGGGAGCATTCTCCCTGGAGCTTATACAGGTGTCATTTGTATGAGCCTTCAGTGGTTTTATACAAATGATTGCCCCAGGATTCCTAACAAAACAATCCAAATGGCCTCCTTCCTTTAATATATTATTCAAGCAATATCTTCACTCTAGCCCCAGGCTTGCACTGCAGTAATTGCAACCAAACTAGCACTTACCCACAGAGACATAAATGATGTATTTAAAGGTAATGCCAGTATGTAAGTTAATTCCAATTCAGAGAATAAGTAATTGAAGTATCTGAAGAAAACATTAAAGAGATGTTAAGGACTTGTATCCACATTAAGGTTAATCAGGAAGTTAGATTGGCATATATTATGGCTAATAACAAAAACGATATAGTGGTAAAGGAACAACTGTTCACATCAATGGCTGCAATGCTCACAGTAATAAAAGAGAACAGGAAGAGTACCATACTTTGAAATAAACTACCTGGATAAAGCTGGCCAGCCTGTTACAGAAAAAACTTGATTACTATGGGCAAAACATACAAACATACACCTCATTTTACCACTCAGATCTACTCAACAGCTTTCGCCTCTCCCTGTGCAGTTGCATTGTTTTTCCTCCTCACATAGAACTTTAGTAAAATAAAGTTTTCATTTAAAACTGAGATGACATTCCTGTTTATATGAGAAATTTGATAATAAAATAATACACACGATCACACAACAAACATCAGTGATGAAATCAAATTTTTCAATGCAGGCCTGAACTCCAGTCATAGACTAGTCTGGGTTGGAAGGGACCTTTAAAGGTCATCTAGTCCAACGCCGTATTTCAGGTCTCCTCCCGGAATGATGGGGTATGTGTATGAAGTACCACACCCAGGCTTGGTACGGGAGCGCTTTCCCCGGAGGAAGTGCATGGGGGAACAATGGCAGAGAGGGGCGGCCAGCTAGCAGGGCTGTGTGCCTGCATCAGCTCTGCCAAGCGGCCTAAGGGGAAAGTTGTGGCTATGTCAACATTCGTGAAAGAATTTCCTATCCATTGTGCACTCGTACAGGGTGAATAGCAGCAAAGAATTAGACTTGGAGAAATAAGGAACTTGCTCAAAGTTACAAGTCTTATTTTACCAATTTGGTCTATCTTATGCACCACGTACCAGGTGAGGTGAGCTTACCTCTGTGTGCTCACACAAAGCAGTTCTGCATGCCTGGAAAGTAAATCTGAGCTGGCCCCAGTAACAGAAACAAGAGTTTACATGACTTGCCTGCAGAGTCTGTCTGACAGTTCCTAGCTGAGCCACATAACAATTATTTCCTGATTTTAACCATTGCTACAGTCTTACCAAAGAGAGCAGCTGTTTTAATCTTTTAGCTATTCAAAGTTAGCAAACCCCTTTAGAAAAACAGCAACTGATTTGTATTAAGCTCAAGTCGTTCAGAACACTTTAGTGAGACATCTAAACCATCTTTTTCTTAATGAAGACAAGATCTGTATATCTACCTCCAAGCACAGCAATCTCTTGAGCCTGACTGAGGACAGTAGGCACCAAATACAAATAATAAGCATCAGAGGTGTTTCTAGTTAGAAAGAGGCTTCTGCAGCCAACTTGCATTACTAATTGGAATCACGGTGTTGCCTTGCCCAGCACACAGAAAGAAGGTGCTGCAGGCTGGTTAGGAGGAACGTTCACAAGCAAAGCCACAAGCAGCAGTGGGAAAAATATATGAAGTTACAGGGAAAACGGGCCTTTAAGAACTGAAAAGAAACCAGTAACCAATCAGTAGAAGTGGTGGTGGAACACAAGCACTGGGGGTGACTTTGTGATCCCCAGAGTATGTTTCTCTCCCTTCCCCTTCTGCCCCCAAAGGTATTAGCATGGATTTTGCTAGAATTTGGTTCTCAAACAGTTTTTGCCTACCATATTAATTTTAGTAAAACTACCTTTAACTGTGCTGAAGCCTGAAAGTCTGTCCTCTGCTATGTTGTCTCTGGTTCTGCTACATCTACTGCCAGAATGTACCCTACAAAAAATAGTTCATGTAGGAACCAGACTGCAAGGTGCATCTGTGTCATGTGGTGCCACACTGGGGAGAACTTCACTGCCATGGGGTAGTGTGTTTAAAGGAATGGTAGTGTTACGCTCCAATGGCACAGAATTGTTACCCGCGTTAAGTCAGTCCTTCCAATCATCCTATTCTTGGTGGGTATTTAACTTCATTTCTACTTCAGGAGTTCTCCCTGTCCTTCCCACTCCCTAACACACATCTGTTCTTAAATGATAAAGAACAATGAGCCGATAGAAACATTAGAGTGAAAACAAAACAAAAATCAATGTAAAAATCTGTTTACAGATTTGCATGGACACTCTTTGTATTTCGTACTGTGCTATTTGCCAGGCAGCAGAGGTAATTTGTTAGGGTCTTATTTTATCCTTGTTATCCCTCAGATAAAAAAAATAGCCAATATGGATAATGTGTGTGGGGTCCTCCTCCTATTTGTTTTTGGTGGCCAACCTTTCTACTTTAGGAGGGTTAGAGAAATAATTATTGAACCCTCTTTGGGTAACAGCCAGAGGTTGTTTTCCTTAAGCTGCTCCAGATTGTTACAAGGCAAGGTTGAAACTATAGGCTTTCACATGGCATTTGAAAAGTAGGTGGTGAGTCAGCTAGGCAGCAAGACACAGGAAGGCTGCTCCAGGTGGCAGAGGCAACAGGGTCAGAGGGAAGGCCACTTCTAGCTGAACAGAGGAGAGCAGAGACAGCAGGTTATTTAGCGACGCTAGAGTTAGCCCAAGAAATCCTGGGGGAGGCCTACAAACAAGAAGGGCAGTTTTGAATTGCACCAGGGAATAATGGAGCTTTTTGAAACTGGGGGCTTTGAGTCTGCGCTCTTTATCTAGGAGACCCTGGGTGGGAAAATTGCACTTGTACTGGGACTGTAGAGGAAACAGGATCACAGATTCAAAACATGCAACAAGCCATCAGCAGAACTGCGTATCTCAGCAATGTGAGGGACAAACAAGCTTTAGGCATCTGATGTTGAATGCCAATTGCCTTGGCTCTCAGCACAGTTGGAGGGGGAAAAGCAGCTCTTCCAGAGACCTGTTGCAGCCAAACAGAAATTAAGTCCGAACTCCAGATACGTAGGCAGGTGGTAGGACTATCCTGCTCTGAAAAGGGAGATGGATGAGAGGAAGCCAGAGAGCAGTAAGGGCAACAGAACAACAGAGGAAGTTCTAATTTGTTCCTAAACCCCATTCCTTCTTTCAGATATTTCTGCTCAACTCCTACGCTGACAGCAGAGGTTCACGTTGCTAAGAATAGCAGAGAAGGCAGGAAGGAGGTGTTTCAATCTGTATTTCACAGCTCAATATCAGCTTGAAGAGATCTAATGAAATAACACAAATTATTATTCTATTGGCATAGAGAAGGACTAACCCCATAAAAAAGAGAATCGGCATCTAGGTGTGGAAAAGGAGCAAATCAGGCAAATGTATAGGCAGAGCTACAACTCTGCACCGCTTTGGATGGAAGGTTAAAACCTGCACCAACACCAGAGAACGACAGCGAGAGAAGACCACGGAGAAGAGACAATGGGAGGATGATGTTTACCCAAGAGAGGGTAGCACCTGATGTGACCAGGCATAAGCCTGTAAGTAGGTACGATGTGCCTTAGACTACTGAACAGCCACATCTGCAGACATTGCTGTAAATCATAGAATCACCTAGGTTGGAAGAGACCGTTAAGATAATTGAGTCCAACCATAAACCTCTCACTGAACAAAGCACCACTAAACCATGTCCCTCAGCACCATGTCTACCAGTCTTTTAAATACCTCCAGGGATGGCAGTTCAACATGATGCATTTTCCAAATCATTTGGCGATTCCAAATGATGCATTTTCATATGTTGAGGTACTTGTGTGGTCTCAAAAAAATCTGACATATGTTAAATAAAAGTAATGAGAAGAGACCTAAGGGCTTTGAGGATTTTTTTTAAATACATGTTAAAATCCATGTAATAATATCAAGAAACTCAAATGTTTATAAGTATGGAAATACCAAAAGCATTTTTCAGTTTGAGTACTATAGCAGGGACATTCTGAGAGTGTTTCATTGGACATCACCAGAAATATCGTATAAACCAGAAATAGATACCTGAGGAATTTCAGATATTCCACTAGCCTACATGACTGACACTCTAGCAGAGCTAATTTACATTTTAGAGATTTATCAAAAAAATTAGATTTTCTTCCCTTGACTGACATTCAAGGTGCACTTTATTAGCAATCATCTTTCTGAGTGTACAACCAGGGAGGGAAATTCAGTGCTTTTGTTATTCAACAGGATTAGCAGCCTAGATTCAGGTTAAAGTGATACAGAAGGGCATTAACTAGTTCTAAATGACTTAATTCCCTGAAAACAGTATTTTTTAATGTGCTGCTAATTAAAATATTTAAGAATTCACTGTAACAACATTTTGAAAACAAACCAGAAGAACCAATGTAAACAAAATATCATTTTACAAACCAAACGGAATCTCTTAAAATCCAATGTAATTCTATGTTCCAATAAAAATAAATATATGTACAGGTGTCAAGTTAAGATTGTCAAGCACACTCCCAAGATACCATCTAAGAATGAACCAAGAAGTTAAAGTTAACCCCTCTTGTACTCATTCTTACTTTTTGGGACAGGCAATATAATTTTCTGTGGAGCTTCTACTTCTGAAGCCCATGCCACTGCCTAAGAACACACTAAATGGAGAAGTAGGAGAGTCACCTAAAAATGCTTTGGTGGAAGTTCACGGAAGTATCTCTGCAGGACCTCAGTGTACTACTACCAATATATTACATTTTCAGGTTTTAACTCAACATTCCTAAAAGCTAGGAGATTTTCTTTGCAGTATTTTTCTTATATTCTGATAGAAATCTGTATGGCAGATACAGATTTAAGGAATGTGTGCTGCGTGACATGACAGTGCTCAGCAGCCTTAGTCCCCTTAATGACTAGCTTTTTTGGCAAAAGATTATTCTTGATCTTCCCTAATACATTGTATTGACACAAAATTACATAAAGATCACATGCTTCACAGGCTAAAAATTTGTGCCCCTTAAATTCAAACTTATTTTTCCACATTCATTAGCTTCTTAGTCCTGAGAATCTTTTAAGTACTGCTTAACCATGGTGTGGGCAGAGTAACAGCAACACATTGAGAAATAATCATTCAAGGCCAGCTGCATGAAACGAACCTTGTGCCTCTGAACAGACTGATCCCTCCACCTGGAATTAGTTTCTTTATAGAATCTGGCATTTGCACATTTCAGATCTGTGTCTTTTCTTGCATTCAGTTCCTTCAACACAGCTAGCTAACTTCAGGAGAAAGGAAGAGGGTAACAGCTCCTTTCCTTTTAATTTACTAGTATTTCCCTGTCATTTCTGAGTCTTCAGTTTTTAGGTTGGGACATATGTCCCAACAACCACAACTTTGTGGAGCACAATTCTGTGACTCCATGCATCACTCTTTCTGTTCAGTTCAGACTTAGTCTTTCCCTCATATTCTCTATACTGTACTAATGGTCCCAGTACGCTGTTCAGAAAATACTTTCATCTATATAAAATGTTTACTAGACTGCATGGCATTGTCTCCTAAAATAACATCTTCCATCCATCCAGTGCAAAGAGATGCTCAGCATTTAGATGACAGACAAGTGGGGAGCATCAAACTGTAGATGCAGTGCTTCAGTCTAGCTGCTTTAGAAAGCCAGTATTTTCTGTGCACAAGCTGACATCAGGTCACTTGCAGGGTAGCTAAGTAAGTTCTTCCTCCTGGATTTATTTTGGATCCAAATTAAAAAACCCAACATGGGAAATGTGCTATTTCACAGCTGAAAAGATAATATTACATTAGCAGTCTATTTTGTCCATTAATAGAATACAAGGGGTAGCTCAGGACAGGAAAAAAAGTTGTGTTCCTCAAGTAGGCAGGTCAGCAGGTTCCCCACCTTCAGCATGTTGGCAGGGACCAGTGCTAGTACAGAAGATGGGAATGATCTAATAAAGCTAGAAAAAACTCCTACTGATCAGCAAGAGGGAGATATTACTGATAAGATGTTGCCATAAGCTCTGAACTCTTTTGACAGTCTCATCTTCCAGAGGTCAATTTTTCATCTGTCAGTTTTTAAAACCCAAAAGATCTTGGCCAGGTCACCCATATTATGGTTAAACTCAGTACTATATTTTGAAATACATTAAATTTGACACATTTAAGGTGACAAAGGAGAAAAGACACTGGACTTTCAGTTACTTGCCTCTTCTCCTGTACCTCCAAGTTCAAAATGATTATCTTTATTGATGGAAAGGCCCAGACAGCTGGTAGCGCCTAAGTAGTTGTGTCTTTTCCTCAAGACTGAAGTAAGCATCTCCCGGAGTGCTGTGAAGGAGGCAGTCAACATGGGCCACTTCCTCTCTGGAGCTTATCAGAGAGAGACCAAGGTGAAAGAACAAGAATTAGGACATAGCCTGGATTCCCTTCTTCATTTTCCCCCCTCCTCTACTGGCAAGCAGGTACAAAAAGCAGAGATACCAGGGATGCTGCCAGAGCAAGATTGTGCAGTCATCCTTGACTGTGAAACTATTGAAGGGAAAGGACAAAACTGTATATTCCACCACTTTCCCCAACCAAACCAACTCATCATGGTTTTTAGAAGCAGGAAGTTTGCCACAAGTTTCTTTGCAGTCCTTACAGTTATTGACAATTCTCACACGGGTACAAGATTCTCTGCAGATCAAAGATCAAACTGAAGTGTCAGCATGAAAAAATAATGTATTACCTTCATGAAAGGATCTTGAAGAGCTCCTCAAAAGAAAATTAAACCCAAATATTATTTTATGTTCCTACTGCAGAAATGAGCACTGCAGTCAACTGAATGCCAGCTCTTAACCAGCTGGGCAGAAAGCCAGAAGAGCAAGAGGGTGTCAGATGGAATTTAGGCCAGGCAGGCAGGAAACACCAAGAGGAAACACCAGCAGCAGCTGTAGAAGCAAAGAATGGGCAGAGGCTCTAAGACAAATAATAACAGGCAGAGCAGCAGTAGCAGCAGATGTCAGACTAATGCTTTCTGGAGGGGGATGGGATAGCAACTTGTGAAGAAAGGGGATTTTTTTTTTTTTTAACCACTTTGCATTAATTATCTGAAAAGGGATTCTTCCCCCAAACCCTTTGAAACATTGTTATTTTGGATTAGTTTGTGAGGAAAGAGACTCAACCGAGCATGTGCAATGCCCAGGACAGTTCTGATCCTAGTTTCATGTAGGGGTTTGAATTATCGCAGTGGCTTGTGGAGATGTTACAAATAATTCTGGAAATCAGTTTGGTAGAGGGAACCCTGATTTCTAGAGTGGTTTTACTGAATAGTTTTCTAAACTGTTTCTTTAGGGTTCTATCCAGTGGAACTATCAGGGAAGAGTCAGCAGTTTGGCTCTTAAAAAGATGCTGCGATGCTGCTTTTGTCAGGACTGTAATTCATAGGCTAGTTGATATATTTTCAATCTATTGATCATATCCATCAGTTGATTCATTCACTAGGTAGTGAGAAGCAGCACTTGCATCACAACAGACTCTGTGTCACAGTGGTATCTGTCATTGAGTTGTCATTCCTGAGAAAATTGTCTTCCACGTAATATAAACAGCACTTTGCAGACAGAATACTGCACTCAACCACATTTATCTAATGCTATATTCAAGAGGTGGCAGATGAAAGAAGAGCTAATCAACCATTCTTCTCAAACCAACCATCAAAAGAGGAAGATCCACCTGCACAACTTCTAACAAGTTGAGCACCAGTTCAAATCAGAACCATAGAACGTAACCAGAGAGCTTAAAGAAATTAAAAATATGAAAAGAAAAATCTAAAACCAAGTGATCCACACTAATTATATTATCTTTGTTTCAGAAAACGCAGTGTCATTGTATAAAGGAAGCATGGATTATAGCTCAAATAGCTTAATGAATTTAAATGGGAGCTGGCTTTGGGTAGCAAGTCACCACAAGCAGGACACACTGAAGCCACATGTTTCTAGCAGTAACCCAGTGGTCACTCACTCACTTACGCACATTATAATCACTGGTTGGACCACCAGCTCCCCAGATAATTGATGAGGTGAACCACCTCGTCAGTCGTGGCATGCTGTGCAGCAACCTAGCATGCTGCAGAGGCCCCCACGGCGGTCTGGGGTAATGAGACATGGTTTGGCACAGCTCCTGTGAAGTGCACTTGCCAATAGCCGCCAGCTGGCTTCTCCCCATACGAGGATGGCAATCTGCTGCACGCCAGCCCTTCAGGAGACACCTGGTATTTAAATGAAGTGGATTCGGATTTCTCAATCCCTGCCAGAACCTAAGAAAGGCATGAAGTAAGTAATTTCAATTAGATATGGATTACGTTGGGGTGAGGAAAAAAGGAAGAAAAAGGGCAAAATTACAAACTCAGTGGTAACAAAAAGAACACTTATGAATTTGTCAGGATTTCAATTGACTGTTCATGCCAAAAAAAACAAAAAAAAAGATTGTAAACAAAATATTTTGGTGGTTTTTTTTTAATGAAAGGTTTGTATTCAAATTGTCTTTTCATCTCAAGACCACCTTCAATGTTATCTTCAAAGAAAATAGCTTGAAAAGAAAGCTAATAGTTTTGTTGCATATGAGATCATTTGGTCGGGCTTTTGAGAAATCAGAATTTTATTTTCCCAATTAAAAAATAAAAAAAATAATCAAGCTTTAACCAAGAAAATTTTCTCACCCAATTTCTCAGGACCCTTGTTGTACCTCACCTTATATTTCTAGTTACATTTCCAAATTTTCCTGAAACTAGTATTATATTGAAAAGAAGTAAGACATCCCTCCCAAAAAAGTTTCATGGAGCAGTTGGTCAGAAAATACAGAAGAACAGAAACAATTCTTTACTTGTTCCTGAGCCATGAGCGGCACCTGGTTCAAAATGGTCCTAACAAGAACACTAACACCAATAGCGCATTGCTGCTTGGAGGAGCAGAACATCCATTACAGTAGTGCTTTCACTATGGAGTATGGAGCCTGTTAGAAGAAAATTAAAATCAGGAGGTAAAACAGAAATTCTTGTACATGATTTAAAGACTATAGGAATATTTAATTAGATCATGTCAATTGGACAGAAAATGCAGATCTATCAAAAAAGTCTTGAGGCAGACCAAAGAGATTGGAATGGCTAACAGGCTGCTAGAATATTAGAAATACAGACTTTCGATGAAAAGATAAAGTTGGATACAAATTAAGAAAATAAAAAGAACTCAGGCAAGCCAAAAGTAAAAGTTTGTTAATGCAGGTCTAAGACTTTAAAGGACAACGTATTACAGACATAATGACTAGAATCAATCCTCCTTCAAATGCATCAAGTGTAGAAAGCTTGCAGAAGACCAAATTGTGATGAAAATGTGAAGGGCTCAAGGAGGTTAACAACAAACAGAAAGACTAAATGAATTCTTGCAACAGGATTTTCAGTGCAAAAGTCATTTTTGTGAGACAACATTCCTTAATAGGGTACATCATGAATAATGTATCTATTTGCTAGTATAAGCTTTAGAGTGCATCAATAAAATAGTAAAACAGTAGAAAGTATAAAGCAGGTACGAGGCCTAACCAAAGTCAAGGTGAAACTGCACTGACTAACTCATCTCACAAGGACTGGAAATTGGCAAAGATGATACCCAGTTTAAAGGATTCTGGAGAGCAAAGGAAGATCCAAACTGCAAATCTCTAAACCTGACATCAATAGCATTAGAAATACTATTAAAGAATACTAAGTAATAGAAGCATGAGATACATGGGCAACGAAATGTGCAGATAAAGATTTCTCCTCTGAGAAGGGGTTATACCTCCAAAAACTGTTTTCAGGAGTTAGTAAACACAAATGTAAGTAATCCTAGTCATATACTCCACTTGCATTCCCAAACTGATCATGACAAGTTTTTCTCCCTCCGAGCTTTAAGTTAGTGAAAGATAAAAAAAATAGTAGGTCAAAAAATGGTAGGTCTTCACATTCAGAAACAATTTCTCACAAAAAAAAAAAAAGAGTAGGAATCCTTTTCCACGGGGAACTATGGAGTTCCACAAGAATCTGCACTAGAGCTTGTGGTGTCTAGTATATTCGTAAATGACTTTGAAAAGAAAGGGGAGAGCAAGATGAGCTTTCCTGATGATATGTGGTTTTTCACTATAGTAAAAACTAAAGCCAGCCATAGAGAATTACATGACAATATTATAATCTGTCAAACTGGTATCTGAAATACAAGTTTTTATAAGTGTGAAGTGATGGACAAAGTAACAGCAGTCCTGATTTTATACATGCAGTGACAAACTCTGACTATTACTATGCAATAGAGACATTTGCCTTCTACAAAAATATCAGCTCAGGGACCAGCAACAGACAAAATAGGAAGCAGAACGTTATGGATTATTAGGAAAAGAGTAAGGAACATAACAGAAAACATTCTTATGTCACTATGTACACACATGGTTCGCTCATATATTGACTGTAACATGTTGCTTGGCCCCACCTCAGAAAGGACAAACTAAAGCAGGCACAATCATGGGCAGAAAGAATAATCAAAGGTATGGAGCATCGTTCAGAAACGAAATCATAAAATAGACCAAGGAAAAAGACACCATTGAGCAGGACACAACATTAAGCAAATAAAACTGACCAGCATGGAGAAGATGAAGAAGGCATGTCTTAGATCTTTGTACTAGTGTGTTTCTTCCTTCAGCCCTTATCAGTCTATTTGTCCAGCTACTCCTGGCTTTAGAGCAGGATGGCTAAGACTTCAGCAACTTCTAAATTCAGTTTTTTCCTTCCTTATTCCCTTCTTTGATCTTAAAATTTCTGTCCACGTTACTGGCTGTAGCATAACTCTCCTTGCACACCCATCCTAAGCCACCTCCTCACTGTTCTTTCCGATCTCCTTGTTCACCTGAACATTTGCCCTTCCCCAGGAATCATGTGTAACCTATGCCTTGCCTTCAAGCGCAGCTCACAATCTTTCTGAATTTAACTCTTGTGAGCAACTTCCCTGTGCTGCCTGGGCGTCAGAAAAGGCCCTTTTCTGCTCCCGAGGCTCTCACAGTGGAAAAAATGTCTCTAAGGGTGAGAGTGGCCCAAAAGGTTGGATAGAATGCTGTACCTACATCTCTAGAAAGCCTGTACAGTGTAACCAATCTTCTCCCAGGAACATACTAAAACTTTGAGGGGAGAAGACACTCTGCAATTTGGTCACATCCACCTAAGCCTGGCACGTACCATCACAACCAGCTCCAGCCACAGTTCTGCAGGCCTTGGCCCAACAAAGAAACATTCATGCTGCCTCTTCACAAAGTGCTGTATAGGGCTGCGGACTTCTGCAAGGCAGTGAACTTAGTCACTGCTCTTCCTCTGCTTGCAACACCCCCTGTCTTGTAAATCATCTGTCAGCAAGAGCATCCTGTGTGAATGTGAGGGACAAGGGAATATCCAAGGGCCATCATCTAAGGGTCATGGTCTACAGAGCCTGTAATCTTCCGCTGGCTTAGGAAGAAGAAAAGGACTCCTCCTCACAGAGTTTGGGCCTTTTCCAGATCCCTCTCTCCGAACAAACCATAAGCTCACATAAGCTTTTCTGAAAGGGTAAAGCAGCCTCAGATGGAAAAGATAGTGAGCAGACCACTATAGGCAACATTTTCACTGATGTCAACCATTTCCTCTCCTCCACACATGCCAAACCGGTACATTCAGTCTAAATAGACAGGGCCAGCAAACATCTGGTTGACACGAGAATCAGGTCCCAGCCCACAATGTTTTGTGTTTTTACTTTTGTTACATGCTTTTAAGTACACCAAAGATAGCAGTGCAACAAACGATCTTAATCCATTCCCCCACAACCTTGTTTCTCTCCATCAGATGTGATTCATTACATAGACATAGATCTGTCTTCCTCGCTGAATTTGTCAGATATGTGACTGAATGCTCTGTCCTGGTAGTATCCTGCAAGTTGATTTCAACTTCATATTTTATTAGCAATTTCTAGCACTCAGAGGACAGAAAAGCCAGGGTGAAGTCCTTTGGAATTTGGCTATTGGCTGCATGTCAAAGCAGCATAAAAACTCCAAGTACTTAAATAAGCCAGTTGATACTTACTGTCAGAAAGCCTTCACTGAAGTAATGATACAAATTTAATGGCCTTTAATATTTGTTGAATATTTACACCTAAAATAGCAGCAAGAAAAGAATTAATTTTGAGAAACTAAGTAAAATTGCAGACTACGTGGTTTTTTTCCCTAAGAATTACCTAAAATTTAATTTTTTAAAAGTAAGGATGGAAACATTGTACACACTATATGTAGGATTTTTGTTTCTTATGCATCTTGCTTCAGATGAAGAGAAGTGCACAAGAGTTATTTTCTTGAAGCATAAAATTTCAAATCTGAGCATTTTTTATATATCACCTTTTATATAACTTTAATTTACACTTTTGCAGTCTCTTCAGATTCAAGAGTGTAAACCAAGTCAGTCCAGGGCCTTTCAAATACTCCCTTTTCACTTTCAGTGTGTATGGATTTGCATTTATTAGCATCAAGCCTATTTATTTCTGTATTGCCCATTTATGTAGCTTAAATAGTTATGTGTATTAGAGATGTTTATCTGTTGTATTTCCTGATTTGACATGTTTTGTTACACAGCCAACCTCCAAATGTCATTTCTGACTAAAGTTTAACTTAATGAATACAGATTTGCTGACTACTTGTGTTACCACATATATAGAATCAAATTCTTCTCCAAATTAAGTCAATGATGCTACTATTAACTAGACATACATTTTTCAGGAAGAAAGTAGGAGAATAAGTGTTGATAATTATTTTTGTAATTATTGATGCATATTATTATTGACAGAGTGCTAAATCAGAAATTCAAGTCACTTTAAGGACATTTCAAGATGTTAATCTGAAATCTACATTAATTAGTTATATACTTAAGATACACAAGTCCTGTATGAATTAAGTGTTCCTGAACTAGTCACCAATCTTGCAAGAGTTAACATAGCTGTACTTTTTATAATGATGTAATCCCACCAGTACTCTATGTTGCTTAATTTATGTACTATGCATTGTTCAGTTTTCATAAGAGTGACTATCATGGACCAGTTTTGGCTGGTATACTACACAGACAACTAAGAAAATATTTTGCAGAGCATGGGGATTTGTAGTATAAATAGTTTACTACTCTAATGGAGCCTCAAAGGAAGTACAATTAGCTTACTGTCGCAATTTACAGCTCCCCTCCAGGATTCTTGCATTTGTAACAATTTAAACTCAAACATGGGTATTTTAATGGAATCTTGGTTTTATTCTGTGAAAGAGACCAAATAAAATACATTAACATCCATAACACCCCTTTCCCCTGACACACAGGGAAGTCCAAGCAGCCCTGCTACATAGAGTGTTCAACTTCCTACACAAGCATGAAGCAATTTCAGTATAATCCAGTGCGCAGAACTGTATATCAGACCCTGTAGAGTCTTACCTTTATGAATTTGGACAGGCTAAGTGAAACCCACATTTAAAGTATCTCATCTACAAATTGCAAGCAATTATCTCTTTCCTTTTGAGAGGTTACACACCACCTCCTTTAATGTATGTGAAGCTAACAGTCAACTTGAGGTATGTTAGGAGAAATAAGAACACGTTACAGGACCTTCGGATCCTCAACCATACACCTGTTAATGACTCAGACACTGAAGAAAACAAAAAATTAAGTGTTCAGCTTCCCAGATAATCCTCTCTCTCTCGCCACTCAAGAGAGGAAGCCCATCATTCTGGCACTAGAATGGATGAAACACTCCCAGTACTCTACTTTTTTTTTTTTTTTAGTATTACCTCACAAAGCGTAAACTGAGTATAAAGCATCCCTTTTATAGTGACTGCCATGGTCTGCAACTGCCAAAACAACCTTATTCTCAAGAGCCAACAGCATAGACTTACTGTTGAGTTGGGTTTGTTTTTATTTATTTTTTTTAAACTGTTGTCATGAGGAGGAAGGAGAGGAAAGAGAAGGAAAAATGTTGCTCTCTCTTTAAGTCTAGTTTGAGTCCAGGTGGCTGGACCGAAGCGTCTAGCACAGCTGTACTCCCAGAGTGAGGAAGATTTGGTGTGTTCAAGAGCAACCCAAATCTCTAGTTTCATGCGAGTGTTGAGTTTTTATCTTACATCACTCTAGTGAGATGAAAGCCACACATTGATAATACTCGTCTGTTTGTATGTAGGATTAACAATATGAAATACTTTCAATTCTACTTCGTAGGAATAGCAAATATTGCACTTTTAAAAAGACGGTGCCTATGGGGGAAAGCAGTTGTGATAAGAGAAGCAAGCAATATATCTGTGCAGGGATTTGAGCAGGCAGAGGCCTAGAGAGCTCAGTTTTAAATACAGCCGTGCAGTGTAGTATCCCGTACAGCGCTAGGAGGCTAACCAGGGCAGCACTAGCTACCTTCCTCCCCTTTAATTTATTGACAAATACCAAGAACTGCTAAAAGGCTTCCCTGATTCTTTCATTTCAGAGGACTTCTGAGATAAGAACGTATTTCAAGGCAATGGCTCTATTAGAGATACCCTGAATGACTTTTTGTAAATTTTTTTTAACCTCCATTTCCTGTACAGTATGCAATTACTAGAAGGGTGGAAACTTGTGAACTCCCTAGGAGAGTTTGCTATGTCTCTCATTTCAGCTTAATAAAATATAATCTGAATTGCAGCATCTGTAAGATAGTTGTTCCCTACCCAGCTGTTCTAACTCACATTATTTGCAGGATATTATTTGCAGCATTATTTGAAGAAAAGATATTTGCAAGAGGGATGCTGAATTTATTTGATAAGAATAGCATTGCTAGATCTTCAGTATTTTAGGACGTTTCCCTTTGTCAAAGTAGTTGAATTAGACAGAACTGCCGCTATTGTGCTGACCCAGTTTATCTTTTTTAGACTGTCTACATTTTTATATGCATTATGACTTTTCATCGATACATTCTCTGTGTTCATTATCTCTCTAGGCTCCCTCAAGACTTCCATGACAGTACATTAATCTCTTCATTTGAAAAGCAGCTCTGTCAGAATTCAGATGCCGTGGGGTGTTCCTTTGGTAAGTTTGCTGCTACCTATCAGCCTTTGCACATGAACATGAGTCAGCTAGAATTCACCAGGGTGGTGCTACACACCATCGCTGGCCACACCGGAGCCGAGGACACGGGCAAGCCTGACATGGGTGCCCTCAGAAGGGCTGTACAGAGCAGCGGTCAGAACAGGCTGGCCTGTGTCTGCCAACAAAGGGTGTCAAAGTGCAGAACTCAATGTAATCAATTTGGAAGTAATGGGCATTAAGTTGTGTCACATTTTTTTTGCCATTGTACCAACTGGAAAAAACCCTGCAGAGCTATTCTTTCTGAATAGCATTTCTTTCAGTTCCTGGAAAAAGAGCAGCTTTCTGGAGCAGAAATACCTACAGTCAGGGGATTCTGACAGTTCACTACCAGGAAGCAAAGGGGGACACTATGCTCTTACTCTTGCCTACACTGAAATTTCATTTACTTCTTAAAAGAAGAAGTTTCATATAGTCAGCATAAAAATAATGAAAACAGTCCAGCCAATTAACAGGTTCACTTAACTAGACCCTTCAATGTGAAAGAAAGGGCAAACCCAAGGATGTAAACTGGGGAAACTGGAGCAAGTTTGAGCAAAGTGATTGTGAGTCCCAGAGCTTTTCTTTTGCGAGTTAACTCCACCAAATTATTTGCTGTTAATTAATGACATCAAGGAAACTGATCTAGCCCTGGATAGAGACATCCCCAGATTATTCCATTGTGAAGATCTGACATTCAACTGGAAGGCTTTTTTAATGATGAATTACAGCTCCCTACTCAGTTTAAAAGAGTTAAAAAGAGTTTAAAAAGGAGTTATGTATTTGTACGTCTGGAACGACATTAAAATCAGCTACTAGGAAGTAGTGTCTTCATTGCTGATCATTCCACTTTTGTTTAATCTAGATTTAAAACTGGAATAATCCATTTATGAAATATATAGTATTTAAATATTTTATTTATATTTATTTACTCAAATTTTTGTCCTTCACAACTCCATGAATTTCACAACTATAGATATAACCTGTACATTAAATATGCTCCCACAACATGCCATAGCGAGGTCTATTTTCCTGCTATTATAGAAAGACACAAGTGCATTAGTCCCAAAGCAGCATTTGCACTCAGGAAATGTCTCTCAACCGCACAGGGTAAAGAAAGGTCTTCAGGCAACATAGAAATGGTTGTGGATTATGACACAGGGACTCCTTTCTTTATTTCCTGCTGTACACTTCCGAAAGGCATTTGCTGACAAGGAATTTGCAAATCTTGTCTTGTTAACAACTGTAATGCTCCTTGGTATTACTCAGATATAATCATCTGTGTACCTGTCCAAATACAGCTTAGCAACTGCCAGTCTGCGGAGCTGAGAGTTTCCCTCCCAATCTTTTCACCAGCGATCAAATAACAAAGTTTGCCTGCAGTAACCTTCTCCCCAGTATCCTTGCAGATGTTGCCCGCCCCCTTCTCCCGAAGGTTGTCCTGGAGAGAACATGTAGTTCCAGGGTGACTCATACCCACACACTATCCCCTTACTCATTCAAATAGTTTCATTAAAGGCACTGGAACACAATAGATAATCCCTTATTTAATTGCAAGCCTGTTTCAGTATGAGCATCCTAGAGAAGGGAATAAATACCAGGACAGGAGACCTCCATGGATAAAGGACAGAACTCAGCTGGGATGCTTCTAAGAAAGGAAGAGCATGTTTGATCACAGCACCCCTTAGTCAAGCATTTACAAGCGTTCATTAATTTCTACATCACACAATTAGTGCAAATATCTACAGTCCCCTCTTCCCTAGCAATATTGATGTTTGCTACTTTGCTTATTTAACATTTGGATTAATTTTTAAGAAAAAAGTGAAATTGCACTTACCTCCACTAATTCACTCCCTTCTGTGAGAAAGCAGGTAAGTGCAGAGAACACTGTGAGCTCTCCAGCTGGCCGTATGGGGCTCAGAAACTCCCGAAGCATGGATGGGATTTATCACCAAAACAATACCATGTATTTTAACTCATCTTTAAATTATTTTGAAATTACAGGCTTTACTTTGCATGCTTCAGTTACCCAAGAAAAGCAATATGGTCCTACTTCTAAGAGGATAAACTGCAAAACCACAGAATGTAAAGGCCACAAAGTGTGTAAAAACAGTTGAGGAAGCAGTCAGCAGCCACTGAACCTCCTGTGGGCCAAAAGCTGGTTAAGAACTATCATACAAGATAGCTGATACAGGAGCAAAGGAAGAAGAAAACTAGATAATATGGTGGCAAGCATGATAGAAGAAAGTTTAAGGTGACTACTCAATAGCTAGCCTGGGCAAAGAACACCACTGTCTTGCTGGGAAGAGAGGTACAATGTCTCAAACACAATGGGTAAAGTCCACAAAGCTAGCAGTGCTTCTCAGTGCTGGAATTGAGAAACATTTCATTTAAAGTCAACACAGCAAGCAGATCTATGCTTTTTTTGTTTTGGTGATTCTCTACAAAAATGAGCTAGATAATGCAAAAGCATATTTTAATTAAATATTGAAAAATACACCTGAATTTTCCAGGAGGTTCTTTGCATCTGGGATCCTTTAAGAGTCTCACTGATGGATGCGAAGCCCTGCAAGTAGGCAGATCTTACAATGATCATCTTGTACAAGTCATTAAAGAACAATTAATATTTGTGGAAGTTAGCAAATAACCCCAAAACAAAGCTGAAAAATTAATGGAAAAGGTGATTTGCTGAGAATATCGCTCTTGGCAACATCCAGAGTGCTGCAAGATCCACAGCAGCCCACAACAAGTCAGACCTAAAAATATTCCTTTCCAAAGTAAACCTGCCATACCGCTGCTGACAATGCAGGTTCCTGTCCCCCCACCTCTGTATTTACAGCCAGAACCACAAGAGCTTATTTTGCTGTTTGGTTATTTTTTTTGAACAGGCAGATATGAAGTGTTTGAAGCCATATGAGAACTAAAATAGCATGACAATTCTTCTCTAACACTACAAGTGTTAATTTCTTAATAAGCTTGTTTGATTAAGCAAAGAGACCCACAGGACATACTGACTTTGTCTTGTTTCCCCTCCCCCAATTGCATTTTTACAAAACTGCAGTAGAGTCTTAACCAAAACAATGTGCTGATAGGAGAAGCTGTCTGCATTCCTCTTTTGCAATTCACCTTACGCTCTACATGTTACTTGAAGATAAGTTCTTCTAGATGCCAAAAAAACTCCAGCAAGAGGTGAAGGTTTCTTTGCAATGGGTAGAGCACTGCACAATTTTGTCAAGTTATTCATTGCATTCTTGTTTGTAGATCCCCACCCTGAGTGTAATCCCTGCAGTCGCTCCTCTTCCAAGTGACCCCAGCAATACTTAGGGGTGGGAATAACCCATTTCAAACTTCACTATTAGATAATCAACGTTAGATACTGATTTAACTTCTTTATTTTCACACTCAGCCCTCTTTATGGAAAGCAGCAGCCCATTAATTTGATGCCTGCAATAGGCCTGCTCCTTTTCCTCTACAGGAGGCAATATCCAGGGACTTTATTCATTTCCAGGGAAGTACCCTCACATTCTGGGATCTTCTGAGTGAGAAAGGGAGAGGGGAGGAATAACACTTTTCCTTGTATTGTTTCAGCTTTTCTCTAGAGAGGTGCTCTCCATAAGTAGCAGATGATAACATTTTAAGAATAATCAAAGAAAAAAGGCTTTCTCCTGAACACACTGATATAGACACACACCCACACACACCAAATAGAGAGTAACTGCCAGAGAAACACACAGGTACATGGCAAGTTGTACTGCCAAATAGGTCCAAAGAAGTAACAAATGCTGTAAAACCCCAAGGTATGTACAGACAAGCTGACAATGGAGGAAACCAGCGTTTTCTGACACAATTCAACCTTTCCTTTTAGCATATGCATTTTATGACTTCCCCCCCCCGCCGAGAGGACAAGTTCCCATCACCCCCCTAATTTCATAGCTGGTGGTACAGCAAAACAGAATTCAGCTTCCAGAAATGGTGTCAGCTAGAATCTCCAAAGTTGGGATTAGGAAAAAAGAAGAAATCCATGAACCTTGGAAGAAAATCTGAAAAAGCATTAGGAGAAAGAATTACATTTAATTCTAAAGCAATTCTTTAGTATCTCCAAAAGAAGGCCCCCTGGAGCCCATGTGAAGACAGAAAGCGCAAAATTACTTAGGCCATTTTGAAATTCCCAGCCCAGGCATTACGGTAAGCTTTTTCAGGGAAAGGATGACAATACGTACATATAGTGACTTAGACAGTAGAATCCTGAGCCCATTCTGGAGCTTACTGCAACATTATTAATAAATATTGCTAGTGGAATTAACTGTTCATCTCTCAAGTGTTCCTCTGACCTGAGAAACAGAGGTCTCATGCTTTGTATTTAGAAATAGCAATTAGCAAAAAACCAGCTTTGATGTAGAATACAAAGATGAGGGGGAAACATCAGTGGATGAACACATAGTAAAAACACATAGTAAAGATTATATGGATAAGACCGCTTTGTGGAATGCAAATCCTTTAAATGCTACTATAAAATAGAATTCCACTATTTCTACCTTTTTTCAATGAATGCACAAAACTGTCATGTCATGCAGATCACAACACTCCCAAAGAAGCCATATGATTCAGAATTATAACATAAATAACTGTAGTAGGTTGTCTGAGAAAGATTAGAATCATTAACTAGTAGTATTTGATTGTGCAAATGTTCAGACACGTGAAAATGAAAAAGATATCCTAAAACTGAATTCAATGAAGTGTTAATACTCCTTAAATCTATACCAATATTTCTTCTGCCCACTTGAAATCAACATTAATTCATAAAATCAGAGGCAAGTAAAGGCTGGAAAGAGTCCTGTCACCGAAACACAGCCACTTCTGCAGTGCAATCCAAAAGCTGTTTAGAAAAAAAAAAGCCACACTGCAAACCATTTTTTTTTTATAGGGCTACTTTTTTTTTTTTAAGCTATCTTTAATTATTCAGTTTTCTTCTCTAGGAAAGATTAAAATTTCTCCAAATGATATTAAGATCAGGAAACAACTACGTAAAATAATTTCTTTTGGGCTGGTTCAAGGGCTGCTTCAGGAGTGCTGGGTGTCAAGAGTCTGACACCAAATTTGCTCATTTCCTCCTTTATTAACTCATGAAGTCAGCTTAAAAGTATTATAAATTCTGGCTTTGTAGAGTTTAATCTCCCCCTCCTTTTCACATGTGTGCATGTTCTGTGAGTGTACAGAGCTTCTTCTTAATAAATATTTAAAAATATATACTACGTAAGAGAAATCTATCTATGCATCTTAAAGTTGTGTTGGACAAGCTAACATTTTCCTGTGTTTCTTGGGAACGTAGAGCTGTTGAAAGTAGTATAACAAAAGTCACAAGTACAAAAAAGAACAAATATTTACTAGATAAAGAGACTGAATGTCACACTTTTTTAATGCAAGAAGCAATGTGACATTGTTCGTTTAATCTGGGCTCTGCTAATTGGTCTATTGCACAAGGAAAAAATCTTTGGGAGTCCTTCTGGGAATGTCTCACATCATTCCCTATCAGCTGTTGACATACAAATACTCTGGTAATGAAAATATTTTCATTCCTTCATAACAGCATTCCCTGTCCTGTTTAATCTTATTTTCTCTCTTTCTAAAAACAAGCTTCTGTGTGGGGTTTCTGAACTAACGGACCCGATGCCATATATCAAAAACGTCCTGTGCTCCTGTCAAACTCGCTAGGAGTCCACCCAGAAGAGAGCAAAAGGGAAAAAACCCAAGGATTTATAGCAATAACATAGGATTTTAAACACCACTTGAAATTCACCTCTGGTCTGCATCATTTCAGAGGGTCGTGGATGCAACTGAACTAGAGCTAAGCAGTACCTGGGCTGCCCTAGAGTTGCCACTACGAGCAATACAGTACCTGGTGCAGGATCCAGTTGTGTGCTGGAAAGGGGCAGGCTTGCAAATCTCCAGAAACATTGCAAAGCAGAATATTTTTGCCAATTTTTGAAACCCTGTCACTGTAGTGGAAAAGAACACTGAGGAATAAACAGCTGGAAATCCAGGGTGCCTTCCTGGAGTCCAACCAGGCTCTTCTAAAGCATAGGCTCAGGCTCTCTAACCACAAGGACATTGGGGACATACTACTGGAGATGGAGAAAGTGGTGTTGAAAAGGCTTCCTCCCATGCACACTTCCCTGTCTCCAGCATCTCCAGAATGGCAGACCCTCTGCAGAGGCTGCACTATCCTCCAGTTTAACAGCAAATCCTACGTGGGACAAATTTATTTTCAACGTGCTACTTCTAACCCCACTTAGCTCCAAGTGCTACTTGGAGCCCCACTTTGTGCTTAGGCAATTGGCTCGGGAGATAAGATCACACTCTGGTATGCATGAAATCCACGCAGCAGAGTCATTACTATAGTCCCAGAGCAATTGCTTTTGGCAATTAAGTTATTTCAAATGTTGCTGCATTCACATTATGCTTGTAAATACCTCTCTTCCCCTGGTAAGCTCCATATCTAAACATTGCTTTTAAATAATTGGACTTCTTAATGTATTTGTCCTCAATACCACAGTTCTTCCAAATTCAAGGTCTGAAATATGATGCAAGCTCCTGCTCCTCCCTCCCCCATCCCTCTCCCCCCTTGGGACTTGTGCCTCCACCCACATCCTGCTGCCCAGGTTGTAACATTCCTTTCTGCACCCTATCACTGTCACACTCCCTCCTGGAAACAGGTGCAAGAAGATTAAAAACCCACTCATTCAGCTGGGATTTTCATCTGTTTGCACCTTCCTCTTTGCCACTCCTATATGTCAACATCTCTTGAGCAGAAGGTGGTGGGAAGGCACTCTCTGTCAGCTCGTGCTGTTTACAGGGAGAAGCAGGAGTTTTATTCTGAGGGACAGCTATATCAGGGGACAGGAGAAAACTTAAGATGCAAAGGCTTTACTTAAATTTGGTTGGAATTTTTTACTTAGAAAGAACATATTTGTTTTCTTAAAACTAAAGTTTTATTTGAAGTGTCAGTGTTAACAGATACCTAAGAGGGTTATTTTAATGAATTATTGAAAAATCCATTAATTCTATGTTATGCTTTTTAATTCCTAGATTGTTTGTGATATGAGGATTGAAGTATTGTACCTTTTTCATTTTAGTCATTAAGTCATTTTATGTCAAGCTGTCATTGCAACACAGAGTACTTTGACCTAGAAGAGAGATCATTCCACGCTAAGTGGTAACTGCACTTAATATTGTAACAACAAAGATAACATAGTGACTGAAACCTTCTTCTACAGTAGTACTGTGTCACTGCAACTGATGTTGACAGTGTTACAATCTTTGCAGAAAATCCAGAAACATTTCCGCAGACACCTTTTCCCTAAAAATTCCTAAAACTGGGAAAGTGTTTTGTGTCCTCTCCCTGTCCTTTTCATGCTGACTCAAAGCAGCCTTGATCCTCTCACCCCTATTTTGAACTGACAAAGTCTCCTGCAGAGTTTCTCACTTTTTTTGCTTACCCAAACACCCGAACTCTTTGGACTTATGTCTCTGTTACAGAAGTATCCTTCTTTGCAGGAACTCCCAATTTTCCATACAGAAGGAGGTCCCTGGAATTCCCTGGGAAGGACAGGCCTTGCAGGATAAGGACTTGTCTGTATGTGGATGTTTCCCAGAATGGCTGTTCCTCACCACTTCCACAAGTCCCAGGTGCGCTACCTGCAGTTCGCATCCACACAAGAACTCCTAGCAGGAGAGCCATTCCTGAACAGGTTTCTAAGGAGGGCAGGCAGACCTTCAGATCTGAAGTTGTTCAGTGCCAAGGTCACACCCCCAAAATAATTAAAAAACCACTTGTGAAAACTGGCAGTTGTACTGTCCTTCCTAGCAAAGTGCAGGCAGTGTAAATGCCACCAACTGGAACTGAACCCTCAGGGGCAGCACCAGCAAAGAACATGGATCTGAGTAATCTTCTCATCTCTGTAACTGGACCTTTCTGTCAAGAACAGAGAAATCCATCCAGAAATCCATCCTGGAGCTGGGACGCTTTTTGCTTGTCTGCTGCAGGAGAAGTGTGGCACAGAGACTGGTCAGCAAACAGAAGCTCCCAGAGCGAAGAGGGTATATAAACTCCTGTATTGCATTGGAAGGTTTGTTGGAGTGGGAAGGACTATGGGAGCAAGAACAAGCCATAGAGATTGGTCTTAATTTTAAAAGATACCTTCTTAATTTTTTTTTGTGAGAAGGAGCTTATTTCAGATGTGATACTTCTCCTAAAAGTGCATAGGCGAGCGCACAACTAAAAACTGAGGGTAGCCAAATGTGCTTTTTAGTCACACACACACAGAGATTTCTAATAGATTCATCATTCACACCTCCTTCCTTCAGTGTATTTCTCACACCTTCACAGGTTCCTACTTCTGGAAAACGCAAATGGCTGATGAAGGACTCACCAACACAAAAGCAATGAGGATGGGCCGGTCCCCAGAACATACCCAGCAGTACTCAAACCCAGATTCAATGGCCTATGCTATATGTTGTCTTGAAGTAGCCTTGAACTAAAATTTTTTTCCCCTGATATGAGGCAAGGAGGGCAGAAGGGGGCATCAGTGAAACACTGAGCAGCGGAAGGGCCCAAGGAGAGGCAGGAGATAACTGCAGCCGAGCAATAGGGCAAAGTGCCCAGTGAGACTGTTCTGCAGGAGCCCGAGCTTTCGCTGGGCCTTCCCAAGGAACTTATGCTCTATAAACAAAGTGAAAACACCAAGAAAGTGTCAAATACAGATATGGCAGTTTCTCTTCTGAACAGGAAAAGAATCTTTACAGCTAGAAAAATCTACTAGCATGCAACAGAAGGAAATAATATACTCGTGATGTTTAGAAAGATTTTGCATAGCTGTCTGAACATAGACAACGATTAGGGAAAAAGCACGTAGTATTTTCCCTGTCTAATCTTATATGCCAGAAAAAAAAAGAAATTGAAATTTCTATTTAAAAGGAAATCATTATTTCAAGATTTAGTCTTTCAAAAGTAAGCCAAGAAATTTGACAAGTGTAAAATATTGTTCCTAGCAGAGAGCAATTCACAAGAAGTTCTGGCTTTGTTAGGTGGGAGAGAGAAACCGTGACTGACGGGTTTCCAATTGCACATGCATGTATTAAAAACACCACTACTATAAACAATCCAGCAGTACTTTCAAATGAGTTCCTACAAAGTCTCCAAAGCCACTCTCAACATTTCTTAAAAATAGTGGGGAAAAAATTAAGTAGAGGAAAACCTGCAGTACTGTTGCATTTCCAGCTCTTGGTATGCACAACAGCAGTAAGCAAATGTTTTAAAATACACGTGTTTGCAACCATTTGTTGTCATCCTTGCCTCAGATACTGCTGAGAACCACGACCTGGCCATGAAATGCTGAGTGCGTACTCCTTGCCCATGCTCTTTGAAGTCCCTTACAAAATTTCTGCCTTGAAATTTTGGATTCCACCAGATCAGGGCCTAAAAAAATACTCTGCTCTGCCACTTGCCCTCTCCTCATCCACACACTTCAGGTGCTCGCCCCAAAAGCCCTTTGGCTTCAATGGGAAAGTTGTGCAAGGTAACACTGCGCAGGACAGCACCAGGTTAGACCCAGCCTTCCACTGTCTCCAGCCTGGGTGGCACTGATGCCTCAGCCTGCAGCTGGCACTCGGATAGGAGCAAGTGACAGAGCTGTCGCTCAGCTCCCTCTCTATTTTAGCCAAGTCCTGCCTACATCCTCACCTCCTCTTCTACTTTTGTCTCATATCACCTGATTTGGCCGCCGCTTTATGCCCTCCCGCATTGAAAAGCCATACAATAGTCACAACCAGTCACTGGGTCTTCCCTGGAGGCACATACTCCCTAGTCTAAAGAAATTTTCCACCTGCAGCCTCATGTTGCATCTCCTCAGCTCTCCTGGCTTTAACATGAGAAAAATACAACCCCCACCCCATCCCAAGAGCCAGCCCAGGGGGGCATCTCTCTAAGGCAGGAAAAAATAAATAAGAGAGATTCCTCTTTTTCTCTTTAGCCCCACTCATGCACAGGACCCTTTAATATTTAATCTATATTTTAACTTGGTATTACAGAAGAGCTATGTGTATCCTCAGAGGGGAAGCTTTTACAAGTTGGGTAGTTCTTCAGATATATAATTGTATTAATTTTAATGAGAAGTGTGTGTCATTCAGGCTTCTACAGTCTGAAAATCTACTCCTGCTTGAAAAGTCACATTTTCCCTTTAAAGGAAAGAGGAAAAAAACACATTTGTCCTTCAGAATCCTTAGATGTTTTTACTGATCTTTTGTTGACCATTTTGTGAACTCAGAAGTCTGATGTCAGTTACTCTATAGAAAGGATACAGGCTGTTCTACCATAGCTGGAATTATTTTTAAACACTTCCCGCTCATAGACTAAATCCTTGGAGGCTAAGGGGGAAGAGAGACCAAGTGGGTTTATATCGAGAACAGAACAACTTACAAGAACCTTAGTTCAGGAAAAAATAAGGAAAGTGTGGTGAAAAAAATCACAGGTTATACATATTGGCAGCAGAGGTATTTTGACAGTGTCATGGGAGACAATCAGCAACTTATTTCTGGATATAAAAGCTTACGCCAGACTTTTCAATCAATGTGCATACATGCATATATGCCTCCCAGTCAAACTATCGGCAGACTGATACATCCTTGTAATTATTAATAATTATGTTTCTGCTAGAATTATCACAGCTATTTCAAATATCTACTCAAACCCTTGCTGTCAGAAGTTTCTCCCCTTTATATAAATACAGAAATTTTCCTTTGCTTTGAAATTCCAGGCAGAGCATCTCAGGAAGAAAACAAAATAAAACCAAGCAGACAAGCCTCCCCCCTGCTTGAATAGCTCAGCCACAACAAATAACAGGGGAAGAAAATTTACTGGAATGACTTGGGAGAAACCACAAAGGATACACGATTTGTAACTTCTGAACAGAATATTAACAGCAGTATAGAAAAGCAAAGTAGCAGAAACGGGCTAGGTAAGATTTAATTTTAATTGAAAACATTGATTTTTTTCCAGCCTGCTTTTCCCCTCAAACTTGCAGATTTAATTTCAGATTGATTTCAGCCTCTCAGATTGAGATGAGAGGTGACTATAGGCCTATCTATGGAGGTTACAGGGAGAAGCAGGCAGCTGAAACTAAGCAGAACTTATGATCAGTGATAAAAATACCAGAAACAACGAAAGAATAATGCTTTCCTTTAACTCACTTTCAAAACAGTTATACAGAAAACATAACACCAAACAAAACTGTCCAGCATTTGTAACCAGCTGTATTCTCAATGCCAGGTTGCAGGTATTTGTTTTGTGTAAGATACTCTCTCACTTGTCTCTCCTGAGCACACAGTCAGAACAGTGAAATTGGAATTGGTTTTTAATATTCTGATGACCAAGTAGCATTCCTGGCCTCTGTTGTACACATCTGTACCCTATACCCTCTTTTCAAAGTGAACACTCCTGCTGCCAGCTTAATAACACTGCAAGGATTGCCTAATAATTCCAGTCTTACCAAAGAATATCAGTTTGAACTCTATTAAACTCAATTTTTCTTTGCTTTTGCAATTTTAGTACATTTGAGAAAGCCTCAGGTTTTACATCCACAGAACACTGCGACTTCTACATTGCCAACCATCAACTATTTCACTTAAAAGGTGAGGGGTTTTAGTTTCTGCGGCTGCAGATAAAAGAAGTAGAAAATGATAAAAAATAAACGCAGTCAAATATGTTGCATTGAAGCACATTTTAGGTGAATCTCATGATTTTGAGGATTTTTCAGAAACTCGTGCCTGACTACAGAACAGAAATGCAGGTATATAAGACTACCACGATAAATGCACTGAATAAATTTACAGCTAGAAAGGATGAGACTGTGTTGATGACACCTATCCTGGAAAGCAGGAAGAGAGCATAATTTAAGGATATATGCTACATCTCTGGTTTACTAAATTTCTCTTTCAGATATTGAAGAAAAATCCGTAGTCCTTCAGCATTGTCAAGTGACAATTATCAAAATTAAAACAGAAATTAAATTTTCTGTGCTGCCCACTGCAGCACAGAAAAGTTAACTCCCAGTAGAGACAAAGCTGCACATCCACAATTTTAATCGTCACCTGAAATTTGCTGTGGATCTCAATAAAATTGAACTTGTCACTATACCTGACAGGGTCCCTGGGTCACTGGAAGCAGGCCATCTACCAGATGTCACATCTTGCAGAACCTTGTCATATCCTTCCTCAGGACCCTTCTGAAGTGGTGTGCTTTCCGAGAGGTTTCTCAGCTGTGCTGAGGACGTCTGCTCAAGAAACAAATACACACTTCTTTCAGAAAAGAAATGCTATGTCTTTAGCAAATAAATGTTATTGAATACCTGAGGCAAATTATGTGTTTGGAAGCATGGCAGGGTTTAATTTTTTTCCATTAATAACACAGATTTAGTCAGTACCGCTTTTGATGGAATACTGTCTAGAAACTAAACTATTCCTCACTGAAGCTGACAGAATTTATCAGAAATGTTACAGAACTGCTGTAACATGTCTTATGGTTTTAGGTTTGTTTTTTTTTTTTTTTTTAAATACACTACACTTTCTGTGCAATTCTTAAGAAGGATTGTTAAAGTATTAAATCCCTAGTGTTACCATGGGCTTTTGACAAAATTTATATTTACCATTCATGCACTCAAATGAACAGAATAATATTTTTACACAACTTTAAACAAGTACACACATTCTTTAGTGAGCGCATAAGTGTATTTCAAGTTTACTGGGCTTGAGAAAAAGACAAGAAAAATTCAGGCGATAAACACATCAAAAGTATTAGTAAGATTTATGTTACTGCCTTATGCGTTTTAGCCATCTGATAGTGTTAGATCTTCAGAGCAGAACCTGGACTATCTGCGTTTGCTCCCACTACCCCAGCGTGTCTGGATGCAGAAACTCTGCTACAGTCTTCCCAGTGCCACAGTGAAGCACAGAGGCGGTAAGTGAAGAGCGGCTGCCCAGCTGCCACGCAGGGAGCAGAAAGAGCTTATGTAGATTTTCTCTGCCTTCAACTTAACTCGGGCATGCACTGGTCAGTCACTGGCGCTCACACACAGAATGAATTTCTTCACATTCCTCTTGGTGTCTTGAGGATTAAAAGTAACGAAGTCCATTTACTCACAGAGCAAAGTAGTAAAGTTAAGTATTAATACTGTATGGTATAAGACAAGACAGAAATATCAATCCCAGTTACACTTTTTATGTGTGTTGCAAAATAGGCTGCACTTGAACTTAAACTGATTCATCATTAAATATTTGTGAGGTTCTAGCAAGGATCCCCATGTCACAGTCCAGCCTGTCTGCACAGATCTAATCCCACAGTCACAGCCTTAAAAGCACTTCCATTATATTAATGTGCAACTTAAAGAAAACAATTTATTTTTTAAAATGTATTTAGAGCTTTTAGGGATGAAGGCAAAATCCATGGGGATGTGATCAGCTTGGTTAGACCTTCGCTGTCAGAGGAACACTCATAAGGACACTGGGCTAGTGGTCTGGCCTGCTGAACTGTCTTTTCTTTTTAGTTTACTAATTATATAGGGAGTAACTAGACCAGGAAACTTCTCCCTCCCCCCAGCTTATTAAATGATTTCCTGCCAGTCCTTAGAAAAAGCAACTCATTGCTCAAAGCCTCAAGAAGAAGTTGAGAGTGGCTCACGCCCAGGCTGGGAACAACAGGAAGGGAAGGACAAGCAGAGCTAATTGGCCTTTTTACACTTTGCCGGGTAGCCAGCACGTTGCAGATAAGCTTTCCTCACTACTGATAGCCCCTCGGTCCCTTCCTCTCTTTCATTCTGCCTTGCCTTTAAACAGGATCGTGTCAGATGTGATCCTGGCTGACGCCCAAGTGTGACTTAATGACCTTCTTCGCACACCAGCACTCGGGGAAGCTACATTTAAATCTGGTCACTTCATTTCCCATGCACAAGAGAAATAATCCATTTTTCCAGTGGCCTCATTTTACATGATTAAAAACCAAACCAGCAGTAGTAAGACCACCTAATAAGTGACTATTTAATTTGACTCAGTCAATAAGTGACACATATTTCATTGATAGACTTTATAGTCTTAATTTGCCAAAAGACACACTTCTTAAAGTGATCTTTCTAAAACTATAACAAATGTTCTTTATATTTTTTTCCCCAAAGCAAGTACATTTCCAACAGCAGCCTGGTACGACAATCCCGTAGCCAAACACTTTGGCATCTAGATAACCAACTAGCTGGTACTATAGATTAAGTTCCAGTAGCCCCAGACACAATACATTATCACGCTATGTTGATACAGATGTGACACATAGGCACATTTTTTATGATGTAGATCCTAAATTGTCCTTCAAATAAGTATTCACACTCCTTTAACTGCACACCAACTATTCCTTTCTGTTTTCATGTTTTCTTGCCAATATGCAAGTGTGAAAAAGTGCACAAGTTATATTGATACTACCTAATTTACTGACAAATCTGCATGCTTAAATGTTAGAAAAAACCCATTAAAAAAACAACTTGCTTTTATCAAATTGTTGGAATTATTTGTAACAAGTCAGTGAGCACTATCACAGAGACTTAGGCTCTGAGTAGCATTTCTAGACCTCAAAACATTCTTAGTGCTCAGCACTGAATCGCCCCCATTGGTACTCATCTGTTCTGAAATATGGAGTCCAGGACAGGACAAACCACGCTTGAGGCTTTCCAACGCTACCAGAATAAAATGATTATTCTGCAGGTCTCACCAATAACACTCCAATACTCCAGTGTCGCATGGACCTTTCTTCTCAACAAGATGTGTCACAAGCTACATTCGGTGTGACGTAAGGATGAAGGGGTCGCAGTAACTGATACTAGTCACTGGCCATTGCTTCTCTATGCAATAGGTTACTCCTGTCTAGGGTGATACTTCACACTCATCCTTCTTGACTAAAATCCTGGCTTTCTTCAGTTCATAACCATCATCTGCAGATTCAACCCATACTCTTTACTCTTTCAACCATGTTTTGATGGATGTGTTGAATAGCACCATACCCAGGATCTCTGAAATCCTACCAAATATATCCTTCTTTAATATAGGTTTCCACTATACTTTTCAGTAGTTCCATAAAGATCTGAATTTTCTAGTCTGCTTATGAAAACACCATGAGAATATCAAAAAAGTTTTCCTTCTCTATTAACTAAGCCTATCACTTCTCCTTGTGGAAGAAACAAGGCCATCCTGGGCAGCAAAATTCAAGATCAAGGTGCGAGTCGTACTCTTTCTACACCTTTTACTTGGGTTCAAGCATTTGCAGCATTTAAACTTTTAAATTTCAGTTCTGCACTGTATTTAGAGCAAAAGTTGATGGCATACCCTAGAAACATGTACTCTAGGAGGCAACAACAATGTTGCCATCATTTATGGCAAATAAAAAGTTCTCAGTAGACTTTAAAAAAAACCCCCACTTTTATTTAGATGCAGTGTAAAAATGTTTTTGGGTTTTTGTTTTGTGTTTGTATTACAACGTTTTCTCTTGGCCAGAGGAGTAGCATTTGTAATTACCCATCAAAATAAAGGTGAACACACTTATTTTTTACTTTTGACACATCACACGTGTGTCTTATTTTAAAAACACATTTGCTATGAGTTATCACAAAGTTTGGCCGTCCTGAAGAAACAGTTTGTGCAATGTGTACAAACTGCAAGAACACTTGGAAGGGGAAACAAAAAGCACATAGCAGAAACACCACATTTCTCTATCGATAATCAAACAGTTCAAGTACAATGTTCCAATGGTTATACTTCATCTAACAGTTAAGGATGTTTCATTCTGCACTGAAGACAGGCACTTTTTTTGTCTCCTAAAATATGTTTCTAATTTAAGTTTGAAAAAAAAAATATTTCCATTGTGCCATATATGCGGTAACTCAAAACCAAAATGAAAGGATTAAAATCAGGGCTGCACAGAATGGTTTAAATTAAATTCAGGTAGTGGGGAAGACTGCCGTATCTGGCAAACTCCCACTTACACTGAGCTTTCTGGCCAAAAGGCAAGATGAAGCATAACAATCCTTACCTGCCAAGTCTAGAGCAATTTTGAGGCTTTTATTCATCTCTTAAAATAAAATGTTAATGCTCTTGGAAGCTTGCCTACCCATACAGTAGATCTCACCTGTCTCTTCTTTATCCTCACACACTATAGTATGCTTCAGTAATGACTGAAAATGTTTTCAGTCTTTTTTTTTAATTCCTAAATACATGGTATTTAAACTTACCGCCCATTACACTTCAGTGGAAGAGTGACTAAATCCTACAGGTATTTTGAAAATCTCAGCTAACAGGTTACAAATTATTGCTAGCAACATACTGTGCGAAGAGATGAAATTTGGACTGTGGAATGTCCTCTTTCTATCTGTCATTCTTCTCACACCTATAAAACCTCTATTGTCCCCACACAGTCTTCCTAATTAAATCTGCACCGCCCAGTTCTGTTTATGATTGTGCAAACTGATTTATTTGATTCATATTATTGCTACAGCCAACATGAAATCAGCCCCAAGGCTTCCTCAAATACATAGTTATGTTCCTGATTGGATTGCCCTTGGCTGAGGAAAGAAAGGATAAGCAGAGCTCTGTCTCTCAGAAAAGGCACTGGTGTTGACGAATTAAATTTTTCATGAGCTTCTTAGGAGATTCCTCGAAATAGAAATATTAAATTATTTTTACAACCATTTGGGAAGACATGAAATATGTAAATAATACATAGATCTCTCTGGAGCCTTCTCCTAGTCTTGTATGAGGTTTAAAGATTTTCAGATGGTATAAGTAACAAAGCAATTTAGTAACACCCTGGTCTAATAAGGCCACAGTTAATCTGTATAGACCATCTACCTTCAGGGAGTTCTTTATTCCAAGCCAGGGAGTTCCCAAACTTTTTCCACTGCATGTACATTTATCAGCAACAGCAAATACCTTCGCTAGCAGCATCAGTCCCCACTTGTTTGCCAGGCTGTGTGTGCCATTTTGAAGTGGTTTGTGCCCCTCTTAGTAGTACATTCATCACATTATCTAAGCTGTTGCATTCCACAGCAATCTATAAATCATTATTTGCTGTAAAACCTGAAAAATTTGCAGCGATAGCACACTAAGTCACAGGCATGGCTGATTTGAGAAACTACTACCAAATCTAGTGTTTTAATGCTATTTTTCATCTCCCTTGATTTTTTTTTTTAAGGATACACTGACTAGGAAATTTTGACAACTCTGTTAAAAAAAAAGTTTCACATCTTTCTGGTTGGGACTAGGGGCATTGTAACAGGTCAAACCCAGAAGAATTCTTTTGTTTTGCTTTATTATATATCAAGACCACATCTGATAAAATGCTGTAGGTTCTGAGCACTTTGGGGTGGACTGACAGCAAGTAATGGAACTACTCCTAGCAACATGCCTTCTGCAGAACAGTAAATCAAGAAAAAAAAATAAATCACAGGATCATTTAGGTTGGAAAAGGCCTTTAAAAATCATTGAGTTGGTTAGTTTTGTTCTTTGTAAGTTGTCAGGGAAAAATGAAAGGAGGGACTAAGCAAGCTTGTAATAAAGGCTGCTTTAGTTAATTTTTTCTTCCTTGGACCACATTTCATGAAATGGGATAGCAATTCTTGGACACTAATGCTTGCCACTTGCCATTGAAAGGGCCTCAAGGCAAAGAGGTGGTACCCAACTTGCCCTCCTGCAGGCTGCTCTCAGATTGATGTGTACTCCAAAACATGCAAAGCTCCATGTTGAAGGTCCTGCAAATAGGTATCTGCCTGATATATGGTCTGCAAAAATGAGGAGTTAATATGAAACTTGGCAACTCTGACCAGCGCTGAGAGACCAGGGAAAGAAAACTGCACTGTCAAACAGGAGGTAAGTTTTCAGTTTTGCTTAAACTCACGTCCCAAGTGACTGATTTCATGATGATTTCAACTGCCACATCAGTGACCTTTGTGTTCAGAATGTGTTTCCAGTACTGGCACATGCAGAAAGCTTTCTTCTTAAATTACAGAGAGTTCAAGTAAGTATAATCCTAAACGGGATCTCAGCTTCAGAACAGAATCAGAGTCACTCGTGCCATTATCAGATCATCTTCTCGCACAACCCGAGGTCAGGCCAACCTAGGCAATTATTTATAGTCATTTGTGTGGAACTCATGGCATTTGAAAGCCTTGTGAAAGCTCATCAGGCTGCACAGAACTCCAGAGGTCATTTCTGTTCCCTTTCATTATACCAGCTCTTAACAGTGTGGAGATTAGAAACACTCCTTCAATTCTAGATGGTGATATTTGGCTTATTAAGGAAAACTGAAGTACTGCAGTCCACACTGAAGAGGAGACTGAGACTAATGCCTGAACTCACGTGGCAAGGCAGTTCCATAATACAAGACATTTCAGGAAGAGCAACCTCTCTACATGATTACAAGAAAAGTCATGAAACCACTCTGTATAGGTACAGGCTATGACTGAAAACACGGTCACCTAGGTGGGAAGCGTACAGGAAAAACAGAGGTTTTGAACTTGCCCACATTAATTTCTTTTGTAAGCCTTAAAAGTGCAGTGGACTTTAAATTTCGTTACTAGTAGAGACAGGGTGCTGTTGGCACACCACCACACAGAACTGTGTTCTTGCATATGCCATCATCTCATGGTTCAAGACGGACAGACCTAGCTGGATACTGCACTGTAAGGTCTGATGAAAAGCTAAGGCTTTTCAACGCTGTTGTCATCTCCACTCAATTCTCTCTTATTTTTCCAGACTTCATTCTGGTTTGTAAGGAAACCCACAGAAATCAGATAAAGACAATCATAGTACATTTGGAAAGTATGTATATCCCACCTCCCATTTACCAAAATACCACTAATTATTCTGATACAAAGATACTAAAGGTCAACTACGGAAGCAGAAGATATCCTTCCCATTAAATAGAGGCAAAAGTACTGCTGTACTCATTACAAAAAATGAAGTTTAGGGAATTTAGGCAATCTCCTTTTAGTAAGTACCATGAACCGGATGCTGTGGTCTTTCTCTGCTGGCAAGAAAAAAAAATAATAAAAATCAGCTGTATTATTGCTAGTCTGACAGCCAGGAGGCACTCAGCATCTCAGCAAGTAGACACAGACCTTTTTACCTCAAAGAGTATTCTGAACATTTTCAGTACAAATAGTAGAACTGAATGGAGCCACAGGCCTAGGCAGTGCACATGAACACACCCAAGCACAACACAGCCGGAAAGTAGCGCTGGCAGTACACAATGAAAACTCCATAGGTGCACAAGGAGCCAATCCCACCCTTCCATGTCCAACTTCCAAATTTGTTTTGAGCTGTCACAGGAAATAAATTCCATACTTTCCACATCTACTTTTATATGTATTTATATATCTATATATTCATGTAAAACCAATGTAAAGTGGAGTTCAATTCTATTGAGCAACCGCCAACCTAATCCCTCTATCCAGTTGCTGGGAGCCAAGCTCCACTGCTGAAAAGACTTCATCCTTCATTCCTGTTCTCCCTTTTAACACTCACTTCCCTGAAAAATCAATCCCTTTATTCATGTGCTTGTGTTCATTCTTTCAGGCTACTACTCTTAATTATTACATTGGTGCTGTGTAAAAAAAAAAAAAAAAAAAAAAAAAAAAAAAAAAAAAAAAGAAAAGATACAGCATGATCTCTCCACTCTTCCCCCACAGATTTAAAGATAATCTAATACTAACTTGTTTATAAAGCTAAGCCTCTGACAATGGAGCAGCTGCTTTATTATTTCCATTTTGTGATATCTCTTTAAAAACAACTGTTGCATTCCCTGCTCTAATATTGTTTTACTTGAGCATTTATCAATATGACAAAGGAAAAATGTGAAATATGACAGTATGCATAGCTAAGATGTGTGCAACATGGCAGGTTTACACTATTTATTACAGAGAGAAAGAAGTACCATAAAGTTCTGACTGAGCTCATTTAATATTGTGTGCACTGTCTTAACAAACACAATGTATAAAACTACAACGGCTGTTCTTGTTAAAGAGCGTAAGAGCCTGAAGACATCACAGGCTGGAAGCAATCTCCTAGCACTGTATCACTCTAAGGTGCCGTACCTCCCACCTTCTAGTGCAGACTTAGGGTATGTAAAAAGGAAAGGACACCCAATAGGTTCTAGATACAAATGTGTAAGGCTTAGATAAGCTGAGGTTTCCCCAGAACGCGCGATGGAAGAAGGGATCTATTTGCCCAAAGTAACCAGTGCAGTATACTCACCTACTTTTCAGAAATTTAAAAAAAAAATTCTCAGGTATTCCCACATATATATCTATCTCTCCAAATGTTTTAACGGATCTAGAGAAATCTATTCATTCCCAGGGAGTGCCTTCTATGTAACATCACCCATCCACTGATTTCAGCAGTGTAATTCTCCCCATGGCAAACCAGACAGTCTACAGCCCTTGCTTGGATCTTCACCAGCATACTAACAGGTTCCATTTATGCCCTTTATTTATTAGCATTTAGACAAAAGACTCATTTGGCATACTACAACAATGAGGCTTTTTCTCCAGGGGCTGCCTGTTCTGTTTCCAGGACAGCAAATAGCTGGGTTTTCCTCTGCTCAAGAACAAGGTCTATGTTGGATTGCCACCACCTCCACAAATAGTTCATCTGAAGATACACCTGTAAGGCCTTAAATGATGCCCAATGCATAACTACACACAGTAATTATACCCAGTCCCTCAGAGGCATTGGTTCACGCTGTATCACCAGTCACTCCAATGTCAACATTAGCACCGTAGCAGGCTCAGGGGAAACATGGAACTCCCTCTGCTAGTGAGAATATATGCACTGAGATCCCTTCTCCTCATCCTCACCCTCCAGTTGTAGCTGTCACTTCTTGGGTGGACAGCTCACATCAGGACAGCAGAAGGTTTTAGTCTCCTACAAGGGGTAATCAACAGATAAATAGGTAGGTATAGGCGAGAGAAAACAGACATGCACCTTCCAAAAGTCTGTTCAGGGCTATTGCATATAAACACTAATAAAGATTGTTATCCTATAAGATTATAGATAAATAGATGGTGAGAAATCAAATTCCACCTGCAGGAAAGGACTTGGTCTATGATCTGATGCTCTGACAATTGAATACACCTGCCTGCAGTTTACTTCACAGCCACACACCCGCAGATGAACTGGTATATTAGAACTTTTTGGACCATGCAATGGGAAGTCACGATGACAACCTGAGAGCCAACACATTAAACTCCAGCATGATGGAGATACCCCCCAGAAGCTGTTTCTTTTTTTCTTTTTTCAAATTAATCCCAAAATAACTGTCACAGCTTCCCCTCTCTCTGTCCAGGACTATCAACTGTGAAGCTGAACAAACTGCCTAGTAGGAAGCTGAATCCATAAATTTCACTATGATCCACAAGTCAATCTCAAGAAAGATACATGGTGGGGTATGGTCCCTGCCCTAAGAAACAGAGGGAGTGAACATGTCTTCCATGAGGTAGAAAACTGACTCCTCCACATGGAAATGACCCAATTATAAACAAACAAACATGCATCAGAAAATGGCCTTCCCAGGGCTGGAGCCTGGGAAATCAGAAAATCTGCGAGGGCACTGAAGGTAAGGGATAATTAGAAATCCATGACGCAGTTCAACTTAACATTAGAGGCAGACATTTGGCTTCAGCTCAGGCAAACAGTTGAGAGAAATGAGGAGAGGGTGCATACACTGCCCCTTTTCTGCCACACACAGAACACGCAGAGACTGCAGGGCTCTGCAGAGCTGCTGGCGCATCCCTTCTCTCCCTTGCATGGCTCAGGCATGAGTTCAGAGCTAGCCCTTGCTGGAGAAATGTATCTTCTTTGCAAAATTTTAAAGCCATTGGGTATGCGCCTTTAAAACCAGCTGTCTGCTATTAGGATTTCATTACTCCACACTGCTCATGATTTTGGCAAGACTGTGTGACAATTAAACATGAATTCTTCTGGGAGGGATGCAGCACATGACATCATGTAGTAAATCTTCTGATATTAGAACCTTTCCTTTGTGCCCTACTGTACTTGCTAGGGTAACAAACTCAAAATGAAAAATGTAATTACCCAACAGAGTTTTCAATTGTATCATATATTAACTTCTAATACTCCAAGTATTCATTCTCAAATCCAAATCTGGCACAAAACACATTGGAAGATGAAACTTGACAGACCTAATCAGGCACTAATCTGATTCTTCGACAAACACTGATTTAAGAACATTTTATAATGGGAAGTCTCAGGTAAGATAATATCGACAGCTGAAGAACAATTACCCTTGTATGGCTTAGTGCTGGACTCTGAAAAATCACATGCCCACAAACACTAAGCAAAATGTAAGACCAAACAGAGTCTCAAAACAAGCAGCATTTTACAGCCAAATCTTCCTGGGAAGAGCTTTCTGAAAATATTGTTAATACTGGGAACCAGTGGTTTACAAACCTTAATTTGTGCTCAGAAGCTCCCCTTGATGAATTTATTCTAACTTGACAGGTGAGTTGTTTGGACAAAGATTAATAACATGATTTTCAAGAATAGCGTCCAAAGAGATATAAAAAAAGTGCAGGATATGCTATAGCCTGGAATTTAATCAGTGAAACAAAAGTGAACACAGCTAGGATTTACTCCTATCATTAGGACAACTCCACCTTAATGCTCTCCGATGTATTAGTGTAGTGAATTACTTGACAGGAAAAAGGAACTGTTATTCTGTACTACTTTTAGGCCAAGTTACCAGGTTTTAGGACTTCATGTACTTTTATGAGAAGATTCTCAACAGCTTAAACAAATAACCATAAGCCAAGCCTCCCCACCAGTTTTAATCACACTGGTACCTTCAACTTTTGGTTAACTGAGTAAACAAGACTACTCATGTCCCCTTTTTATTTCCTACTTAGTCTTTACACTAATTATTATAGCTAGAAAAGGTCACGGTTGCAGGCTTTTCTGCATTTGACTTAATTAACACAAGCAAACTACAGTATCCATTTTGAAAGCTCTGATGCTATCCTGTTACAAATATTAGCTTTTCTTTTGAGATGCACCTTCCAAAGATACCATGCAAGAACATCTCAGCAGCATTCCAAAGCTTCACTTTTCTTGGTAATTACAGGGGAATACTTAAAGCTTCAGAAGAAAAGCTGAGGCACTGCTAGTATAAATTGTCCAAGCTTCATCAATTTCCATAGTGAAGACAGTGTACATTCTCAGAGAATCTAGTACAAAACTCTTACAGGAACCCTGATGTCATACTGGTTTGGTTTCTTTTTTTTTTCCTTAAGTAAAGATACTAATTCTCAAAACAAATTTGAGACCTATGAGCTTCCAATGACAAACACTTTTCTATCCTTTCACTGAAAATTTATTCTACTTATTGATATGCAATACAGCATTATCCTAGAATTAAAAGCTATCAGAAAAATTTAAAGAATACTTACTTTTTCTTTGTTTATTAATTCAGCAGAAGGCAAAGCTGTTTTAAAGACCTTCAGCTCTGTGTGTTGGTTTTTGGAACCATTCCACCACTCGTTTGCAGCAAAAGCAGAAAATCGGAATTTCCATGAAGACTGAGAGCACACCTTGTTTTAACTTTTATTTATTCTGCCAATGGTATATCCACCATCTCAGGAGCATTAAAGTGAAAAAGACCCCAAACCTCTACATAATATATTGGGGGTAAAGCAGTAAGATAGATCAAGGTGAGATGACTCTAAGGGATCTCAACCACAGAAGAGAAAATTCAACTGATGGTGTAGAATTATAACGAAGGAGGCTTCAAAATGCTCAGAGCACAATTTGCAGTATTATATTAGAACCACAAGATCTTGCGGATCTTCCATACCTCTTTAATTTTCCCTAATAACCTCATGTTTTACCTTCCACGCTTTTCTTCTGCTTTCATTTGTTTACTTTCCTTAGAGCACATGCATCTTCCAGTTCCAAGGCAAGTATAAATGAGATCTGTGTCTGTGCTTGTCTCCAGAGTTATCTTTTGATACTTGCCTCAAAACACCTTCATCATAAAGCTAAGGAGATGGCTGATTGCCTGTGATAACTTCTCACAAATGAAAACAGTAAATAGCAAATCCACTCCATAACTTGATCCACCTCTCCTCCAAACCTTTCAATAGAACTTTTTTGTGAATAGTAGACTACACCTTTAAAAAATCCGCCACTCTTCTGCTCTTATTGTAGAAACAAGAGTTAGATGAGCAGCAGATGAGCTGCTTCCTAGCATTTTACTTTATCATCACAATCAACCTTAGCTAGAGGCCTTAATTCTGTAAGATTCAAATGTTCTTTGATTATTATTTCCATCAACACAGACTGAACTACACCATAAACTCAATATTCCTCAGGTGCAGAGGTAATGTTAAATCCCTTCACATCGCACAGACCTGAATTCAGCATAGAAGAGCAAGAAGCAGCACACTCCATGGAACAGGGAAAGGCCCTGGATTGCATTCCCAGCTCCGTCCTCTATCTGCTGTGGGGCTCCTACGCCTGTCTCCCTTCTCAGCTTTGCCTGTAACGTCACTCAGGCTGCAAGCCCCCTGCTTCCCAGGAGACAGGTTACAAAAGCAGCTGTAGATACAGGTAGCAGTAGTGGCACTATGATTTTGTGAAGAGACTGAGAATTCTACTACAACACCTAGAAACAGTAACAGTTAAATCCCACTGTCCTGCTCCTTGAATTAGGATAAGCCTGTGCAGCATTTTGCATAAGTTTGATGGTACCAAGTTCTTCTGCAGGAATAGCTCCCATCCTTAGAGAGGTAGATCCTTTACTAAAAATTTGCTGAGCAGTTTTAAACCATCCTCAATGTACCGCTTTATAGATCAATTGTTTTCAGCATTAAGTTTACATTTCGTTCACTAGCATATAGGATATGAGTCAGACGTACAGAAGCTGACTGCAACTCTCATACACAACAGAAGCTAAACTAGCTGACTTCCAACACCAATGCACCCATCAAGAGGAAGGAAAGGATTTTCAGTCCAGGTAGAAAAGATCTTTTAATCTGGGTTTTCTTGATTTTTATTTTTGCATTTTTCTTTCATTTAACCAAGTAAGGTATTGGCAGTGTTCTTCATGAGACACAAAACTATGTGCTGAATTTTGTCACTTAACACAAAAAAGGTTATAGTAGAGACTTCAGAAAAGGCATACAGCCCCACCCTGAAGTTTCGCAGCCTGGTTTGTGCTCTTGTAGCAGTTACATAGTAGTAAAAAGCAACATTCATGAACCATTTGCTGTATGCATAATGGTAGGAACTTGTTAACTTTAAAATCACTTTTTTGTCTAGGGGAAAAAAAAAAAAAAAAATCATTTGGTTAGCTAATACTGTCCCTTCTCTGGGCACAAAGTCTTTTCAGGTAACATAGATGCTAAGTGTAAACAGCAGCTGTGGGATGTGGGAGCTAAAACCAGCAGAATTTCGAAGAAAGCACTAGCCTTGTGGTTAAGGCACAGTGGTGTGTTTCCTTGGCGCAGTGCAGGGCTGTGCAGATACGCTAATTTGGATTGCAGTGTGGTACAGACCTGCTGAGAATTTGGCTAATTGGCACAGGTTAAGAACCACAATTACACAACTATACTCCCTTAATTTCTGAGTTAGCACATCAATGCTATTCAGAAATATCTGAGCTATCTTAGAAGACCTAAGTTAAAATTGAATAAGTCACTTCCATTTCTACCCCTCAGTTTTCCATTCAAAAGATGGAAATGACATTCTGTTTCCTCCCACTCTTCAACCATTTGCTTGTTTGGAAGGGCACATACAATTCCCGATGGTGGATGGCATTGTGTATCGGCTTCTGCAGTGGAAACAAATTGGAGTCTCCATATACTAAATGAAGAAAACACCTTGTCAGTGATTATCTTCAAATTGATGAGACTTAGCCTACAGGATAAACAGGCAGTGTAATTTTATAGAAAAGGGAATAACACTAATTTTAAATGAAGGACAGAAACCGTGCTCACTCTGGAGCAGAGGCTGTACTCTGCATGGCTGCCTTAGGGATTGATCATGCATGATGCAAAGGGCCTTGACTCAGGACATTGCAACAAAAGACCTTGATATACTGTAGTGACAAAAACATTTTGCTTTCCAGCATGACTCCCCTGAAGTTGCATAAAAGCATTATTAGTAGTCCTGCTTGTAACAGTCAACCTGTAAGTTTACAGTTCTAGAGTGCCCCCCCCCCCCCAACTTTGTTTCCTCACTCCAGGTAGAAACTGAAATTAACTCCCTATTCACTCTTTGGCAACTTGGATAATTTTCTTACCAAGTATTACCCACAAGCAAGAGGCCCATAAAAGCTGAGTTTAAATAAAAATAAAGTTTCCATTATAACATTATAGAATCAGCAGCTGCATCCATTAATTTCCTCCCTCTAGCTACAGAAAAGTACCAGAGAATTTCCAGAACAGGCTACTGCAAGCTTATGCTTCTTTCACACACTAGAAGACTTGCTTCTGTAGCAAAACAGTAGCTTAAACTCTTAACTTAAATTTTGAGACAGCTGTTGACAAATATGTCAACAGGTATTAAGACTACCACTTTTTTGGGGGGTAAACGCTCCACCCATTGGTCATTCAGAAAAATCAAGTGATCACTGTGCTGCTGTTGTATTATGTGATCTGAGCTCATTCTAGTGCCTTGGAAAATAATTCTCTACCTACCAACAGCAGCCCTCTCAGGCTTCCGGACTTTACTCAAGAATCAGATCCTTCCCTGTCCAATACCATCTGCCACATGAACGCAACAAGCATTTCTTAGGGGACCTTCCAGCTTATACTTTAAAGCAAAAAGGTAAAAATAACTATTTCAAGATTCAAACCGGAGTTTCAAGCGTATGCATGACTAGTTAAACGCTCTCAACCTATGCACAGGGAACTTAGTGTTTCTGGTCATCTGAGCAAGCTTTCAATGCAGTCGTTCAGTTGCAGGGTTGTAAGTACACAGTGGGTCACAATAGAGGGAGAGTTAAGTCAGATCAAATAGCACCACGCAGAGACACTCTAGCTCAGGTGGGAACTGGAAAATGCCATGCTCCGGCTCAGCAGCCTCCAAATGCAACTAGAGTACTTCCATGGCCTCTTATTCCTGCACAGTGCAGCACTGGGAAGCTCAGTGGAAGCTTGCTCTGGGCTCCCTTATTGATAGACTTAGCACTGCACGGTGCAGATATGAGAATCCCCATAGAAATTGGCCCACCATAGCCTACCTCGTGCTCCTACAGCTCCAAGTTGGTCTGGGTCCTTTGGCACATTCCACAGACTTAGGCTGGTAATGCCAGAATGTCCCTCACCATTAGTAAAGCAGAAAGTTATAGGAAAACATTCTACAGCAACAAACTTATGTGAATTTTAAAATTGTCCTGAAATGGATAATGAAATAAGGAATTACCGTCTCCTTCCCCGTGAAAAAGTCAACACGATGCACTGAGGCAAGAGATCTTGCAGACCAACTCAATATGCAATCGTGACATTGAAGACTAACATGACACACAAATATAGGGGCGAGAGTTAAAGCTATATGAACTATTTTGAATTGAACGCTTTGCTGTAATGCCTTTGTATTTCCCGTCACGTCTAAGCTCTATCTACATTTGCAAGTTTTGCTGTACAATAGGAAGAGGTCTGCAGGGTGAAGAAGCCGATGCAGAGCACCCAATGTCAACACTATACTTGGTCTGAGAGTGGTTCTTCAGACTGGCTCTAATCTGGTCCCCATGACTGAACACTCAATAATGGGTGGAGTATTTTAATTGTGCTTCTGAAGCACATTTTCCGCGTTTGTTTGCGAGCTCCAAGACTGGCCAGTGAATTGAATCGACGTGCAGTAAGCAGAGATGATTGGGAGTCTCACTTCAGAAACACAGTTCTGGTTCTCACTAAAACGTGAGTGCGGACACATCCTTGCGCACATCACAGACCACCTCTCTGCAGGGTGTTCCCTGGCCCCATGCAGAAGACATCTGGAGGAAGATGCTACTCAACATTCGTAAACATGCCAGGATAGGGCTTACTATTAGGACTACTTCCTTAAAATACACTCCTGGGGTAGAAACTGGACTTCAGTACTTGGTAGAATAAGTCAATGGGATGGCTACAGTATGAGCTTTAAGACATGGAAGTAGCAGATATATCTCTACATATTACAGGTAATTCTCTAATATAAAGAACGTTTTCCTTTGCTTTTTAAAAAAACCTGTCATAAACAAGTTAAATTAGACAACTTTATTTCAAAGAAATCTATGTAGCCCTATTTCTTTTGAAACTTTTATTTAAAATTAATCCACCTAAAATGAGTTTCAGCTGATGTGCCTTCTCATAGTGGTTACTATCTGGGATTATTGCACTATGAACCAATTGTTATTTATGTTACCAGTGGATACAAGGATTTTGTTAGTGGAATTTAGCTTCTAGATTCATTTCATAATCCCTATGCCTATTACTTAGAGAAGGAAAAAGCACAAATCAAGATGACATTTAAAAAAAAAGGAGCCTAGACTGGTCTTGTAGGAACATCTAAATCCTTTCCCTTATTAAATACCTTATCTCAACAGCAGTGCACCAGCCATTTAGGAAAATTAAAGAGAGAGATAGCAAAAAGAGACAGCAGATGATAAAGTGCAGTAGTTTCTAGTCACGTAGATAATGAGGGGACTCAGCACATGGCCTTTTCAGTTTATCCCTGCTTCAGCTTATCCTTCATCTGCTTAAATTCAAATGGATCAGTCATTATTAAAATGATTTTGAAATGAGCTACTCCAGTTTCATGTGACTTTTTTGTGTGTCCTATAAAACTTGGTAAGTCTTTGGGAAGACGGGTGCTGTACAATTTTGCCATTTTAATTCAGTTTGGGACTTGATTTCTAAGCAGCAACAGATAGCTAATGCTTAAATAAGATTGATTTTTCCTCATGCATATCCATTTGTGGGCCTTTTATCCCTTCCAATGAGTTGTCACCTAAAAAAATAGGCTTCCTTGCTGAAAAATACTGAATATTTTGTACAAGATACTGTGGGCTTACAATTCTAAAAGATACTGGATACTGAAAGTACATTCTAGACTATTCTTTATTATTATAGTCTTCTGTCATGCTTAGAATGTTTTACTTGCTAATTTTAATTGGTTTTTTACTTGAGAATTTTCCTTTGACTGAGCCTTATTAGATGTTAAGCGTACATGGCTTCTCTACTTATATCAGAAAAGATACCTTAGAGAAATGCACATTTTTATGTGGAGCAGGAGGTAGAGAAGGGGGAGGTTATTGGACAAGGATACCTGCTCCTTTTGAAGGCTTAATACTAAAAACATGACAGAGCATTCCCATCAATTTCTTGATGGGTAAACAAACATTAAGAGCAACCACTGTATGTTAAATAGTATATGTAAAATGACTCTTCACATTATTTACCTGAGGGTTTTTATAATTTTTATGCCATCCTAAAACATTTCACTAGCCAAATTCCCCTTAATCATACATCTCCTTCTTCCCTTTCCTCCTACTCAATTTAAAATCTTGCGACAGGGAGCACTTTAGAGATTTCTGCCAATCTCAAGCACTTGAAGAAACCAGTGACGGTTCTTACCTTTGCCTTCAGCAATACAGTACTGCTGTACCTCTCCTTTTATGCCTCCCGGAATACTAATAATAGTCACATCCAACATGCACATGCTGTATTGAAGCAGCTAACTGCTCCCAGCTCCTATCCAAAGATGGCTTATAACTTCACTGGCTTTTGGCTGTCACTGAGTTCCCTATAATGAGCAGCACAGCTCCTAGATCAACTGTTTTGCAGTGCTGCCACGTGGTTTCCTTGGCAGCACCCTGCTCTGTGCCCTAACGACACAATCCACAAAGTATTTGCTTCTCCCCTGGTGAAGGAACGGAGGAGTCACAAGAATCAAGGTTCTTGAACAATATTAGGTCTTGAAACTCCTGCCATTAGAGTCGATGGCAAAGACCTCTGCATCAATTTTTAGAACAAAAGTGTGTTAATTAAGGTTGAAAAGGCTTAGAGACTACAGAAAGTGTATGTAGTTGAAGACAGTAAGAGTCTTAAAATCCTTGACTTTGGTTTTAAGTACAAATGAATTAACACATCTCCACCATGCAGATTGTAAAAATATTTGCAAAAGGTAGCTTTCTAACTGAGTTAACTCAAGTGCAGTTTTACCTTTCATCAGCCAGACTGCCTCTTTGTTATTCTTTGCACCAAGGTGAAATGGATAGCTTAAACATCAAAACAGCACAGCCTTACATTCTGCTTACATGCCTCTAACAATACTTCTTCCCACCTGTAGGTCACCGGTTCAGAGGTGAACAGGTCATTTCTGTCAGTTCTTCAAACCTAAGACTAGGAATCCACGGTGCTTAAAGGTTTTTTAGAACAACTTCTTTGAGCCAAAGTTCCTCACCACAGGTGCATGCCTCTATTGTCACTAATTGCTATAAAGACTGCTGGTTTTTTTTCTTCACGTGAGAGTCTTTTGAAGTTGGCTTGCGCACTTTTCTGCTACCTTCCTACAAGTATATACCGTGGATTAAATAGTGACAACAGTGTTCCTACAAATCATCTGTATCAATTGATGTGGAAGATGGAAAGAAAACAGCAGAAGTTACTGTGAGTAATCACTGCCTAAAGCACTCAGTAATAAAGATGAAATTTCAGGAATTGTCTGTTTGTGACGGGGAAAAAGTACGACGGGGATTATTCCATTGTTATTTAGAAATGTAAGCACTTCAGAGACCTTTTTCAATTTTTACATACTCACAGGCTAAAGAAAACTCTTGTAAGGCACTTGATTAAAAGAGGAGTTACCTTAATGAAGATTATAAAGGTTCAAAGCTGTAGCTCTTCTGCCGTAGGGTGAGACTGAGCATTTTTGGCTCGGCCTTGTGTAAGAGTCGGTACACAGCTGCACTGCCCCAGAAGGAGCCTTGGGAAGGAGCTGCGAGTCAGGTAACGCCTTCCTTATTTTCAGGGAAAGTTAGACGAAGCAGCCATATACTACAAGTAACTACGTACTGATGTAACAGGACAATAACACCGAGCTTTGTCACAAGGAGCTCAGACAGGGATCGCCCAAGAGCGGTTGCTACAAATTACTAATTTAAATAGGATAGTACTTTGCTATTTTTTCTTACTATTTTCTCTCCAATTAAATTCTCAGCGAGTACAGTAAATACATTTCAACTCCATGAAGAGTTAAGAACCAGTGTTTATACTTCTGTCTGTCAGTTGATTTAGCCCTAATCACCAGCTAAAGAAGCATTGTCTCCAGATTTCCTAGTGACCTGTCTGGACCTGACAGATCTTGAGACATATTTAGCAACATCAACTTCTTGCTCCTCCCTGTGCTCCTTTCTGTCTTCTCTTCTACCTGCTGCACTAGGAAGCTTAGCGCCCTCAACATAGCTCAGATGACTTCATATGCATCATTTAAGATGAATGAAACTATATTATATTACAGTCCACACAATATGCTTTACAGATAGAGTGATATCAAAATTGCATATTACCTTTTGAACTGCATTTCAAAGTTAGTAGGTGTAGGCCAGATTCTGCCACCTTTCAGTTGCCTATTTCTCTAGAATGTCACAAGTAATTTAAAAGGATTCTCTCAGGAGTACAGTATTTATAAAAGTCATTATTTATGTAACAGCTGTACATTCAATACAAAATCATGGGGGGCTTTACCACATGCCTAGACACACCTGAGTAGGCTTCCACTATAATAAGCTTTAAACGCTTCCCAGTAGCTTCTGACATTGCTTTGCACAGCAGGTTGAACTCTGGCAACACCAGTGATGTTGTCTACACATCAGTAGAGGATGTGTTACTATCTCTTTAATTCATATGGTCACATTAACATTGTTCTTCCTCTGACACTTTCAGGACTGTAGTTTGAGATGCTATCAGCTCACTTATGTGCTGCAATTAACTCCTTAAGTTGTATCCTAATATCGACACACAATCCTTATCTACCCTCTGGACACAGGCTACCCTTTTTAGACTGGCAGAGAAGCAGCTCGTGCAGTTGGTATTGACTTTGCCATCGCAAATGACAAGTTTCATGTGCTTAGTCCTCAACCTTCATTCAAAACATGACAGATTTATTTTTTTTTTTTTTTACTCTGAGAGACATCTTTAAAGCAGCTACAGTAATGCATAGTGCATTATTTTAAACGCAGAGGGTCTCCTTGTAGTATAGTAGGCAGCCACAATATTTTTCATGTAAGATTTACCCAATATTTGAGCCAAATAACGCTTGCACATTAGTTCGTAGAATTCCCAAATGAGTGTTTTTAAATTGAGATACTGAGGTATAGATAAAACCTTCAGTGACATGTATCACAATGCTACTAACTGTCTGCTGGATCAAGCAAGATCTTACCCTTATGGATAGAGAGAAATAGGTTAAAAATATGCCTGCTTTTCAACAGCAACACCATCAGAATTTATATCTTAATTCAGCTAGGATGTTATCTCCTCTCTTATCTTCGCTTCACTGTAAGCAAGGAATTTGCCTGTGTACCAGTCGTGCAGTCTTTTCCAAAATCAATTAGACTGCAAGGAATTTTACAATTGTTTTTTTATTCAATATAAAAAGCTAATTCATCAAGTATGAAGTAAGTATGAAAGATTAAGGAACGGTTGTTGAGGGAAGGTGGAAGGACTGGATGAGGAGAGAACAGCAAGGAACGTTCATCTCCTTAGGTTAAAGGTAGCTGCTACAGACCACTGGTTCTGACTGGTCCTTTGGGAGACTGAGGTTCGGTTCCAGCCACCTATAGTTTAAAAATCCCAACTGCGATTGAAGCAACATGAAAAGAGAAAATGAAAAAGACTTCCAAAGTAACCTGTTGTCCTGCTGCTCATCATTCACTTCAGAAATGGAGAACTAAGGCTGCACTTCCACCACAGCTTACATCAACGCAAGTCAGCACTGTTGCGGTCCCCCTAAGTAGTACACAGCTTAAGTGCCTGTGATGGCATCTCGGCTGCACAACTCAATACCAACAAATCCACTGACCCAAGTTATTTAAGATATCAGTCTTGAATTATTTCATCACTTCATTAAAAGTGACCTTTCTATAAATAATATTGCAAGACACAAACTCTATCAAAACTGTCATTTTATAGTTGTTCAGTTCAATGGATATGTTATTTGAAATAAAAAAAGATCCAGTTCTTTTAACATACACTGGCTCAAAGATTCAACACTTTAGCCTGCTTGTGTTTAAGCGGAGTAAAGTTCTCAGTACTAATATTAAGAGCTCTGAACATGTAAGTCATGCTATGTTACCATCTTTATTATCTCTTGAACTTTTATACCATACCAGCTAAGAAGTGACCATTGTGATTCCAACTAGCCAAAAATTTTTCAACTTCAAATTTTAAAAGAATTCCTAGAGAAACTTAGAATGAATTCTGAAATAATTTTTCTTACTTTATAGTCTAGTTATGGAATAGCTTGACTCCATGATGCTCAAATCAACATTTCTAACACCTATACAGTAAAAAAGTGAAATACCTTTCCAATAAAGCCCACTGATGTAAAAGAAATGACAGAATCACTGACAGCTCCTGCTATACAAGAATTGAGTGGATAAAAATATCAATTCATGACACAAGCAGTCTACTTTCAGTTGAGTATTCAAAATGGACAAGTATTACTAAAAAGCCCAAGTATATATTGCAGAGAACAAACATTCAGTTGTAATCTGTACTGCATTCAAACTACATCCTACATCTTGTAGTGACTCAGCCCAACACTGCCAGTTTTTAGGAAATGCGAAACCATTAATTGCTTTATCTGATGAACTAGAGTCCTGCTAATGACTTATCAATTATCACAAGGCTTATCTTTCAGCTTCTTATTAACCAAAGATGTTCTGGAGCAGACTATACATGGAATTGCTTAACATACGGAGACTAGGCTACTGTAGAAGAAACAGAACACTTTCAATTCAAGAACACCCAAGCGCCACAGCACCAAAATTCCAGAGAAAAAAAAAAAAAAGGTCAGAGTGAGTACTTTCTAGCCACAAGAGAAGCGCTTTTTTTTTTCCCGCTTAATTCTCCATACCTCCTTCACTTTTGAGATAACTGCTAAGTGTGATTTCATATAGTAGAAAGGGCCAGATTTGTAGGAATGGATGATCTCTTATTAGATGAATCAATGTCACTGAAACAAATGGATAGGTTCTGTGGAACGTAGACTCCTCTTTAGGAAAAGCTTCAAACTAAAATTTGTACTCACTTGTGGAGCAGGGCAGTGGTAGGTGCTTTGAAACACCCCAGATTTGTCATTAGGTGACTAGTAGCTCACACCAAGGAAGACAAGACCATTGGATTATTAGTTTCACTTACAGGCCAGTACAGAAAGATATCATCAGATGAATCAACAGGCAATTCATCCATATACTGCATAACAGTACTTTCAGAATGTTTCCTAAAGCAAGTTTGGTAGGATTGTGACATTAAAGCTTTACTAAAACTGAAACTTCATTGAAGTATTTGGTACAAACATTTTACCAAAAAGCATAGTAAACTCATTAAATTTGGGGTCAAGGATGACATAGATCAAAACAGAAACCTTGAAAACAAAAACCAAAGCAGCACCATAAAAGCCAAATACTTTCCACATTTTAATATTTTCCTGGGAGGGAAGAGGTAGACCTTACAGCAACAGTGAAATCAGATTAGTATGAAGCCTAATTACCTTAGGTCAGGACTCTGGCAAGAGAGATGGTAACCAACCCAACTTACACTAGCTAGTATTTTATCCAATATATAAGAAATCCAGTGTAGTCCAGGCTAACATAGCAGTCCATACTGCTAAGATTAGTTTCTAATATGTGCTTGTGTGTTAGCAAAATTTGTATTTGGATGTTTAAGAAAAACAAATAGGGAAAGACTTGGCACTACTGATACAGTTTTCTTTTGTTTCTACATTTACATGAATATTTACATTGAGTATTTATGGTATTTTGCTTGCTGTACTTGTAACACTGCATACATGGGAAGCCAGATGGTCTACCTACAGACTTTGCCTGTCTGATGTGTTAGAATGGTCTTTTAAAACTCCTTTTAAAGAATGGTTGCAGAATTTAACCACTTGTGTCATGCTGATAAAAATCATTGCTTATTTTGTCAAGTATCCTCTGATACTGTTCTATGGGATGCTATATAAGGATAAATTAATAACTATCATCCTTTGTCATTTAGGATATGGAAAACCAACCAGAACCAGTTATGTGCAAATTTGGTAGTGGCTAATACAGATTCTGATGAGGTCTACAATCTTTTTTTCTTGTGGAATGGGATTGTTTTTACTAAGCAGTAATTTTAAAAATTGAGTTCTGCAGTTCAAAATAGGAGTTTTTCAGCTGTTAGGTACACAATAATAAGATAATATGTGGACATTAAAAAAACCCCCCAACTCTAGAAGGAAGCTCTGATGTTAAATCCTGGATATATCATGCCAAGAACTGGTGAATTAGACACCAAAAAAGGTACATGCTCTCTGAGGAAAATTATCTGACTGTTAGAGCACAGGACTGGCAATTAAGACATCTGAAGTCTGTGTCTTCACCCAGTGCTAATCAGTCCATATGAAAATTATGTCAGTGTGAACAGTGACTAAACCTCTTCAGGTTGCTGTTTGCACCATGAGGACTCTAGGCTAGTAGGTGCACAGGCAAGATTAACAAGGAAGTAGTAAGGCCTTACTAGACTCTTGAAAGTTAAGCTATTTGCAAGTTAGTCCCTAACTCAGTAAACTACTTAGCACATACCTTGACATCTTGCTAATTTGGATCTTCTGATCATGAGAAAGTGTTTCAAGACACTCAGAAGATCCTTTACCTGTTCTGGGTGGTCCATATCAACTCCCATTTCTGATAAGCACTTTCTCTTCGCTAAAAAAAAACAAAACAAAACCTCAACCAAAACCACCGTCTCCTAAAATTCCAGACCACCATCAATTAGGACCACATATGTGATTGTTCAGATCACAGTTGATAGCTACATTAAAAAAAAAATCAGAAATCCTCTCTAAAAGATCTTCTTGCACCATTGCAAGTCACTAATCATGTGACATTTAATCTAAACCAAAGGCAAACTGTTAGCTATGAATATTTTTCCTCACCAGTGCTCTAAATGTAATAACGGTTTTCAGAATGTGTGGGTCTGGCTCACTTCAAGCGGTTTTGCTCCTTCCTTGACTCCAGCTGCAAACTACTAAACACATACTTTTTTAGGTCATTATGGCCTAATGTCTGTGGCATTACATTATTTCAGTGACATATCTTTGAACATACCGTAATTCCAAAAACTGCAGGTCATCTTCTAGGCTAACTGGAAAGCAGGATTTCATATTAACTCCATCCTTTGTCTCCGTCTCCCTTTTTTAAAAAAGGGAAAACAAACAAAAAAAAAATCGCACCAAAACTTCCTTTCCCATTATTCCCTTCATGGTAACGAGTCTTATAAACTTGCCCTATTAGGAAAAACCATTGCTAGTGGCAAAAAGTGCACCACCACTGAGAATATCCTCCATCCTGATAAATCCTGGCACAGACCCAGGCACGGAAGATAGCTAAAGGACAACATTCATAATCAGAGATTCTTAGACAAGGAAACCTTGCCAAAGATGACTTCTACCCCTCCCCTTAAAAACAAACAAAAAACCCACACATGCACCCAAGCCAATAAAAGATGACAGCTGTCTTCAGAACAATACTTTTTATAGTCCTTTTCAAAAGGAATTAAGAAACTAATTCTTCATTTAATTTGCTCAGGTTAATCTATGATGCTATGAATTAGATACATATTTACCTTCTTAGACTCTAATTAGCTGTCCAATAAAATTAATTTGGATGGTTTCTGTTTAAGAAGGGAATGCTCAGAAGAGCAAAACTTCTATAAATCAGGTACAAATTCTGTCACTACAGTGACAGATATCCATGAATTGTCAGACTCACTATTATGTCAGCTCTAAGTGGCAAAATTAGTAAGAGCACACACACTCAGACACAATTTCAGCCACAATCTATGAGTTAAGGTATGTCACTTGCTGCATTTGGTTAGCTTTATGCCAGTGAAAAACAGGAATTCAGATATTTTGTCCAGATAAATTGCATGAGGTACCATCTCCTATGAGCCATGCTATCTCATAAGCAGAAAGATACCGGTATTTTGCCTGAACACAAAACTTAAGCTTTGTGGTATAACACTGGCAGCAGTATAAAGCATATTTTGAACTAGGCAAGTGAAGTACATTGAAGGAATCACTCTTCTTATTTCGTATTCTTCCTTGCTCCAGTAAGGAGCAGGAGAACACAAATGATTTTTTCCAACAGAAAGAAAGCAGGCATAACGTGGAAATTTTTGTCGCTATATCAGTTTTTCATACCTCCTGGTTTTCACCATGCCCAATCATAGTCAGATTGTCCTGGATGCAGAACAACAGCTTCCTAACTTCAGAAAGGGGAAGGACATCAGCAGTTCTTGGCTTCTCAAGCACCCAGCAGGGAGAGCAAACTAAGCAATCAAGCCACCATTAGAGACCCTAATCTGGATGGGATTTGAAGGTAAAGAAAGTCCCAGAATCCACTCCCCACCATCTCCCTTCCATGCGCCCATTCACATACACCTATCTGAAATGAAACTGGAGAAAGACACTTGTAAAGATTTTCATATGTTAATCCAAAACAGAAATTTCAGTGTCACCACCAAAGCCCAAAGACCCACAGGAAGCTCAGGGCACAAGAGAGACATGCCCACAGGAGAAATGGAGGACAATGTTTCAGAGGTGGACAACATCCTCAGGCAGCCCTCCTACATGAAGATGTGCGTCAAACTATTGCCTTTAAACAAGCACCTTGAAAAGCTGAACTGTTTTTTAAAGACACTTGCATGTTCAAAAAAGCCTCTGTCCCTGCCTACCAATTTCTCTTTCCTCTTACCAACAGCCTGGCTGCTCTGGCACTTTTGGCTGTCTGGCACTGGAAAAGCCTAGCAAGATTGCTCATTTTTCAACAAAACCTTGCTGCAGACTGAAGAGCTTTAGCTAAGCATGCACATTTTGGATGTGTACCCAAACCAAACCCAAACATCTTGAGATTCTTCCTTCACTAACTCCAAACACATTTGATATGCTTAAACACGCATTGTATTCTGTCAGAAACCAAATGGCTATTTGCTGTTCCAAATAATCAGATATATTTTGCTGGATGATTAACAGAAATATTGCTCACCCAAAGCAATCAAACTTTCATTTACATGTTTAAGAGCCTGACCTACAGCCCCTAAAGTCTGTGGGACAATTTCCAGTCACTTTGACAGACCTTGGATCTAGCTTTAAGGGATTTTTTTTTCCCCTGGATATATTCATCCATTGAAGACTGAGCTCAGTGCTGGTTTTTTCACACTGTAGCTAAAAGAGTGAGTATACTTAAAGCTCCTTGTAAGGCCGGATATCACTAGGTAAATTGAATACAGAGGCTTGTTTTCCTTACATTTGGTTTTGATGTTCTGTTCACTGAGCCTATGACTGCAAAGGTTATAGATGATGCAATTTATTTTCCTTCTGCTTTTTACCAGTAGAATACTGCCCCTCTTCCTAGATTAAACACAGGCTTTATTGCACATTTATCTCAAAATACACTTCTTTGAAAGATCCAAAATCTAACAGCATGTTTCACATTTACTAGTAGTCTCTCATTTTTGTCCTGGTCTTGTAAGGAGTCTGCTTCCAAACCAGTTTTGCCCTCCTAATGTCAATGGTAAGTTTGCCCAGGCTTTAACAGAAAGAAATACTGCTCTGGAAATCTTTGGAAGCATCCTGTTTCTACACCAAGCACTGCAGACATTTACATTATCACCATTCCATTATGGATATGAAATTAAAGACATAGCAACTATGTAAAATAAACTGTCTTTTCATTTCCTTTTGATTTTACTTTGTTCCTATCCCAACTAAGGTTATGTGCACTGGTAGTTTTCCATGTTTACTTTATAACTACCTATATGCATAAACCCGCTCATTTTCTACAGAGTACTGAAAAAAGTTGAATTAACTGCGGAATACTGATCATGTTATTATGTGCTATGTTTCATTACTTAAGCATTCTCTTAAAAACACAATCCTATTTCTCCGTACAACATGTAGCCATACTCAGTCTGCACATCTTCATACCACACAGTGCTTTTTGTTCCTTTGTTTTCTATAAATACAAAACTGAAATCAAGCTCATGCCAAGAATAACTGGAACTAACAGTTTGCATAGAGGTTTTGTAAATCACACTTTTTTTCTTTTTACATTCACCAAATAGCTTGTCTTTAAAAAGAGGCTATTATTCCTCATTTTATTTTTCCAGGGAAACTGGGTTCTATCCAGTAACAGGTAAATTTATATAATTTTTACAATAAAATGATCTGCATTAGGAAATCTAATTTACACTGCTTTTAGCTCAAAAGTAAGCTTTTCAGTTACATTATTTGACCTCAGTGTCTAAGATTGAAGGTAGATCTACTCATTTATAGGTGTCACGTTGCAAGTCTGTTTTACAGTATTCCTCTGACATTAGCCAACTACATGAAGTAATTAAGAGCAAAATGTTTCTGTGTTGCTCTTGTGTTACACTATTTTTCAATAGTTTTAATAGTTCAATAGAGGTTCATTCTGGGTACGTGCCTGTACAGTACCCTTAACCTATAGGCTTTAATCAAATTATCTTCCTTTTTAATTGGTCACAGGTACATGTTAAACAATGAATTATATGTAAAATTAACTGGTATATTCAGCAGATACCTATTAAATTTTTTCATATTTCCTATCAAGAGAATAAAGTTAACTGTAAGCAATAAAATAACCTAAAATAAGTTGTAAACTTTCAAATAATCAAGCTCATAAGTACAAGCAACTGTGACACTTCTATTCTACGTACTCTTAATATAACGTACAGGACAGCCATAGCTAGAAGAGTTAAGAAAAAAAGGCAAATTTACAAATGGTAGGCAGCGCTCTTCATTTTTAATTACTCTTCCTATTTTACAAAAGTAGCAATGAAAACAGTTACTGCTGTCCTCCCCCCCCGACTCACTGAATATATTACTCTTAAAAAATATTACTCAATTATCACTACCAAGACTTCATGCTTTGACTATTTTTCCAGCTACTGCAAAGCAAAGCTTGTTTACAAATTCACTATTTGAATGTAAGAAAGAAACGAATACTCAGACGATTGAATTTCAGAGAGGTCAGGCTTGAGATCAAGCTTTTCACAAGCACTTGATACACAGCTCTTCTACCTTGACACCTATTAAGCATTTCCAGTCAGTCATTTTGACTAGACACCCAATCAGGATTTTCTCTCTCAGTTCAGACCCATACATGATCAAGATTTGAAAGTCCTTTACGTTCGGAGGAAATTAAAACGCAGACTATGGACTTGATTCAATTCCTAAAGCAAGCAACAGAAAGGCTCTGCTGAATCTAACGGTGCCTAACAAGCTCCAAAGCTTTTCAAGCTGAAAGTCAAACTTACCAGCCTTTATCAAGTACTGTACAGAAAGATTTAAGTTTCTAGAAAAGGATGGAATAATGAAGAGTTAAAACATTAAAATAACATAAATTTTTAGACCATTCAAAACTGAAAAAGAGAAATTACTACATATAAATCTAATTTCTATTTATCAAGAAGAAAAATAACGGAAACAAATTAGAGAAACTGTTCAGATGTGCCTTCAAAACTAAAGAGAGTTAAGGATAACGGTCAGCATCTGGTACTATACAAGATACACTATACATCAACTGCTTCTCCTCCCACTGAACAAAAAAGAGACTGTGTTTCAAAATTGTTTTTACAAGCAACCAGGAATTAGTTCTGTTGGATCACTTAACAAGCATAAAAAAAAAAAATCACAGCAGAATCCCTTGCTTGTGAAAATTCAGATCCCCAAGATGCTTTCCATAGAGCCTTGATAAGTACACACATTCTAGTTTCATTTCCAATACTTTTGCAACATTGGAATTTTTTGGTTTTTTACAGAAGCCAACATAAGAAGAAAAATCAGTAGCAATAAACTTTCAAGGAGTCACTGTAATATGTAAATAGTATGCAATTAAGCTTAAATTCAGCCCCCAGTGAAGTCTCAGTAAGACCTTATCAAGTAGACACGATCATCTGCTTTCCACTACGGTTAATTGGCAAAGGATCTACTCATTACAATCAGAGTAAAAGATACCACTTGTTCTCTGGAAGGAGCTGAAGAAGGAAAGTTTGTAAGGGAAAGAAAACAAGCTGCAGCCTCACTGCTGTCTCTGAGACCACTACCCTCCCATGCTGACACGGGATAAATTCCAGAGTAACCAAAACATTTTGTTGCTTTCTCTCTCCACTGCTCTCTTAGTAAATATTATCCTAAGTACCTCTTTAGCAAACACTGTTGTAAATAGCCACCTGCTCATTGGAATGACACTGAAAAAGCTAAGTACCAGCTAACCTTCTTCAGTTACGTTTACACTGTCTTCAAACCAGTAAAATAGGTTTGACCTGATTTGCTTCAGCAAAGCTTCCTTTGCTAGAACAGGGATTCACTGACCGCGTAGACCAAAATAAAATTTATGTTCTAATCACCACTAAAATTGCCTTTCGTTAAATGCCTTCGTACATCTTACTACTATATTTAAGAACGTTTAGGAGCTCTTTTTTTGTTCAAGAGGACATAGATTTCACTAACGTCAAGCCTTATAAGAAGGGCGGCCAGAAGTTTGTACAAGCTAGAGTCTGTGCTCTGTAAGGAAACATTACAGGGGTCTGAGTTTTACATGCACATTGTATGACAAAGAGCACAAGGTGCCTTCTGTCCTACACAATTCATCTCAATTAAGTAGAAATAACAACATAGGGACTCGCCTCATACAAAATCAAGCTAATGCCCTTAGCAAGCTGTGATAAATGTGTCACGAAGTTATTACAGACATCAGACTAACAAGACCATATAGTAACTATATACATTATATGAACATCCTTTCCTGAAAAGGAGAACAGACCATTTTAGAGCAAGGTTCTCAGACAAAAAGCAGCAAACAGCCTTTTCTAAGCAGAACAGCTCAATTACCGCAAGAATCTCACAGGGCCATGGAAACAGTGCAACAAACACTCTCAAGATACTGCTTGCTAAAAAGAGACTACTGCTTTTCACAGCAGCTTCGACTGAATCCCCAGAGCAGCCATTACCAAAGGAACATCCAGGTGTTGCTGAGCTTGAACAGGAGAAGGGGCTGGGAATGAGAGGAATTCTGCTCCCCTGCCCACCCCAGCTGCCACTGCCTTTTGTTTCTCTATTTTCTCTCAACTACAGCCACATCCCATTTCTGAACAAGTGACAGACAGCTCCCAAAACTTGACCACCTGGCCTTTATCAATAGGCATAACCATAAAGCCCCCAGGACCTAGGCCAGATGGAAAGTAAAATTCAGCAGCATTCACGAACAAAAGCACTTACACACTAAAAACTTGTTGTTTCTTGGTGAAGTTTATCATTGTTTACTGACAGGTCAGCAGTAAGAGTAAATCATCTCCTCTAGGAATTGGTGTCAACACTTCCCTGGCCACTGCTAATTGTTACTCTATACTTATGTCACTTACAGACATCACCACAGTAAAATGCAGTTAGTAAATTACTTCACCTTCATGCAGCACACCAGCACCTGAAGTAAAACCCAGTTTGCTCACTCGGCATTTTAGCAGTGCACAAAACATGTTGCTCACAGGCACCTCTGCAAACATTCAAATGACTTGATGGTCAAGTGAAAACAAGTTTTGGGGGTTTTTGGTTTTTACGTCTCAACCACGATCATTGCTAAGTCTCTGATAGGAAACAGATTCAGAAACACTAAAACGTTTCATTTGAATTTTGTCACTTTTCATTTCCTGATTTCCCAAGTTGCAAAGATTTCCTTTTTACCAAATGCTACTTACATCTTTTTGATTATATGATAAAAATGTTTAAGTGCTACTTGCAAACACAACATGTTAACAAATGTTTTGTTTTGTTGAAAGGTGACTTGCAAAGCAGTTTTCAAAGCACCTAAAAGGAATATAACAACGCTGCCTAGCAGGGGACGCCGGCACTGGGACTAGAGCACTGCAGCGGATTTCAGCAGTGCCAGCAGAAGCCCAGGCAGAGCCCTTCGCCCTAGTGATCTGCCCGATTAACCTGAAGCTCACGTTCTGCCTCATTCATTGAATGCAACAAACCCAAACACGCTTTAAGGTTCTATTCATCTGTGAGAGGGACTGCCTTATTCCACAGAAATATGAAACGCTGTTCTTTACTTCAAAAGCTGTAAAATATCAGTGTGGGATACTTTATTTTAATCAAGCTGAGGAAATTCAGGTTCCAAGCCAGCACACACTCCCATCCCTTATTTTTTATTAATTAAATCAAGCATGGCCTCAGAAAGATTATTTTGCACTTAAAATTAGCCTAATATGTAACCGTTTGTAAGGACTTTCCCCTAAATATTAGTATAGAAGCAAGTATGAAACAGCACTGATACTAATCTTAGAAAAAGTATTTGCTGAATGTATAATAAATTGTTATAATATTTGTGTTTTCAGTAATCAAAATAGAATGCAGTCTTAAAAAGGTGTGATGTTCACTAATTAGACATGAAATCTTTATTCTGCACATAATTTCAGACCCAAACCCCCATTTGTCAATAACAAAGGACCAATCTAAATATTATTCATGGGGTTTCAACAGGAATTTCATAAGGCCATACCATAGCTACATAAAGAGATAAAAATGGACCATGTGGTTTCAGAAACACAAGCCTCTGAAATATCTGAATATTTTTGCTAATCCCCAGAACTGAAGAAATAAATAATAAATAACCTTCACACTCAAAAATTTGTATTTCTTAAAGTAAAAAATATAAAATAAAGCATTATAAGGAACTGGCTTCTCTTATTTCTGAAGATGCAGTTTTCCACTGTTTGAAACTTTTCTTTTTCATTGTGAAGGCTATGAAATTATCAGTACTAAGATTCTCTTACTAATTCTATGTTAACATAGTGCCAGTAAGCGTTGCTTTAAAGAAAAAAATAATAATCACAGACTTACCATAAATTCAGCAGTTGGTGCTGCTATATTAGAACCTCTTGTTAAGCTGTTAGAGTGAGGGGCCAAAGAACGGAATCATGGACCTAGCTGGCAGGGCACCCAACCTAAGCAGCTTTTCTTCCTTTATTCTAATTACACTTCCTTTAGAAAACAGAGACAGACACCCAGAACCTTAAGACACTGTTTGGTGAATTTGTTTCTGCTACTATTGGAGACAGCAAACTGTTCAGCAACTCTGAGACCACGTTTTGGCTTATGTGTTGCAATCTATCCCTTATTACAGCAGTTCCCGTGTCAGGAATTCAGCATTATAAAAGTAGCAACAGATTTACACTGCATGGAGGAACTGTTTGGGAAAGAGGTTTGGTGTTGTGAGCATGTATGGTCCCTGGAAGTGGAAGATAGAAACCTGCAAATAATGCAGCAGTCTCAGGGATTCACTCAAATACCTTCTTGCCTCAAAAATGCGCAAAAAGCAAATATAAAAACAGGTACTTATTTCATTAAGCTCTTGAGACCTTAAAAATTGAGTTAATGCATTTTATGGCATGCTAGATTAAAAGTCATTCACTTCAACATTTAAAAAGGACTCTCGGGTTCTTTGTGCCTTTCCTCCCTTGACTGGACCTACAATCAAGAGTTCTGTTCCTGGCCCTGTGACATGATAAAGGAAGAACTAGAAGGAATAGTAACTATTTCTTGCTGCCCTGCTAGAATTTAAATCTATTTTACTCTTATCACAGGTTTGAAAAGTTGTATTAACCTTTCCTTCAACTTTGTGTTGTTGTACAACAGTAGTGACATTGGTATCACTGCAAAGTGCAGACTTCTTTGCTAGAAATATTATGAAAACCATTTGTAAGTTGCTATAAACTGATTTCCACATTTGTTTAGCACAAGGCATATCTAAAATTTGTTTTTTTGACATCCTCTTAGGTAGCAGTTGCGTGCGCTAGGTACTTATGAAGATGTGACAACCTGATTTGCTTCAGCTGTTCCAAACCCTAGGACTTCAACTTATGATATACCTATAGTGAAACAAACAAGTCTCCCATTATTACCTGAAAAATAATCAGGTGAACTAAAAACATGAGCATTAACTTTTTTTTTTTTCTTCTTAAAACCCAACTTTTATGACCATATAGAATTTCACTAGTGTGCTAAAGATAGAAACATAGACACAACAATAAAATAACTTTGCATACCTGGAAAGAAGTCTCAACCACCTTTTTCTGCCTCATGAAGGGGTGGGGGGGGGAGTGGGGAGGGGAAAGAGACTGTTGGTGTATACTAGAATGCCTTCAGTTTAACAAAGGATAAATATTCTGATATGGAAACATGACTAGCTACAAAAATTAAAACTTCACCCTAGATCTTTAGTAAATCCATTGTAAGCTAAACAGTTACTATAAACTGAAAACCTCTTTGCTTCCAGCCAGCCAAAGAACTTGAAACTGTTCCTTAGGCAAGACACACATATATTAGCCTTGGTCAGGGCTGCGACTAAATAATTCGCCTTAATTGCCCTGACTAGCCTCACCTAGTATGCACTCTCACTCCTCAAGAAAGTCTCGTTAAAGTCAGGTTGGGGATTGGGTTCAGTTGTGTTCTGAGCTCTGTTGTAGTTGTAACTAGTTCAGATGTGTTTCTGCTCTTGGCTCCTGTGTAGTCCTTGGATCTGTGTTGTAGTCTTGTCTCTTAGAATGACCTTGGACCTAAACTGTAGCTGGTTTCACGTGCTTTCTCTGGCCCTATTCCCTGATGCTCCTGATATGACATGGGACCTGGTTCACCACCTCTCCCTGCCTGGGGCTGCCCATGGACTCGTATTAGCACCCTGCACAGGTGCCCTGGGGCTGTGCTGTGGTCACCCGTAACTCCTGTCTTCTCTCTCATGGAGTAGCCCTGTTTTTGCTGTTTCCTGATACTCTTCAGAAAACTGCAGGAATCTTCATTTTTGAGCTGAAGGAGCTGGTTTTGCTATTGGTGTGTGGACAAAAAAAAAGGCACAATTTCTTTTCAAAAGCAAGTTTGAACACTGAAAGTATTATAAATGTTAAAGAAATTTGGGAGGTTGCTGTGGTGCCACTGTACAACTGCCCTTGAGGAGCTGGAGTACGCTATGGGTCTCAGAAGAAAACTGGAGTTTAGCTGTCAAGTAAGAGACTTGTTCTCTCCTGCCAGCTGGTAGGATTTTTGGTGCTAGTAAAGATTTTTATCGGGTCCTACTATCTTCAGCTCTATAAAGGATCTGGAATGAACTCTGTCTCCTCTAAAAATCCAGGCTTTCCCCCAGTGTATTTTAACGAAAGTATTTTTTCCTTATGATGTAGGACGCTGAAGGTGCCACTGCATCTCTTCTGCTTCTCTGTTCCTGAGAGATATAATATAGCTCTATATATTTTTACTTCAGTTCACAAGTCCTATTTTTATTTTTCTTTTTACTCCTGTGTCAAGTTAAATATGTTCCACATTGAAAGACACTGATAACACTGACAGAGTGTGCTCTGCTATTCTGCCCAACAAAAGCTTTGTCTTGAAACTAACCTTTCCCTCAGCAGACAAAAGTGAAGGGCACTAATAGCAAATGAAAATATGTAGTTCTGTTTATTAGGGCTGTTGGTTTGAATGCCAAGTTCTCAGTCCAGGATTAAGTGCATTTTGTATACAGCTGGAATATGTCATAGATACATTTAGGTCTTTGAATTTTAACATTCCCAGGTGATTTTTTTTTTTTCTTTTGGTATTAGCCTTTAGTGCAGAAAGAAATCTTTATACTTTTAAAGTTCTGCAATTATGAAAAAATAGTTATTAAAATTAATGTAATGTTATTTTAAATAACATTTATTTTAAAAATTAATTATTATGAAGCAATGGCAGCAAAATAAATGATGAAACTTTCAGATTTTATATACCTTCTTTGAATGGAAGCATTTTATTTTTGTATCACTTCAGATATCTATCCCAAATATAATATTTGATCTTGTGTCTATTTAAATCAGCGCTGAAGTTTTCTGCTGATTTTACTCATATATGCCCAGTTTCTCATGAGTAAAATCAGTAGAAAACTTCACCACTGATTTAAAACTCTACAAATTTTCTAAACAAAGAGGCAGCCATCTTATTCCATGTGCTTTTGAAACAATATATTAGTTCCATGCAAAGAAAGCAAGGGTTTCTGCCTGCTGTAAATAACTGATACGGTTTATAAAATATGCTGCTCATTTATGGTCTGATGTAAATCTCAGTGAGTCATAAAAAATATTCCCATTGATTTCTGGGGACTCTGAATAAAGTCCTTAGGCAAAATTGTTTCTTGCAATTTTGTTAAAGTAGTCGTTTGGGAATCATGGTGTCCTGCATGTTAACATCAAGGGTTCTTTTATACTTATTCTGATTAGGCTTGGTTTCAGCTTTGTTTATTAAATAATGTGAATAATGGTCGTATAGGAATTTATTCTGAGTGGTGGCATTAAGAGATATACTGAAAACTTTTACAGGAATACAAACAACAGAGAACTGAAGAAATGAATTGGATGTTTCATATACGTAAACAATTTCTATGACCATCCTCCAGCCTGCCACCACTCAAATCCAGAGTGTTTTTATCAGCTACGTTTTCAAGGAGATTACTGAATTTGGGAAGTAGATGAAGATACTTATTAGCATTTGATCATCACTTTTTTGGCACTCAGTCTGAGAACTCATTTATTCAAAGAAACCCCCTGCATACTCTTTCTTTATACGCATCCTTGCCTTAGGATTTTTAGGCAGGAATGGTGGCTTGCTGTGCTCCTTCTTGACGCGTAGCTGGTCAAAAAATGGAGGCCTGTCTGCTGATAAGGACCTTACCAGAGTTACTTATGTCTTTGACACTTCTATGCTGTTTTACTGCACTGGCCTGTATTTGAAGTTAGCCTTGAAGACCACCCAGAAGTACCAGCTGGTGCAGTACTCCGCTACTCACATTCTTAGTAGAAAGGAGCTGCTATCGCCATAAAACAAACTGTGCTCAGTGTTTTGCTCTGCCTATCTTTTGCTTGGTGCTACAACAGTGTGCAAGTTGTACTCAAGAAGGCCAGATAGCCTGGCAACCGATTACTTGAAGCTGCCTCTCCCTACTACTCCATCATGGCTTGCTTCTCTCAAGTTCTTTGATAAAACCTTTAGGACCAGCGGCAAGCCACATTGAGTAAAAGATCAAACTCTTCCCCTCTGGCAGTTTGTCAGTGCAAGAACTTGGTAGGGCATAGTGCACATTTGTTATGGCAGGTTTTTAATTACGTCTTTGATACAGCAGTGATAGGATTCCATATGTGAGAGTAATGCAGCGTATGGACTGGTAAATCAGAGTTGAAACAAATTTAGGTCAGATCCTCACCTGATGTAAATTAACTGTTTCACTGACTCGAAAGGAACCCTGTCTATTTCTCACAGCTGAGAATCTGATCCCTTGTGAGATTTTACTGAAATGTCTAGGCTATAAAAATTACAATAACAATAGGTATTTAACATAAAAGTACTTTTCTTTCTCTCCTAACCCTGGAGCTCATGATGTTACTAAACTGTTGGTGAACTTTTAGGAGAAGTAGACCATGTGTTGACCTGTGTAAAACACATGAAACCTTGAAAATATTAGAAGGTTGCGGACTTTGGAACTGTGAACCTCAGCTGGAACTTCCTGCCGACTGCTTTCCCGGTTAGAAGGCATCAGGTCGAGTTTTGTGCTTTGTAGCATACAGCATGTCTGATCACAACTGACAGACTGCTTTGAAAGCAGGCAGTAAGGATGAACGCTTAATCTGCTGTATAATAGGACTTTAAAAAGGTTTCTAACTAAGGGAAGCTAGTAAAATAAAGCCCATAGGGGTAAGATGATTTGTTTATAATATAATGTGCATAATTTAATATCCATAAATGAAAACAAATTTGTGTGTGTGTAAATTTTGGGAGACTGGTCAGTTCAATTTCAGTACAGTAAGAGCATCAATGAAAATGTAAGTTTCTAAGCAGCATTCTGTACAATCTTTAATTATATAAATTATGTGCTGTTCATATTATATGCTTTATATGCTTGTTTACATTCAGTAAGTACCAATTTAGTTTCATCTAGATAAAATGTCTGTAATAAAGACATCCTACTGCAGTCTGCTTATTGCAAAGCTTGGAGTCATACCACAGCTACGCATCCAGATCAGGCAAGTCAGCCTAGCTGCGCCCATAGCTTCCATCGGGTTCTGAAGACTCATTGCCTATGCTCACCAGTTTAGGATCTCACTGCTATTTTTATGCTACAGAATGACTTCAGAGAAGGAGATCATTACTTTGAATCCATTAATAGATGTCCTTTGTAGTTCTCCTCACCCCGCTTCCTTTCAGTTATCTAAAGGTCAAATATTGAGACTCTTTACTAGTCCTGCTGAACAAGACGGTATTTTACTAATTGTCAGTGTGAGCTACTAATCGGTTGTAAGCGGTAGAAACCAAAGTAAGAACTCAAAGTATTGTTCCCACTGACTTTGGTAGATCCCAGACTGGGCTGCCTGGGCAGCCTGTTGACCATGATGTGTACATCAAAATACCAACAAAACAGTGGGTTCAATGAAAAAGTGATTGGAAATTAGGATCTCATGAGAAGAGTAAGAATAATAGCTATGAGTTTCAGCTACTACATTAAATCCTCTTCTGAAACAAAATTGTTGCTACAGGTCTGGACCTTTCTTCAGCTCATGCTCTTCTAGGAGTGGTGGGGCTTATCCTGATGACAGAAGGGAGCAGGAGCCCACAGTACTGTGCTATGTGAAGTGTAGAGGATGAGGGACATGACACTGCCTTGCTCTAACCTACTCTGTATTTGAGTAGTATTTTTCACAGTGTGTTCTGCAGTCAAAGATCCATGGGGGATAAAATGCCTTCAGTAACCAACATAGTTTTCCATCTTTCTTCTCTGGATCTCCAAATTTGGATAGGGCCATGGCCAAAAGTTTTGAACAAGTATGAAGAGGAGGGAGTGTAGTGGGATGGAGGGAGGGATGAGGACAATCTGCATTTGATTGTTTTTGCTTCCACAACATTATCAAACATGGGAATTAGGGTTGGCATCTGAACCTCAACAGTTTTTGAGGGACTAACCTCAGTCTCCTGTAGAAAAAGGAAAGGGAGCAAAACACCTGATGTGTGTTGGTCTTTTGCTGGAAGGACTAGTGTACAAAAGTGGAGAATGCACCTGTGTAAAGAGACAGGTAGACAGAGGAAACAGAATGACCACACTACCAGACTCATCCTCTCATTCTTCATATGTGAGTTCAGGCCATGATTTGAATGCCTGAGAATATATTGTGATTTTAGCCCAAGGGAAGACAATGACAAGGCATCGACCCAAAAATGAAATGTTAAAGTCTTATGAATGCTTTAGTCCTGTTTATCAAACAGAATCTTCAGCTTTTCCAAACAGAGTATTTTCATTTCATGCTTCTATTTTCTATATCACACGCACAGAGAAAACAACTAAAAGTGTTCTAGAAGGATCAACAGTATATTACACTGGAGAAACAATTCACTTTTCTTGCTCCCATTTGCACCAGTGCCCCTCAGGTTTGCACCAATAGCCAGTATGTGAGGCCTCATGATGCTGTTACCATGAGCATGAGAAAGCAGTGATAGGAGTCAGATGTCTTTTTGATGTAGTGCTACCTATTAAAGAAATAATAATATTCTTGCCTCTCTGAATATGTAAGAAATGAGCACACCTTCCTTTTAAAGAAATCCTCACATCTGTCACTTCTGTAAGCGCTATGTCCTAGAGCACCAAACCAGAAAGATGGATAGAGGGATCAGAAAGAAAAACATACGGTTCAGAAATTGTTCTGGTAAAATGGATCATGTGTGTTCGGGTGGAACAAGGATTTGGGAGAACAGAAATATTATTACAGGGATTTGTGGTTAATCAAAGCTATCATGATATGATATACAGGAAACCGCCACCACAGATGTATGGCTGTATTCACAGAACTGATTTTACTGACTTCTTTGTAAGATTATCTGGCTCTCTGCAGACGTCTTAAAATCTTAGGTGCTGATCTTGCAAAAACTTTTGCACATATTTAACTTAGTACTTATTATGAACAGTTCTGCTGACTTCAAACTAGTTGCATGACTAGTATTGAGCAGCTATCTAATGATTTGTGAGCCTATAATTTCCACCCAAAAAGATTATCTTCTATGTTCTGTTTTAGACAACACAATATGACTGCGTAACAACAACCAGTTCTCTCTTAGTCTTATGAAATTTAACAAGAAAACATCCACTTTAAGGCATTCTGTAGTGCTAAGAATTCATACCAACCCTGCAACAGAATTCTAAGAGACACTTAAAAGAAAACATGATTTGGAAAAGTACCAACTCTATATTTCATAAATATTTGGCATAACTTCTGTAGGCATCTATAAATTTTTATAGTGTGATCTGTTATAGATTCTACAGCATTTTCTCTTCCCGTGATTAACACTGGACTATCCTCCCTCCTCTGTGAATTTTGCAGGGATGCTGTTCTACACTTCGGCTAGATTTTCATTTTATTCATCAACATGCAATGATTTTATGTGTATTACTGTTTTTCAGTGATACAACCCACACTGTAAGTTTCAGTGAGCTTTCAAATATATATAAACAGAAGGATAGACACATTTTTGCTCAAAATTTCATTACAACTTTTCTTACAAATGGATCTCTCCAATTGGACAGGTCCTTCAAGGAAACAAAAAAAAGAACAACTTTCAAAACAAAGATTTAGTTGTACAATATGTATTTCACAAGAACAGTTCTTTGTGCAAGTATGATTACTGAAGGAAAATGCCAAGAAGAAGTTTTCTTCTCCAGCTCCTCATGAATAATGTTGCGTCTTAGCTATATTGCGTTATTAGCTCTGGGGCCCCCAACATAAGAAGGACATGGACCTGATGGAGTGAGTCCAGAGGAGGCCATGAAGATGATCTGAGGGCTGGAGCACATCTGCTATTAAGACAGGCTTGAGAGAGTTGGGGTTGTTCAGCCTGGAGAAGGCTCTGGGGAGACCTTATAGCAGCCTTTCAGCACCTAGAGGGGGCCTACAAGAAAGATGGGGAGGGACCCTTTTTCAGGGAGTGTAGCAATACGATGAGGAGAAATGGTTTGAAACTGAAAGAGGGTAGATTTAGATTAGATATTAGGAAGAAATTCTTTACTTTGAGGGTGATGAGCCCCTGGCACAAGTTGCCCAGAGAAGCTGTGGATGCCCCATCCCTGGAAGTGTTGAAATCCAGGTTGGATGGGGCTTTGAGCAACCTGGCCTAGTGGGAGGAGTCCCTGCCCAGGGCAGGGGAAGGAATGAGGTGATCTTTAAGGTCCCTTCCAACTCTAACCATTCTGTGATTCTATGATTTTTCCACTGGAGTTAATCAGGTAATTTTGCCCTGCCTGACTAAAGCCTTCCCCCCACTGATTTGCCACAGGTAAGCTCTAGAAGGCAGAAAAAACAGCTGTGAAGAAAGTAACTGAAAAATGTGCAAGAGAGAGAGTGAGCATCAGGAGCCTGCGTATTTTTAGAAAGCAATGGAACCTTCGGACTCTCCATCTTATAGCAAGCAGTTAAATCTCAACAGAAGCAGCTGCTGAAACAACAACAGATTTACTCAGTTTTCACTCTGTAAGTTGTAACTGATGAGGAAGGGAAGCATATTTCATAGAACAACAAGCAAAGAGGAACAATACTGCTGCACCTACGAAACTGGCAGCTACATAGGACCTAACTCCATGACCAAACTCTCATAAAGAGTGACACAAAGAAACAACTGCTTCCATAAATGAAGACAGTCAGAGTAACCTACAGCAACTTGTAAAAAAAATACATTTCGAAATATGTAGAAATAACCTCACCCCTGCAGCTGTCTGATGCATATACCTGTGATGATGCACATGCAGATTGTATTTGTTTGTTCTTGCGCAGGTGTTAAGAACTGGCCACTCCTATTCTTCCACTCATTTGCTTCTACCTTATTCACCTGTTCAAAATATCTCTTTATAAGGCATTTGTCAACTGTTTCCTCCAAGCGAAGAGCCTGATGCAACGGCCACTGCAATCAGCGGCAAATGTCCCACTGAATGGGAGCTGGATTAAGTTGTTAATGTGTATGAGCACTTCCATAAGAGGGCAGAAGAGACAGTAAAATACAGTTATCCAAAATGTCTATGTATTTTACTAAGTTTCCAGGTGAAGGAGCACCATTTTCAAAAAGTATAAATAATATACCAAGTAGTTTTGAAGTTATAATTTGATATGTGTAATTCACATGGTTACTAACTAACTAAATAAATAAACTTTCAGCTTTCACAACTTCAAGACAAAGAAAGAAATCACTGGAAAGAAACATTACAAGGCACATGGGAGGGAAAAAAGTGTTCTCTAGGCAATGGCCCAATGAACAACATGTTAGTCAGCTTGCAGGAGGCGAAGGGATATCCATCTACATTGAATTAGTGGGGTTTTTCTCTGTCCCTGTTTAATTACAGGCTATCAATCTAATATTTGGCTAATAAACAGGATGATAATGATTATTCAATGGACTATAAAGCCTCTTACATGGATATCATGCTGTAAGAGAATGTGTCTCATTTCACAGCTGATTAATACGAAGAATATGACCAGTAAAGCATCCTCTGAAGTACTTTTTCCGCTATTTGCAATAACCATCAGATTGGCTTTTTAGTGGAAGAATTCTCTAGTGACTTACACCTTGATATTCACATTGAATTAATAATAATTAATATTAATAATTTTATCATCAATAGTAGTAGTATTAGAAATAATATAATATTAAAGTAATAAATAAATAAAAACATATTTGCGCGAAAATAGATCCTATATATCTAAAGACTGGTAATGAAGCACTGTTTCATTTAAAATTGAATGTGCTGTAAGATTGCTGCCGTGCTGAATAAAAAAGGCACTGCTGAAGTAATGCTAATTTATCGGCTTAAATGTATGTTTACTTATCCACAACGGCATGATGAAGGACAAGCAGAAGCACAGCATAAAAAGGATCTAATTCATATGTGGCATAATACAAGTGAAAGAAGGTAGTACAAAGCATTAAATGAGATAAAAAACTGCTACCTGCAAGCAGCAACACTAGCCTTTGTAGAAGAGATGAGGGCTACAAACTGGACATGTATTTGCCTCAGGATTAAAGGCTGTATACTTTGAAAGGGTCTCCTTTTGGTCTGTAGGAAGGAAACAGGAGAAGGAGTCAGTCTTCATCTTAAATATTATCTCAGACAGGAAACTTAGCCTTTACAGAAGAGTTAAGGAACCTCTCATCAAAGCTTATCTGAAGACATAAAATAAATAAATAAAAAGTCATTCCTTTGCTAGGAACTCTGTGAAAGGGCACTGAGTTCTTGCAGCAAGGTCTCTTGCTTGCTTTGTTCTTAAAAGGGCTAAAACTGTCCTGGTCAGTCCCCAGGGACAGGGCTGTGTTGGATGCAGTCCCGTGTAGTTTTAAACTGTTAAAATGGCATTTTTTTCCTACAAGCGGATCCCAGATTGCCAAATGTGTTCCTGCTGTGCTTCCGTCTCCTCACTACAAGAGCTGTGCTGCCTGAGAGGGGGTCATGCTCATCCTCCTCTGATTTAGACACACAAGTCCTTGCCCTTAAGGTCAGAGGAAAAAGAAGAGGGTCCAGCCAGCTCCTTGGCTTGTCTTCCATGATGCTGGCACACAGAGAACAGCTGGAGCTCAAAATGAGAGTTTATTTGCACCCTTAAGGGAGATGCAACTTACACCATTATAAAAACCCTTTGCAAATATACTTTTCTAACTCTGTGAATAGAATAACCTATGCCACAGATGGTTTTTTCTTTTCTTGTCCCTCTTGCTTTGTTGAGCAGTGGTAGGATGTTTTCCTAGGATTATGCACTCAAGTGAAAGTTCACCTCATAACAGAATCCTAGCACTCTCCCATCAAGCATGTTTTCTTCTGATGGATTAACCACCAAATATATACAGAGGTGTAAGGAAAGGTTACCCTAAATCACGTGCCCTCCAGGCACACTCAGGCTTTGTATTGTCATAACGGAACAGCTGTCTGGGAAAAGATCCACTTCTACAAGTAGAGGTAACTCCCAAGAATTACCTCTGAATTATCTCAACTCTCACCAAATAACTAGTGCTTGTATTCTGAAGATCAGCTATCACCATTGTAAAAACAACTTAGTTGCTTATATTTTGTGATAATAAATAAACTACTCAAATGACAAATTTTAGGTGATACTCGTCCAATGCAGATTTCTTAGATAGCTATTTAACTAGACATGATCCTCAAGTTTTCACCAATGGCATTTACTGAGCTAACTCTTCAGTTCTCAGTAGTATCTTTATATTAAACATTCCTAGTATGTAAAACATACCTAAAGAGCTTGAAGAATTTTTACTCCAGTTCATATTTTCTCCCTAATAGATACTGATCAGGTGAAAACATATTAGAAAGGATAATTCTCTGGATTAAATATGTTAAAAGAAGTAACCAAGATGTTTTGAAGAATTATGGGTAACAAGAACAAATCTTGAAAGACAGTCAATGCAAATGTCAGTAGTAACCCAATAGTAAAGTTAATTATAGAAATCCTGAGCAAAATAGCTCAAAATCGAAGTTCCCAGGAGATCATGACCTTAGCCTCCCATGATATATCAAAATAATAAGTCTTTAATGGAATTATCACAGAGGACATTAATTTGCCCCAGCAACTACGCTGGCAAGCCCCCAGCCTCTGTAGTCTGCTCTTCCAAATGACACCAGTGATGAATCACTGCATGCTCAGAGCCAGGTTATGCCTTGCCTCAGATTATACTTAAGAAACTCGACCACAGGTTCTTGGGAGCAAGTTGGTCTTTTTATTCTTAATATTTTAAGAACTCTCTTCACCAAGTTCACTCAGGCACCTGAATGCTGTGGCTGTGCCCAGGCAATTTTAATTTTTTTCTAAATAATTACAAAGAAATAATAGATATCATTGGGAAGTTTTATCATTTTTCTTAGAAAAAAACTTTGCCGGCCCTTACAAGAGATAATATTAGCACAGCCAGCGTGGTAAGCTTCAGATTTCCTCCAGTCTCTGCCAAATGCATGTTCAGAGGATGGCTTCTGCGGCCTTTACCAAACGGCTCATTTATTCTGCAGCGGAGGCTCTACGTACCCGACACACACAGCTGTAAGCTGTGCAAGCGGTCTGTGACTGGAAGCCTATTAAAATGACTGAGAAACAACCTCTTCCCTATTTATTCATCTTGTTTATTCACCCAAAGATAGACAGCAAAAGATTAAAACAACACAAGTATGCATGCAGAATGCGCTAAACTAAACCTTAATCTTTCTTCGCACTCTTTGATAAGCTACAGCACCTATGCTAAAGCTTCTGTGAAGATGCAAACTATTTTACTGTAGCATGCTCCTGGCATTCCTTTGGGATGTTCTTAATTTCTCTTCATTCCTAGGACAGTATCTTTCATGTTTTTTGCATTTTCTTTGCTCATAGACTGCAGTTTAAGCATCACAAGCCTTACTAGCTTGGTTAGGTTCAGTTCCCCCAGCATACTTTACGATGGGATCTTTTCGTTGCCATCCTTTGTTTTCTCCTTCCCAGCCTTTCCTAATTTAACTCTATAAAGCCAAACAAGGTAATAGCACCTAGGTGACGTGAGGTGCATATGATATTTACTAAAAAAAATGCAACCCCCCAAACTTTCAGACATTTTCATTTCCTCACTAATAAATGGAATTCAAAAGGTCACTAGCTGAAAACCATTTTTTAAAAGACTCTAGACAAAATGACAAGACCCTACATAATTTCTGTGTCTGCACACCTTAATTTTTATTTAGCTCTGAAAGGACAAATCAAAAGGAACCAAGAGGGTTCAGAAAAGCAATCCTCCTTTGAAGAAGGAGCTGAAAGAGGGACAACTTTTTAGGAATAAGCAGAAAGAATGATTTCCCAGATACAGAAGAAATGATGTTATCTCTTCCACCCTTTAAAGAACAGAGAGAGAAAAAGAAGCTTTCAGTGTTCTTGGGAGGTCTGGCAGATTTACATTTCTGGCTTCGATGAGATTTTAACTTCCCAGTAACACACTGATATTGGATAGACTACAACCACACAGAACTATTTTGCTTCCTGCAATATTAAATGGCATGTGAGAATGGAAAGTAATCATAATGGCAGAAGTTAGTTGCCTAAAACATTCACACCAGATGACCACATTTAAATGTGCTCCAGCTTGTTTTCCAGTTTTCATGTGTGGAGGAAATATGTATAGCACAGGATAGAAACACAGTGTAATTAAATACAAATATATATTAGCTCCTAAAAGTATATATTCCTTATATTTCTCATCATCCTCTACATTGTTTCTCAGTCATTTATCTGATTCTAAACATACTGCCTGATGACTATAAAACCTTGTGATGTTGTGCCTATATTTCTATAATAATAAGAAATCCAGCCTTCACAGACCGAATATGCTGAATCTGACCTATATAGAAATAACAAGGAAATACAGCAGAAGTAAATTAAAACATAGGTATTTCACAACATCTGAATATGTTCAGAAAGCAAATATAGACTTTATTTTGGTCTATATAGACTGGGTACATCAGTTTAATAACCTGACATTGCTTGGCAGAGTTTATCCGAGGAGTTGTAGATAGTTTCAAATGATTACTACTGTAAATATGGCTCTTAGACTAGGTGTGTAGTCCAGCTAAGTATTACCCATGGATTAATAAACTGTAGGATGTGTGAAGACAGCAGTTTATAGTCTCATTGGTAGATCAAATTCATGTCTATGTTTTGCCTCACAAACATAGAGTGATGCCCCAAAGTTTTATTTCCTGGTTTGCATCCAGTCAAATGCGATCTTGAAAGTTCTAATAAGATACTTGACACCAACCATGGTTAAGGGATCTTGCATGTTTCCAGCATGTCAAATATGTTTCTTAAATAATTTCTTTCCAGTTTCACTGCACAAAGTCTAATACTCTTCTGCAACAAAAATAACCTGTTTAAACATAATAGATTGCACAGATAAAGCTAATTTAATTGTGTCTATGTTATAACTCTTTTTAAACATCCTTATGGAGAGTAAACAAGGTCTTGTAGAGTATACATATTCTGATTTATTTCTATTTCTATAATAATTTCTTATTTACTTCAATATATGCCTGAGCTAGTATTATTTGAAACCAACAGAAAAACTTCCACTATGTAAATGGGCTTTGTATGCTGGTTTTTCCTACGTCACTGCTTGATGTTATTAATACAGAAGAAGTATACATTTTCTTCATACCTTTCAACAAACTCTTAACTGGAATAGATATACATATTAAAAGAGAATGTTTATCTTCTTTTTAAGAACTCATGTCCATACTTAGTCACCTAAAGAAATGGTAGATTTCAACAAGCTCCCAAAGACTCTTTTTGAGCTCTAAGTATCTTCAAATTTGATTTGGCAGTGTCTCAGAACACAAGAGAATCAGTACAACCACAAAAGTTGTTTCCATTTATTTTCTCCTTTTTTTCCAAAACAGCTTCCACATTGATAGCCCTTTTCCTACTCAGAACTTGCATCTGTATTAAGAATTATGGGAATAGATAAGACTATTGACTTATTTGAGTATATCATAAGGCTTCTGTATTTAATTTATTCTGATAATTTTGACAAGACACAAGATACCACATGAGCAGATTCATGGAACCATAACGTAACTCCTGGAGATTATCACTGTAAATAATGTACATGAATTTTAAATGCTGTACAATACTACTGCCAATGTAATGAAGTTGTGCGATGACCTTGAGTTGAGGAATATTATTTATATAAACTCTCACTATTATTTATATAAACTCTCACTATTTTATGCACAAGTGATTTATTCCATTGGTGAACCAGGAACATACACGCCAGCTTAATCAAATCTGCTCAGATCAGAGGGAAGAGGTTGAATCAGCTGCATTCCCCTTGATATCCTATGCCTTTGGCTCAAAAACTACCTTGCAGAAGATACAAATCATAAATAAAAATATAAAAGATATATATTTGCTTGCTGTGCTCTCATCCTTTTCCCAGGGATTTCTGAGTATTTAATACAGAAAATTGGCCTAGCTGGACTTTTGCTCTCACCCAACACCATTACGTTGCATTTCACATGGGAGGTGGCACAAGCAGTTAGCACAAGTTAAAACAAGTGGGGATGCTTTTCACAGGTTTTCTATAATGAGAATCCTAGAAAAATGGGTCTTGTGGCATTGCCACCTTCCTGCTCCTTTGAGTTAAAGAGCTCCTTTTTACCTACACCTCCAGCAGTTTAGACATGAATGAGAGCAGAAAACTCTTCCTCTTTGTGACCTTTGGTCCCTATGATGTTCTGAGTACATAGCCTACATGGATTCTCAGCACTAATTCTACTCTTTCCTCTCTTCAGCACATTGGGGAAGGGATCACTTAATATATTATGCTAATAAACAAACCACACAACTTAGATAAGGGGAGAAACAACAGCACAGAAAACATAATTTGGACACAGCAAGCTCTCATCAACCTATTATTATCAAGCCAGTGTAACTGCTCAAGAATTTCTGGTTCCTGGCTTTTTCTGAGCCCTTAGACAGCAGCAGAACTCTATTTCTGCACTCTGCAGCAGCACGTACAGAGGTAATTTTTCTTTAGCAAGGCTACTCCGACTAGATACTCTAAAAAGAAATGCAATTCCAGCAACCTGACGTGTCAGGTTATCTGAATGTTGTCACCTTCATAACATGAATATGAATATGAATATGATTAGGAATAGGAATAGGAATAGGAATATTATACTGATAGTACCAGATTAACATCCTGCCACCTTTACTGAGATCCTCTAACAATTCTTGGGTAGTTGTTGGTAGTTGTTGATATAGGGGGAAAGGTATTACTAAATCATTTAGAGTTTAACCTACGTAAGGAAACCACAGTATGTCTTAGGAATTTTGTAATTACATTGGTAATTAATGAAGATGAGTATTTCCTTGTCTGGGGCATCAGACAATGAATTGGAAGACTTGGGTTCCACATCCTGGTCTGACATTGACTTCCAGGGTGAACATGGAAAAGTCATTTAGACTCAATGCTTCTTGTTAAATGGAGGTGATGTTCATTTCTTTAGGATTGCAAGGATGTGTACAACAAAGCCTCAGCTATCTTTACAATGTAGGCCATATACATACCTAAGATGAAAGAGCATCTTAGCCTAAGTCTATTAACATCCAGCACACAATCTTCCAAGAAACACCCCCCAAATCCACTAATCAGCCTCAAAAGACATATGCTTCATTTGGGGTCAAAAAGACTCCTTTTGTGTGCATGTGTGAATAAGGTTGAGTCGTGCAGTTTTAAGTTCACATGGCTTAGAACATTTTTTAGTCTTCCATAGTTTGAAAACAGTTTTACTGTTGTTCATGCAATCACAAAAATGACCTGGGGTAAACTTTAAATATTGATCTTCATAAAATGCAATTTTTGGCTCGGTTGAGTTTATTTTATAGTCTGCTGATGACTGATGACCCTTGTGGGTGTTAATATGATGAAATATAGTAACAGTTCTAGATTTTCTATCATCTGATTTCTTTTACCTCTGCATCATTCACTATACATCCTCCAGTTGATGCAACAAAGAGAGCCTAGAGACAACATTGTTCTGATTCATCAGCCTGAGTCATCCCACACAGTCCCAGGCTTTCCCCTGAACAATGTAAGGGTCCTATGGGAAAAATAGTATGAAATCAGGTAATTTAAAACAGTATAAGAATGTGTATATAGAGAGGGATGATTGAAAGTCATAGAGGCAAGCTTAACCCTGACATTTCCTAACTCTTGAATGCTAGAATGACCGAACCCCCATTCTTCTAACTCTGCTTTATTTGGCTTTAGTAAAGGATGTTCAATTCCTCAATAGCAGGTGATGGAGAATGCAACTGAAGAAGGACAGCTTATGAACACCTGCAAAAGCTGAATGTCAGCTCCTTGTCAGCTTTGTCGCGCAATTCTGGAGTGATCTGAGTCCAGACAAACGGAAGTTATCTGGTTTAACTCTCCTATGAAACGACTATCATTGTATTTACCTGCAGAGGAGAGATTCTGCATTCTCTGTGGAATCAGTTTCAGGGATACTTAGCTACTGACTGGAAAACATTTGAAACTCTCCACATATTTAAGGTCAATTGGCTATTGGATCCATGAAAGGGCATGCTGAGTAGGATGCTTGTTTGTCTTTTATGCTTTGCCGGTGAATTCCATTCTTTCTCTGCCATTCTTCATCAGTGAGACTTTTTCTGAAGGCAAAGCCATAATACGCTAGGGTATCTAGAGACACTCAATAACCATGCAGTATGTAAGAAGAAAAAGAGAAGTCTCTTCATAATAGAATGAAATGAAAAATCCACTTTGCCTGGCAGGGTAAGGAAAATGGAGAAAGCAAAGAAATGACACTTCTGATAGGTATAGGATAAAGCAGGGAATTCCAGGTATACTTGAATTTTAGATTTTTCCCCATCGTGCTGGTATATACACAAGCCACCGTGGTTACTAACTAGTGGGTTTTTTATGGGACTGATTGACTTGTATAAAGTCTGTGCCTTAGTTTCTACATCCATAAAACATTTTTTGATTTTGTTGGACTAAATTCCAAGGTTTACCTTGGTTTACCTAAGGTTTACCAAGTAAGGAATAGCTTCTGGAGGAGATGCTTATCTGCTCCAGATAAAACTTCACTTTACAAGGCTCAGCTCTAGCTCTGCTATCTTGGTAAGTCACACATAGGAGTGAAATGCAACTTGAAAGTCTTCACTGAATTCAGTGGGGCTCCATATTGTTGGGACAGTAGTAGTTACTTTGCTCGCCTATTGTGTTCAGAGCATATACTCTTCAAGGGTTGCGTATCTGTACGGTGTCTCTACCGGACTACAACTACACTGTTTCTCACAGCAAGACCTTTTACTAACACAACAGGACTTACAGTAATGCTGCATTAATGCTATTATAGTAATGCTGTACGCTGGTTCAAGAGACAAATTTCTATATCCATTACTCAGTTCCTATTTACTTTCACATCGCAAGATTTCTATTGCCCTGTTGGAATGTTTGGAGATTCAGCATGGTGACAAAAAAATTTTTCATGTCTATCTGAATCTTGAAGGGAGCTGTTTGTACCTAACAGCTCATCAGTTCAAGAAGCTGAAAAAATCCTGAAATCCTTTGGAGCAGGTGATAAATCAGGGGATGTCTTTGTGCTAAGCAAGGAAGTTATTTGCTCCAGAAATGTTTAATTGTTGATAAGAATGATAGTAGTATCCTAAAGCTAACTGTTTAAGAGTAAACGCTGATTCATGTGTGGTATATGTATTGAGTGAAATGAAAAGAAAATTGCATAAATATTTAAGTTAGTTAATTGTGTTTATGTTAAAAGTTACAGTGTTTGTTTAATGTCTTTGCAAAACCTGTAAACTTGGCTTCTGGATAAAGGCCTTCACAATACTGTTTAGGGTTACAGCCACGTGTTCCTGTCACTCACTTGTAGCACTCCTGCAGAAAACCCAGGCTATTTTATTCTCAGGTATCTAGCAAAGTTATACTGGCTACGCCTCAAACAGCCACTGAAACATTCGCACACTGATACTGAAAATACAAACATGGGGACAGCTTTCCTTCTCTGTGGCTGAAAGCAAGGTTTTGGATTTTGAACCTGAGGGTCTTTTACTCAGCCTTTATTTCTGTATCTCCCCAAAGAGCTTTTTCTATTTAAAAGAAGCAGAGACCTTAAACAGAAATCTTGTTTTCTCGGATTCATGAGCTCTTCCCTCGGGCTCAACTCTGGCAAAAAAAAGGCCAGTTCTAAGACTCTTGCTGAAGCATATTTTAAATTAGAGCTAGGGAGACTTGATAAAAGCTTTGCCGGTTTGTACCATCAGAGAGTTTGGCCTTTACTGTGTGGCACAGAAACTATTCAGACACCATCAAAGTCTCTTTGAATTGTTCAATGTTAACTTCCATTGAAAAACATGGATTTAAAGAGAGGTGGCTCAAACACATTCCCTGCAACTGGTACCACAAGCAACAAACACAGATCCTCCTCAGGCTTCTAGAAATATCTAGCCCTGAATAGATTTTACTTGTATCCGAAGAATAATCACTTCCTCATTAGCTTAAAACTTAACTATGTGCAGTTCTCATGAGACTCAGAACTGTATTGGTAAAAATATGCCATAAGATCAGCTTTTCTCATAGGACAGCCTCGGCTTGGACCTTCCACTTCAGCTTCTGTTTCTTGACAATATCCACCATTAAAATATTACAGATCTCCACTTCAAAGCAGCTAATGATAGTTTAGCATTCTCAGCAATGGTACACTTTGCCATCAGGAGTGTCACAGTAGAAGTATCTATCTGCAAAGCCAAGTCTGAAAGCTGGAAATCCAGTCTATGCAGCACTGGACAGACTTTGGCTTTAAGAGAAAAATCTGTATATTAGTCTGGAGCAAGAGTTCATTATTTACTCAGTTCTACAGCAGAGCAGGCTTCTGCTCAGTACTTGACTGCAGCAGAGCATTAAAGACTGCCTTTAGCACTGAGCAGTCAGTTCAGTGCTAAATTAAACATGCTCCTAGGAGTTCTGATGGACTGTGGCCTTTTTCCATGTGCCCAAATCTTACTGATAGCAAGGAAATTGTGCACGAATAACTGCCACTAAGTATGCATTCCAGTCTCACAGTTGGTATCAAAGAAAATTTGATCTGAAAATTCAAGCTAAAATACTTTCTGTATTAGAAGTTCATATTATTTTTCTGTCTATTTTTTCACAAGAGTTTAAACGTGAGAACATGCTGACATTGTTGAGGCTTGTCCTTAACATGCAAGATAAATTTCAAATTCATTCTGTCAGTTGTTTTTAATAAGAAATGTAAACAAGTAGGATCATTTTGCAATGTCCTCGAACAGGACATTTTGTTAACAGTGATAGGGTGCCAGGGATTTACTTTGTTGGTAAATCACTACTGTTTTCTCACCAGGCTTTGCCATTTTCAGTGAAACCTATTACTGATTATGAAAGCTGATTAAAGTTGGACTTTAGCAGCACTGACATTTAATCTTGGTTTTACCCATGACAGAATACCTAAAAAAAAAGCATTCCAAGGCTCAGGTCTATCAGCATTGACTAGACTGTGTTAAGTTCAGAGCTACAAAGTTGTTAATACCAAAACTGGTGAAAAGAACCAAGAAGGGGAGACTGTCTTTCAGTTCAGTGCTGGGGCACCAGGAATTGAAGTTCACACATTCTGGAGTGTTTTAGAAAGTCAATTAAGATAACAAGTGTAACAGTGCTTTAAAGCTTGAAAGTGCTTTCAAGTTTCAGGTTTCTAAGTACAGACATACACCCAAAGAAATTTTTGGAAATGTTTCAGTTTCTCCCATTAGCTTCCAAATACTTGTGAAAATCCCTTTATATATGTGCTGAAAATTGATCACTGGTGATTTGGCTAAATAAATACTACTTTCTTTCTTGGGAGTGAACATCTGAGATAACGATACTGAGAGATGCTGTAAAAGGTGGAATATGTATCCATCATCTTTTGCAAGCAGATGCAAGGCCATTCTTGACTGTGCTTTGCACTAACTAGAAATCGGGTTTGTTGAACCTTAGGTTCCTCAGTCGTGCTGAGAGGCAGAAATTTTTGGTTAAAACCAAATGCCACACAAACGCAGGTACAGGGCTCATGTTCCCAGTACAGGCCCACAGTACAGAGTTTGTTTGCTCACCTACACTGGATTTGAAAACTGGGTAAGCAAGCCAAGAAACACGTTAAAAAACCAAACGTGAGTCACAGCGTACACATGACAAACATGAAACCACCTCTCCACAAAATAGGTACATCTTTGAGAAAAGGTGGCAATTCCTGACTTCAGACTAGTTCTCTGAATGTAACCATCCAGGCTGGCTTTCTCCTCATTCAGTTCTTGTGGAGTGGCGCTTCATTACGGAAGGTTTTCTAGCAAGTCGTAGGTGCTTTTGAGCCTTCAGCTTGCATAGTTAGGGACAAATTCTACACATTACTCATAGCAGGTCCCGTGCACACCATCACACATAGTCTGAGTACCTTCTTCAAGGTTTAGTTAGTTCCAAAACACATGCTTCCAGCAGTTAATGTAAAAACATGGCTGCCCAGAGCACTCTGATGTTTTCACGGTTATTGTGAATTTAGAGAAGTGATTGTATGCATGTGCTATAAACAGATAATGTAATACCCAGACAGGTTCACCGTCCCTGTCAGCATCACACCTAGAAACGTTTTTTTGGGAAGGTTAAGGTTATGTTTACCTTGGCTGATACAAAAAAAATCAAGAATGCTGATTTCAAAAGGCGTATCTTGGATGGTTGTCTCTAAAAGGATGCTTAATAAGGCAGATGTTTTTCATCCACTGCAGAGTTCACGGTAATACACACTCACTGTCCACATGTTCTCTGTAACCGTAATCATTTACATGCAGTCCTAAAAAGGGTGCTACAGCCTATGTGAGTCAAATTCCATGTTGTTGACACAACCCACTTCAGCTGTTACTAACGGAAAAATGTTACTATGCTATAATTAATCTGTCCTGAGACTTAAGAATGTCATTAAAGTAGGTTGCCGTCTCTTTTAAACACTGCGTTAATCTATAGTAGAGTGCAAAAAGCAGAGCAAAATTAAAATCAAATGCAGTGATAGCTTCCAAACATGCAAACAGTCTTACAAACATCAATAATGTAATATTGGTATACTATAAAGCCTAAATAAATGTGTTAAGAGAAGAACTTGGCTTTCTGCACTCTGTACAAAATATAAGGTGGTGCTAGCAGAAAACCCCTATTAGCAAAGTTAACTAAAGACCATCAGAATTAAAAGATGAAATACTTAAAAACTAAAAGATAAAGTCTAAATGCCTGCATAAAACCAGATTGGTTGTCAGAGCCAAATGCATATGCAGCACTTCTGCCAAAACTCTTCATGTAAAGTGCTAAGAGACTTTTCAAATGGCTTTTTGTCTATTTGATGTGAAAATAGGATGCAGTAGCAATACTTTCAAAATTCAGGGGTTTGGAAATGTCTTGCATATCAGGACTAAACTTCTGATCTGTCTGTGAGAAAAGCATTGCAACTGCCTTAGAAAAAACCTCATGTTCTGGTGCAATGGAAAGGATTTGTGATAAAACAACAGAAATTAAAATAGAGGGAAAAGAACTAAGAGAAACCAGCTCCATTCTATTCCCTTCTTTAGTTATCATCTTACATTTATTACTGTAAAGAAATATTCATAGAAGATAATTTTTTTCCTCTTTTTTTTTCAGAGGCCTGAAGAAGCAGAAGCTTTAGTGGAGTGCCTTGGTTTAATCTCTCCCTTCAGCATATGCATATGCACTGAACAAATTGCTCTGGCATAAAGGCAGTGGAAATCTTCAGTAAAATGACTTGAGAAAAATTTGGTGTTGGAGAAACTTCTGGTTGCCCTTAGCAAGTGGAAACAAAAGGACCTGGTTTTCAGTAATGCTCAGAATTGGCAACTAAAGCCCAGATCTTTGAAAGAATTCAACTTCATTTTTGCCATCAAAACACAGAGGCCAGATGTTCAGAACTGTTCAGCAGCATGCAGAGCACTGAGCTTTCTCCATCTGGCCAGATGCACAAATGTTTGAGCATGGAGAAATAGAGGATTCGGACTCCCCTTTTATGGGAAATATTTGCTACCATAGCTACATCTCACAGGACCCATCATTATCACTGTTAGTATTGCACACACCATTTTTATCAACGGAATTGCTTCCTTGGGTTCTCAAAAAAGTTGCCTTACACCTCTAACTAGCTTACAGAAAACCAAATCTTGACTAATGATCAAGAGATACAACCGTTTTTAAAATGACTCTCATAAAACAAAAAATTGTTTTTGGAAGGCCCAGAAGCATGGACTGAAAGCATGGTTCGGTTTCAACAAGACTTGCTACTTCAGGTTCGGCTTCATGCTACTACACCACCACAGCTCCTGACCAGCGCAGAGCACGGACAGTGCAAGCAGCCTGCAAACGTTCCCACAGATGTGCTCGGAATCTGCAAATCCTGGGCTACAGCCACAGGGAGAACAGTCAGAACTGATCTGTATTTCTGATAGCAAGTGCTTTAAGGTGCTTGTGTTAATCAAGAGGAGCAAGCTAGCTATTAACTAATTGCATTAAAGAAGCATGAGAAGACCTGAGCTGAAGGATATAAAGAAAAACAAAGAAAAATATGTTAAGCAAAATAGAAAAAGGTGGTGATAAAAGACTTTGCTAATCATAAACTAAGAAGCCAGTTATAGGGAAGGGATGGTCCCTGACCAAAGATCTGATAATCATTGAAATTCAGGGTAAAACTCTTGGAAAGACATGTAAGAAACCCCAGAAATGAACATTTGCCAAATAAAGAAATTCACGCTGTCCAAGAATGGAGTTTATGGAAGCAGCCAGCTCTGATACAGTATCTTCTAAACAGAATTCAAAATACTGTAAGAAAAAAGGCAGAATACAGACAGAGTTCACCAAAAGTAACCCAAACATGTCAACAACATTGCAGCAACCATCTCACACTAAGGCAACGCCTGGCAGTAGGAGAAAAGATAGAAGGAATTCAGTGGATTACATCACTTTGGAAATGCTTCTCAGCATGCAAAGTATATACAAAGTATAGCTGGGATAAGAGGAAAAACAATGGCAATGGCCACTCCAGTAGTGGTAGTAGCTATGAACATCGATGATAAGGCTGCCTAGCCTACAGTCTCCCACAGCTGCCAATAGTATGGTCTTGAAGCAAGCCAGGAGTTGAGACCAGTCTGGTCTCTGGTGTAACCTCCCATCATCTGGAAATCAGTGGATGAAGGGCTTCTGGAGGTGAAATTCGCACTTTGTTAGATGTCACTGATGAACTACCTTCCTCAAACTTGTGTAGTTTCTTTTTGAGACCCCGTTTTACTCCCAAACATCTATTATCTACAAATTTCATTATATAGTTATTAACTTCATGAAACAAGTCATGCTTCTTTTGTTTTAAATCTATTGTTTGACAAATTCACTGGACAGCCTATAAGTTTTATTTTGGGAAAAACAGTGAATAAACATTTCTAACTCTCCTTCTTCATAGTACTTATTTAATATTATTACACATTTTATATGGGCCTCTGTCATATTTTGTGTCTGCCCACCAATTATCTCTTTCAAGGCAGAATCCTACTTTGTTTAGCTCCCTTGAGGGAACATGTTTTATGCCTTTGATTGTCATTGTTGCATTATCCCACATCTTTTCTGGATCTACTATACATTTTTGAGCTGGGATGACCAAACCTGCATGCACAGTTTAAGAAGGGACCATATCACAAAGGTAAAATTTCTCTTTTTTGTCATCAAGTCTTTGCTTGGTATTGCAGTTGTCTTTTCTATTCCAGCTGAGCACCGAGTATTCCATTAGATTTAAGGATTTAAAAAATTGACAGAAAGAGCTCCCAAAAAGGGATGGCATGAATGTTCTTTTCCTCTTTCTTTTTTCCTCTACCATGCACAGCAGGAACTTAATATTCTTACTTCCTTTGTCAGGGGACAGATCATCTGCACTATGCCAGTGTAGTTTACAGGATACATTGCCCTGGGAATTGCAGGTTTTGCATTTGCATTGCTGTAACGTCAAACAGGAAGTGAATAATGGGAAATGGGGCAGAACTAAAAGAATTACTGACCTGACAAGGTAAAAGATCAATATATCAAATAAAATTTACTTACATTTATAGTGTAATGTAAGTCTCAGTAAGCCCATAGAAGACAAGGGGAGTTTTGCCACTAATTTGAGCATTTCAGTAAGGCAAGAACATTTTATAGGCGGTCTTATAGACCCATAAATACCAATCCATTGAGTAATAACAGACGTTTACTGTCTCTTTGTAGTAGATCAGCATATCTTCCTTCTTCCTCTCTGCTCTCATGGCAAGACAAAGCTTTTAATGATGTTCACAAGTTAAGATGATAATTATATTGGCTACTTCAGTGCCCCAGCTCTCAAGATTATTCCTATACAATTTATAATGTCAAATTGTGTGTAGATTTCTTGTTGTTTACTTGTATATAGAAAAAAGGTATTTCTGTTTTTCAAACTAACAAGTTACAGAACTGAAACAAAGATCTATGTGAAAGTAATGCTATTAAGGTTGAAACCCCCCTTTCCACAGTTTTGAAAATGTAGAGGGGGTATGTTACAGATTACTGTCTCTTCATTTGCTACTCTGAACTTCCCAGGACAGAAATTAGAAAAAGCAGCAAAATGAAAATGAATGAAAGGACTATCTTGGACATTACTCCTATCATTGGACTCAGTGGCGCAAAAGAAGGGGAAACAAATAATTAAAAATTATCAAGATTTAATAGATTAATATTTTATATTATAAAATAACATCCAAAAATGTTCAATTGAGTTTCAGCCTTCTTAAATAGAAAAAGCTCTGCATTTTTGAAATGTTACACTAGTTGCTATTTACTTTTTTGAGCAGTTATATGACTGAGATTGTTAGATGACAGCCTGTTGCCTCTCTTGTTCTGAAGAAAGTGTAAAATAGGTAATAAAATACAAAGTGGGTAAAAAAATAGTCACCCCTCACTCAAATAAATTATTCCTAACCCAATTGTAACCACAGAATTCTTATGTAATTGTAGGTAAGTCACTTAAACCATAGTTTTCCCAGAGGGCCTCTTGTTCATGGTCTTGCACAAACTCTAAGTGTTTCACTCAAGACAACAGAACAGCTATTGGAACCTGCTTTTCTCAAACTGAATTTTTTTTTAAATTTCCCTCCTTTGTTCATAGGCCTTTTAATCCAGTTGTGGGGGAACAGTTACTGTAGGATTAACATCTTTACTTGCTTTTGAAATTCAACTTTTTCCGATCTGATAGAGATATAAAATTTGTCACTAAATATACATGGTTCAATAGACTCGTGTACACATATTTAGCAGACTTAATTCATTCTTGACCAAAAATCATTTTAGACTTCTGCTTCAAACAAACAAAAAAGAAGTAAAGCTGTCATATTAATTCAACTCCCCAATCAATCCCTCAGGGAAAGGGCCAGCATTGCTTTTATTTTAAAAGCTCATAAGATGTGTTTGTGTTTAATTTGGTTCTGTAGTTATTTGTTCAGTATGCAGTGCAAATTTTTCTGGCTACAGACATGGGATATGGTAAACCTTTGCCTGGATCAATGTCCAACCTCTTTTAAGTTGTGGAGAAAGTTACTCTCTCATAAAGTTCAGACCTGCCAGACTCAATAACTCTACAAAAATGTTCAGATGAAAATTGCTTCAAGCAATCCTAGTAGAAAGCCAGCACCTCACCCCTAGTTTAAAGTTATGATCCTTATCATAATTAATTCAATAAAGAAGTAATGTACTTCAACCTAGGCATAGAGAATAATTTTCTGTCCTGACTGGTATAAACTTTCAGCTAGGGACGTTTAAACTCTGGACCTGATCTTTTAGAGCAAATAATAAATTACAGACCTAGAGTCAGCAGATTGCAGCTGAAGTTGAACCATCATAAATATGTTGCTACATCTAAGATGAAAAGGTACACTGGATAGGAGTGATAGAAAGTATAACACTATTTATAAATTCAACAAAAATGCTATTTCACTGACAAATTAAACAGTAGTTATAGATTCTGAGCTGTGAATGCATTGAAGAGTAGGAATTTATATGTGATTCTTGTAAGCTGACATATCTTGCATCTTGAATTTAAAATCAACGTTTTTCTGCTGGTGAAATACAGAACTGTCAAACAAACCAACAGTTTTGCAGGTGTTTATCTGAAAGATCCAATCTCAAATTATTTACTGCATTTATGATTCACCTTAATTTTGTTCAACATTATTGCTCTGCTGTCACACCTCTTCCTTGCACTACTGTGAGAATCAGATCCTGCCACAGAGATATGCTTACCTATTCTGAAACATGTTCAACACACTGAGGAGTAACTGACCTTTTGCCTGTCTACCCATGTGAAGATTTCCATTCTTCATCCTGGAGAGAAATATGCATTGACAACAGTGGGCATGCGAAGAAATAGCCTAGGTGTAGAGCCAAGTAAACAGACTACAATCACTCTTCAATGTGTTCATTGTTATTTTTACAATGTGCATTTAGTATTCAGAAAGAAAGATGACTTGAAGGGAAAGAACGGGCCCACTGAGTGAATGCAGTAAGGTAGAAGAGGTTGTTTTTGGACACTTACCTAAGTGTTCTTTTCCTCATCTGCTGTGACACGCTACAGCAAATAGCCATTTTTTTTAACAGCAAAGATGCAATAGTAAAGTTGAGTGTGTACTTCCTTAAATTTTAGCTGTTATTTTATCAGCTCATCTCGCATTCCATCTCATTGCATTCAGTCATTTCTGTGCTGGAGTGTGACATAACTTGCTGCAGTGTTAACAATTCCAAAACATGTAAATTGCTTTTCCAAGACATCTTATCCAAAACAAATATTCCCTTCTCACTAATTTAGTTCCAATATTCATAGATAATCTTTATGAGATATACTTAAAATACACTTACTACATTTAACACATGTAAGAAATGTATTTTTAAACCTAATATGCATGGATCTGTATGCTGTTTCTACTGCTTGTCCTTACTGTTATTTATATCTATTTATATTTTATTCCTTCAGTTCTTACTGTACAGAGGTTAACCATGTCTCTACCTTTAAAATAATGCAAGTTGCAAATTGCAGAAGTACTAGGAAACATTTGTGACCTAAAATTTCAATAATATCCAAACACTGATTCATTATAAATTACAACTGCATATGTAGTTACAAGAGAATATGTGTAATACCCTGACTTGCAAATGTTCATCCAGGTGAAAAATCCCAATGACGAAGAGGATGCCCAGCTTTTTTTTTAGAAATTACTGGATGAGGGGGAGTTTGCAGGATTTTAACTCATACAAAACTCTCTTAATCTTACCATGATACTATATTAACCTAAAGCAAAAAAGCAACTCAAAAGTCTTTAAAATGCAAATCATATATATTTTCTGACTGAAAATAGATGCTATGGATCTGCCAAGATAACAAAAAATTCCATTCTTAAGCATTAGCAGCTACTCTTCTCACTTAAATTCTGTTTTGCTAATCATTGTGTTGTAGGTTAGCTTTACTCAACTGAGTAGCCTTTACACTGTGTAAATAGTTTACATTACATGAATTACAACTCTCAAGCATACTTGTGTACAAGATTAGGCTTAGATAATGTCAGTAGATGTTACTCTTTAGTAAAAGTATATTTGTATACTTTTACCATTTTGAAAGTAACACTGTATGGTATCTCAGGTTCTTTTATGCTAAATTACCTCCACTTTAGAAGTGTCTTAAATAGATTAAAGCTCACATATGTGTATGTACACACACATAATCTAAAAACTTCCCCAGGAATGAAAAACCTAAAATCAGTTCAAATGATTGATCGGTTATTTACAGCATGCACAAACCAAGATGTATAGGAAGTAAGTCAACACACTAGAGATTGGTTGCTGCTACAACAAATGCGTTTTTGCCAGAATGTTTGACCAACACTTGCAACCCTGCACCCCCACCCCCTTTGAGTCCCCCTTGGATTGATTAAATTGGCTCAAGATGACACCAATAATTGGCTCAAGATGCCGCTTCGACAGACCCAATGATCCATATCTTTGCATTCCCTAAAATCAGTCCTTTCAGCTCTGTGTTAGATTTAGGATGGTTTACATTGGCTCTGTCACAAACATTTTAATAAAGTCCCAGAGAAACCTCAAACTGGTGACATCATTGGATGGTGTTAAAAAAAAAGTTCCATTTTGCTGGTTAGTGGTTAGCCTTTATAATCCGATCAGAATCTTTTTTTCCACTATATTTTGTCATTCCTTTATAACTCTCTGCAATTAGGACCATAGTATTAAAAAGAGAAAAAATTAATATTAGCTATATGGAGAAAACAATTCTAAGTATTTTGACATCAAGTAGTAAAATGAAAAAAACCAACCTCAAACAGTTACTGTATCCTAAGGGCAGGAGGCCTTCAACTGCTGGGTGTGTTTTTGAACTATTAGATGAATTAATTACAATGAAAGTATTGGCTGTTCTCATGAGACTATTGTATAAATGAAATGCAAAATAATGTTATCAAACTCACTGGAAAGGGTAATAGTCATTTAACTACTTTTAGAAAATAAATTGCAAATTCTTTAGTGTGTCTCAAGACTATATATTCATCTAGGTTCAGATAATAGGCACAGGGCCCGATTCTCCTGTAGTTTCTGTACATATAAAGAAAAAGATGTTCCACTGATATCAGAGGAGCAATGCTAGGAAAAGGTCTGAAGTTGCTGAGAACCATTCCCATCCATTTGCCTATTTTTTCCTGAATACATGGCTTTTTAAAAATCAGCATTTTCAATCATTTTTTCTCATCCACCCCAAGAATGGAGTCGCCATGGAGCTCACAACACAGGCACTCCTGTTATCTGATATCTAGGCTCCTTGAGCTTTCCAGTTTTTTGAGTTTAAACAGATGACAGTCCTTGTGTCATCAGATGTTATTACTTAATTACTTCTAGCAGTGGACTTTAAAAAGGTTACTCTGAGTACTTTTTTCCACAACACACTGGAAAATTTGACGTGCTTTTCCTTTTCAAACTCACAGGCTGATTTCACGTCCCAAATTTCCATACTATTGTCCTTAAAAATATGAAAATCTGAAGTAAGTGAAAGCTGAAGTCTACACCCAGTTTAAAGCACAGGAACAGCCTGCCTTGCCCGGTGCCAGGATTTCCTATGATAACTAAATCTTATTTATAATACAGTAGCATCCTGACACTCAACCACAGCCCGAGAGCCACTGTTGCTAAAGCTGTACTGACACGTGGTAGATGCTCCCAGCCCTCATCCCATCCTTGGTAACTGGAAATCAAAACAGAGTAGGTCAGCAGAAGAGGGAGCAAAGAGGTAGGAAATAACTTATTTAAAGGCAGTAGCAGAGCCAGCATTTGAACCCGGGCCTTCTACTCTGTACAGCGGTGCATTACCAGCAAAATTTCCTGCCTCACATGCCAATACTGCATCAGACCTCACTACCTCTTCACATGAAGCAGAGGACACTCAGGTCTTCACACCTAAGGAGTCTGCCTGGATTCAATGAACTGCTTTATTCTCAATGTGTACAGGCAGCAATGTGAGCAAAATATGACAGGGATACGTCTACACTAAAAGTTGCGGTTCAGCCACGTGCAATATTGGTCTCTTTCACGCACAAGGTATTTGAGTGCAGGAGGTAGTTCGTTTTTCCTTCTTTCTTTATAAAACAAACAGTTGGGTCCAGATGCTTGGCTAATGCGAATCAGCGTCACCACATCATCCTCAATTTACACTTCTCACCAAAGAAAAGGGAGGCCTTTTGATTTCTACAGTCAGTTTGAGCTCCCCTCAAAAATCAAACACAAATAAAAGAGCTTTGCTATCAAAACACAGAAATATTTATTTTTAACACATTAGTTAAAAACATGATAGCATGTTATAATGGTCTAAAAAAATAAACTGCCTTTCAAAACTAAATCAACTTTCTCAACAGATGCAATGCTTACAACGAGTATGAAAGCATAATGATACTGTTGCACAAATATTAGGTATAGATAAAAGTATTATTTTTCTCATTCTGTTCTTTTTCCAACATTCTTTACAACAGTGAGGTAAAATACAATGACTTCTAGAAGAAGCCTATTTCTTAGAAAATATTTCCTGTAAATGCTAAAAGCCTTTCTCTTTTCTCCCCCCTTTTTTTTTTTTTTTTTGGTAAAGAAAAAATACAGCAGGATAACTGCAAGCATATTTCCAAAATAAAATGAAAAAGGTGATTTTCCAGGTTTCAATATGTAACAGCTTTTTAAATTAACCAATACGCTGTCTTGATTCTGTACAAATGTTCCCTTCCTTCAAAGAGACAAAAAAGCATGTACTGCCAGATCTGATTGTATGTAGAGAGTGGATCTGATCCCCTTGTCACTAAGGTTACTAATCAAATTTCCATCCAATATGCTCATGCAGGATTTCCTGATCAAACACTTAAATCTGCCCCCTCTGCACCCCCATTAGCTAACATGTTTTATATGTAGCGGGGTCATCAGAAGTGTAATTCCCTTAAAGAAACCTAATCCTGCCCTCTTGTCAACCAGCAGATAGCTAATAACGCTTTCTATCCTACATTTTTTGAACATCAATAGCATACCAGAAATTAAGTTCTTATTTTAATCTCACAACAGATGTTCAAAACAAAGGTATCACATATGTACGTTACATGTATTTAAAAACAGTCAGGTGAAGAAATAAGGAAGTTTCATATGAGTTTAGCTTGGTTTTCCCCAGGAAAACACAAAGTAGGTTTTCCTTTCTGTTTGGGCTGAGTAACTGTCCTGCAGAGCCTAACGAAGTAAGGTATCAGGACCACGGTATAATTTCACCGTTGAAGAAACGTGACATTTGGAGAGAACCTCAGGCCCGTCCCCAAACACAATCACTTGGGAAAGCTGCTGAGGCAGCACAGATCTGTTTCAGTGTGTCGCTCACAACATGCGTGTCCATCCTCACACACACTTCCCTTTTTCACATGGATTTCTACAACTTCTCTGCTCTGAAAACTCACTAGATGTTTTATCACTGCTTTTCTCTTCCTTCATATGAAAAAAAAAGCAAAAGCAAAAGAAGAAAAATATCAAATCCATTTCAATGCAAATAAGAGTCAATACTGTTAACCGAAAGTGGTTTTCATTCTCAAAACCATCTTTTTTTTTAAAAAAAAAATTAATAAAATCAAACCTTGGTTCAAAGGGGTTTTTTTTGTTAATGAATTTCTTTATTAATGTGATGAATAAGAATTTTCACAAAAGAAACTTCCATGATGATCCTTTTGGAGGTCTGTGTGTGGGGGTGCTTTTTTTTTTCTTTTTCTTTTTTTTTCTGAGCAATGGTCACAATCAGAGTAGCAGAAGTGGGTCAGGAAATTTAACCTGACTGGTCGAACTCTGGGCTGAATCTGTAAGGTCTACAAGGCCCAGGTTTGTCAGAACTCAGTGGGTTATACGCATCTGAGTGGCAAAACAGATTTAAAATGCTGTCTATTTCAACTTAACATTTGCCCTACAGATTGCCGAATTTCAATTAATATGAACTCTATTGACTCAGCTTTAGCAGTCAGCAACTTTGGTATCTAAATGAAATTCTTAATTGCATATGCTGTAGTTAAGTTTTTTTTCTTTGATATACGGTCATTTAACAATTTTTTAATACGTAAAGAGAACAAGTGCAATGTAACCCTCATGTTTTCAGTTTTGGTTAGTGGTATTTTATGAAGTCAATATATAATGTTGACAGATCTGAATAATACTGCATACAGAATTGTGTGGGACCTTTTAAAAATATTTTAGTGTAACTGAATCATTTCAACTACTGCAAATGGTAAGAAAATGTATTTTAAGCATATAAATACCATTTTGAAAAATGTTTGTTGAGTTTCAGGTTTTTATTGATTTTAAAATTACTACTGAATAGAGTTAAGGAGAAAGTACATTAAAGGATGATTTCATTTACTTCACATATTTCGGTGCAATAGCTTTAATGGAAAACAAGTGGATAGTTTAGGCTTTAACTAGAATAAAATTAAATATAATAATGTATGGGAGCAAATTCAACTACAAAACCAACTGCAGACAATCTGGGAATACCAGGTGTATAAACTTTTTAAAAGAAAGCACTTGCAGTGGTAAAAATTAATTTTCTTCTTGCCAATGATTTTTTTCAGGCTTTTCTCTGATGTTCTTTTCTCTGTATGTGAACATACACATTTTTAATCACTGAAATGATAATCAGACACTTTCTAGGTGGTGTTTAAAGATATTTAAATGAACTGCTCAGATTTTAGTTCCAAAAAATTAAGAAAGCATTCAGGAAAACTGAATTCTTGGAACAAATTGCATAATAAAATAACGTGGACACTGTAAGCTCTTATTTGCTTGTGTACAAAAATAATTTGTTTACCTGTAAACCTGGAGTTTTCAATTAGTAGCCTAGCCTGAAATCCTCATTTTCATATGAATAATGCTATAATTTAATATCTAGTATGATCATAAGCTTCTTTTTTATTCCCAGCATATTTAATATACTTAGACGTTGTCATTGAAAATGAAAGAACCGAGTAAGTTTCCAAACAGTAATGAGTCTTAACGAGAGATTTCAAATGAAAACAGTGATGAGTTATGCAAACGCAGCTGATATTGCATCATACTCCCAAATTTTCTCTAAATTAGCTCTATGTCAGGGGGCTAGGCTGAGAGAATAGGTTCTTGTGAAAGTGTGTCAGATTAAAAAAAGTTAGAATAATATCAGTTTACTGCAAGATCTAAGAGATCATTACATTTTATTGCAATGAGCAAAGTTTTAGGTTCCCCTCTGGTTTTTTGGGGGGAGGCTGTTTCATTTTAAAGCTATAGCTCAGTTTAATACATTACTTTAAAGAATTACTTCCCTGTTTTCTTTCAACAGAAAACATTTTCTGATTTTAGTGCCACTGTGAGCTAAATAAGTAGATCTTGTCTAAGTGATAGATACTTTGAGTGCTCACAGAGGAGTCCTTTAGTATGAGCTGTGTTAAAAGAATGCCTAAACTGGTTCTACTTTCTGCACAGGGAGGTAGAAGGATCCCAGGTAAACATTGTATGTCTCAAATTGTGTCTACAACTGAAAGAAAATACATCAGAGAGAATTGTCACAGACCTTTGTTACATTTGACTGAACAAAATGTGACTGTTGTGGGTGTTCTTTGTCATACACTGTTGTAACACACCAAAAAGCTAAGTCCTCAGACACTGCAAATTTTGGAGTAGGATTATATTTATATTTTGAAGAAGGCACCATTAGCCTAAAGAAGCTCCACAGTATTTCTTCATTTGCCAACAGAACAGACTATAAAAACCAGTCAAAATCATGAACGTTTGTTAAGAATTCAGTTATAACTCAGGTATAGAATACAGCCCTAAACGATGCAGAACAAAAACTCTCACTATTTTATTGTTTTATTGTTGTCAGTTGTGACATGCTATACATGGCTACAGTACTGCGGTGACTGAATTAAGTTCCAGAAATATGGCTAGGTTGTAACTGATATATACAGAAAGATCAAATAAATATCAAATTAATATTAGAAATTTTGTGTGTATATATGTATATTTGGCTTTCATTTATATGTTTATATAGATGAGTTTCATACAAGAATAATGAATTTTAGGTTATACATACAGCCTTTTTAAATTATTATGTAATAGCAAAGACATATCAGTGCAATATATAATAAACATGTGAATAATAATTCTTTTTAATGATCTTCATGATACCTATGTGGTTATGCCCCACTAAGCTGATATCATCAATGGGAGAAAATGCAAGATTCACATGTCTATTAAACTTCGCAACTGTTTTTCTCATTAGAGCTACTTATCTATGTATTTATCTATTAGTTTTGCTGTAAGCATCACTTCTGCCTGAACAGATACATTTTCAACACTTCTGTACATTAGTTTCACTTTGGAGACATGTGACTGAGCTACACATATTAAGTGATTGCTGAAGTTAGACAAGAAGCTGACAGTAACAGAAATTGAAAAGCAGAAGCCGAAGCTCAGTCTTTCCAATGCCAAAGTCTTCATTTGAAACATCACAGAACCATAGAATGGTTTGGGTTGGAAGGGACCTTAAAAGATTATCTAGTTCCAATCCCCCTGCCCTGGGCAGGGACACCTCCTTCTAGACCAGGTTGCTCAAAGCCCCATCCAACCTGGCCTTCAACACCTCCAGGGATGGGGCACCCACAGCTTCTCTGGGCAACCTGGGCCAGTGCCTCACCACCCTCAGAGTAAAGAATTTCTTTCTAATATCTAATCTAAATCTACCCCCTTTCCATTTGAAGCCATTACCCCTCGTCCTATCACTACATTCCCTGATACAGTGTCCCTCCCCATCTTTCTTGTAGCCCCCCTTTAGGTACTGAAAGGCTGCAATAAGGTCTCCTTGGAGCCTTCTCTTCTCCAGGCTGAAGAACTCCAACTCTCTCAGCCTGTCCTCAGAGCTGAGGTGCTCCAGCCCTCTGATCATCTTCACAGCCCTCCTCTGGACCTGCTCCAACAGGTCCATGTCCTTCTTATGTTGGAGGCTCCAGAGCTGCATGCAGTATTCCAGGTGGGGTCTCATGAGAGCAGAGGGACAGAATCCCCTCCCTCGACCTGCTGGCCATGCTTCTTTTTATGCAGCCCAGGATACAGTTTGGTTTTCTGGATTACAAGCACTCATTGCCAGTTCATGTTGAGCTTCTCATCCACCAACACCCCCAAGTCCTTCTGCTCAGGGCTGCTCTCGACCCATTCTCCACCCAGCGTGCATTTGTGCTTGGCATTGCCCCGACCCACGTGCAGGACCTTGTACTTGGCCTTTTTGAACATCATGAGGTTGGCATGGGCCCACCTCTCAAGCCTGCCCACGTCCCTCTGGATGGCATCCCTTCCCTCCAGTGTGTTAACTGCTCCACACAGCTTGGTGTCATCAGCAAACTTGCTGAGGGTGCACTCAGTCCCACTGTCCATGCCGCTGACAAAGATGTTAAACAGTACCCTGAGACATGCCACTTGTCACTGGTTTCCACCTGGACGTCAAGCCGTTGATCGCAACTCTGAGTGCAGCCATGCAACCAATTCCTTATCTACCAAGTGGTCCATCTGTCAAATCCATGTCTCTCCAATTTACAGATGTTGTACAGGACAGTGTCAGATGCTTTGCACAAATCCAGATAGATGGTGTCAGTTGCTCTTTCCCTTATCCACCAACACTGTAACCTGGTAACAGCACGCCACCAAATTTGTCAGACACCATTTGCCCTTAGTGAAGCCATGTTGGCTGTCATCAATCACCTCCTCCTTTTCCATGTGCCTTAGAGTTTCCAGGAGGATCTGCTCCATGATCTTGCCAGGCACAGAGGTGAGACTGACCAGCCTGTAGTGCCCCAGGTCTTCCTTGTTTTCCCTTTTTAAAATAGGGGTCACGTTTCCCCTTTTCCAGTCAGTGGGAACTTCACCAGACTGCTACGACTTCTCAAATATGATGGATAGTGGCTTGACAACTTCATCTGCCAGGTTCCTCAGGACCCTGCTGATGCATCTCATCAGGTCCCATGGACTTATGCACCCTCAGGTTCCTCAGATAGTCCTGAACATGATCTTCTTCTACAGTGGACGATTCATCATTCTCCCAGTCCCTGCCTTCGCCTTCTGCAATGGGCGATGCCACTAGACCACTCACCGGTGAAGACTGAGGCAAACCAGTTTTTGAGTACCTCAGCCTCCTCCATATACTGGGTAACTAGGTCTTCCATTTCCTTCTGGAAAGGGTCCACATTTTCCCTAATCTCCCTTTCACTGATGTACCTGTAGAAACTTTTCTTGTTGCTCTTGACACCAGATTTAACTCTATCCAGACTTTAGCTTTTCTAACTTGATCCCTGGCTGCTCAGAAAATTTCTCTGTATTCCTCCCAGGCTACCTGTCCTTGCTTCCACTCTCTGTAGGCTTCCTTTTTCTGTTTGAGATTGTCCAGGAGCTCCTTGTTCATCCACGCAGGACTCCTGGTGTCTTTGCCTGACTTTGTCTTTATTGGGATGCATCGCTCCTGAGCTTGGAGGAGGTGATCTTTTAATATTAACCAGCTTTCTTCAGCCCATCTTCCCTCCAGGGTTTTATCCCATGGTACTCTGCCAAGCAGATCCCTGAAGAGGCCAAAGCCTGCTCTCCTGAAGTCCTGGGTAGCAAGCTTGCTGTGCGCCCCCCTCACCACCCTAAGGATCTTGAACTCCACCATCTCATGGTCACTGAAGCCAAGGCTGCCCTTGAGCCTCACACTCCGTGCCAGTCCTTGTCGGTGAGAACAAGGTCCAGCATGGCACCTCTCTTCATTGGCTCCTCTATAAATGGGAGAAGGAAGTTATCGTCAACACATTCCAGGAACCTTCTGGATTACTTATGCCCTGCTGCGTTGTCCCGCCAACAGATATCAGGGTGGTTGAAGTCCCCATGAGGACCAGGGCTTGTGAACGTGAGGCTGCTCCTATCTGCCTATAGAGGGTCTGATCTGCTTGGTCTTCCTGGTCAGGTGGCCTGGAGCAGACTCCCACTGTAACATTCCCTGTCCCTGACCTCCTTTTAATCCTGAGCCATAAGCTCTCAGTTATCTCCTCATCCATCCCCAGGTAGAGCTCCATGCACTCCAGCTGGTCCTTGACATAGGGGGTGACACCCCCTCTTCATCTCCCCTGCCTGTCCTTCCTAAGGAGCGTGTATCCTGACATTCCAACTCCAGTCATAGGAGCCATCCCACCACGTCTCCGTGATGCCAATAAGATCATAGCCCTGCAGGTGTGTGCACATCTCTAACTCCTCTTGTTTATTCCTCATGCTGAGTGCATTTGCATAGAGGCATTTAAATAGAGGCCCCTGCTAAAGCTGGCTTACTGGCTGGATTGGCTGGAATTCCTTTGTGCTGCTTCCCAGGTGCTCTCCTGCTGACCTGCAACCCTTCTCCAGGCTCTGGGCATCTATTGCTGGGACTGGCATCAAACTGGTAGGAGTTGGATGGGTTGAGATTGTTCTCCTGCAACAACTTTAGTTTAAAGCCCTCTTCACAAGCTTGGCAAGCTTCTAATTGAAGCTGCTCTTCCCTTTCTCTGACAGATGGACCTCATCAGCCCCCAGCAGACCTTGTTTCTCAAAGCGAGTCCCCTGGCTGTGGCACCAGTTGTGTAACCCTTTGTTGACTTGACAGATTCATCTGGCTCTTTCAANCTGGTCAGGTGGCCTGGAGCAGACTCCCACTGTAACATTCCCTGTCCCTGACCTCCTTTTAATCCTGAGCCATAAGCTCTCAGTTATCTCCTCATCCATCCCCAGGTAGAGCTCCATGCACTCCAGCTGGTCCTTGACATAGGGGGTGACACCCCCTCTTCATCTCCCCTGCCTGTCCTTCCTAAGGAGCGTGTATCCTGACATTCCAACTCCAGTCATAGGAGCCATCCCACCACGTCTCCGTGATGCCAATAAGATCATAGCCCTGCAGGTGTGTGCACATCTCTAACTCCTCTTGTTTATTCCTCATGCTGAGTGCATTTGCATAGAGGCATTTAAATAGAGGCCCCTGCTAAAGCTGGCTTACTGGCTGGATTGGCTGGAATTCCTTTGTGCTGCTTCCCAGGTGCTCTCCTGCTGACCTGCAACCCTTCTCCAGGCTCTGGGCATCTATTGCTGGGACTGGCATCAAACTGGTAGGAGTTGGATGGGTTGAGATTGTTCTCCTGCAACAACTTTAGTTTAAAGCCCTCTTCACAAGCTTGGCAAGCTTCTAATTGAAGCTGCTCTTCCCTTTCTCTGACAGATGGACCTCATCAGCCCCCAGCAGACCTTGTTTCTCAAAGCGAGTCCCCTGGCTGTGGCACCAGTTGTGTAACCCTTTGTTGACTTGACAGATTCATCTGGCTCTTTCAAATCCCTTTGACCAGGAGGACTGATAAAAAAACTACCTGCAACCATCCTATTCTACTGCTGTTTACCTCTCTATTGAATGTAGAAGCCTTGAAGCCTCCTCTTCTTAAGTTTGTACTGAGCAGCTCCCTGGAACAAACCCACATTCCCTCTCAGCAGTGTATTAACCCTGGGAAAATGTGTGCTGCTCACGAGGCAGATGTTTAGGCGAGAGGGCAGGGAGGAACATTCATGACCACAAATCAGAGCTGTAGGAAGATTACCAAGAGGCATACCATTTTCTAGCCCTTTCCTCAGCTGTCCACCTTGAACTTTTTAAAAATATAAACTCTCTGAAACCCTAAGCATTTCATGTACCTGTTATTTATAGAGGATGAAACTCAATTCATCCTTTTAAAGACAGAGGAACAAGCATTTATTCAGAAGGGCCATCTGGTAAAATGAAACTCAATCCAACTGTCAGGCTGCCTGAAAGTTTAATTCAGAATCTCCTACTGCAGCCTAAAGTAAAAGTTGCAGTCTCTGCCTTTTCTTGTGGTGTTGCTGTGTATATTTGTTACTTATTGGAGCTTTCCACATCCAGACACGCACACGTATATCAGAAAAAACCATGTACTGGCAGAGAACAGGGCACAGAAAGGGCCGGAAGGCCAGACTATGGCCTTGTATGGCATGGGAACTTGTACCAATTCTCTTTGAAACAGAACACAGTGACTACGAAAGAAAGGTAGGCACTTAATGAGCATTTGTGTCTTTCAAAATTTCTTGCTCTCTTTCCTTGCACGTCTGACATGTACATTGCATTTCAAATAAATTTTTGCCTGTGGTTATTTAGGTTCTCTGTTGCACAACTCTGCCCTGCAGGTGTCAGAGAGACACTGAAATTGTATGTATTTAGGCACTTCACATGGGTATTTTGGCTTGTTAAATCTAGAGAGGGAGTGCATGAATATCAGGGTGAAGGGGAATAGAAAAGTAACTTCCAGAACACTCTCAAAGAATAATATGACCTTGTACAACTATCCACGAATCAAAGGTAGTCAGAACCAGCATTGCACAGAGAAGTCAAGCGGAAGCACAGAGTCTGTGACTTGCCCAAGGTCACCCAGTAGTCAGTGACAGGAATGGGAATGGGCCAAGGTCTCTTGATTGCCATAAATATGTCTTTATTTTAATACAAACCGTGACACTGACATGCAGTGACACGTCTCCCAGTGAATACTTAGTACACAAATGCTTCAAACTAGCCTTACTGATACCCACAGGTACATCAGGCTAAAAAATATGCTTAAAATACAAATCCTAGAAAGTAAAAGGCAAAATGTTATGATTCCTTGGGAAAGTTGTGAAGAACTCGGTGGCACAGTTCTGTATCTCCTATTCCAGGCCCAAAGGTAAATATTTCTTGTTTGTTGATTACATTTTAAGAACTGAAGGCTTCATACCAGAAATCATACATGTTTGGTTTAAACAGAATTATTTTGATTTTGAAGAGGGAGGCTTTGGTACTCTCTGTTAATTGTTTAAAAACAGATACACTGTAGAGTCAGTAGAGAACAAAAAAAAGAAAATTTTCTTCTGTAAAGGAAATTTTCTTTATTTTGTACTTGTTTTGTCCACTGCAAATAAGAGGATTTATGACAGCTTTTTCTTTTCTTGCTTGGCTGTATCTTAATCTGAAATAGCTGCCTAGATAATAAATTTTGTATAAAATTAAAAGGAAAGACTTTAAGAAGCCTCCTTTTTTATTTTTAATGAAACAGACCATATTTGCTTGTCTTTGTGGACTAAGAATTTGAATATATTTTCTTAGACATTTTCCTCAAAATTTATAAGAACAAAACTTACCAAAAAACAAATACAGAAGAGAAAAAAAACAAGAGAAACCTAATCCAGGATCTCCTATGAAAGAATAACTTAATTTTTACATAGTGACACTTTGGCTTCAGGGAAATAATCATTTATGTTTTGTCAATTACTGCATTTTCCCCACATTTGTTTTTTTAATGGTTGAAATTAAATTAGTCAAATTAGACATCATGTTACTCCATAAGCAACAAGGTAGAAATTGGTCTAGCTTCAGTTACAAAATACACAACCAAATCTACTTGTTCTGCTTCACGTCATAAATTTGGCCACAGGGTACTTCTAACAGGCTATGTGTTAAAAAGAAATAAAATAGTACAAACGCTATAAAATACTAGTCTGAAAAATAATAATATTCACGTTCCTTCTGAATGGGACTTTCATTGAAGTAAAACCTGCAGATTTGGGCCTTTGGTGCAGTTCTGCAGCATATTCAGAAGAAACTGTGAAAACTCTGATCCAAAATACTAATTTGGAGAAAACCAAATTTGCAACTAAAAGGAGAAAAAAACCTAGACAGTGGCGTGTATAGGCTTTTTTTTGTAGAAGTCTGTTCCCAGTTTACTGAAACTGTAATATTTAGGTTGCAACAACTACGGCAAGACTTTCCTACCACTAGCCTCTTCCCCATGCCAACCCAGTAGTTAAACATAAGTTCAGTTATTTTTGATAGAGAACCCTGACGAAAACTCAGATAAACATTCTCAAAATACATCTACTGCATGTATGCCACAATGGTAGCAAATGATGAGAATGGGACCTCAGGTATGGTCAATGTTAACTGAGGCATCTGATTATAAAAGACAGCTGCAGTCTACACCAATTGTTTCAAAAGCATTTTAGAGCTGGGCGATAAAGTGTGTACTTGTCATAAAATCTTTAAATAGTACTGTCTCCATCAAGACTTCCTTGTCAGTGCCACACTTAAGCATACACAATGGAGCAGATGTATCTGGAGAGCTGGGCACAAGCAGGTCTTGAGCTCTGATTCCAGCTCTGCTACTGTTAAAAGGCGTAGCCTTAGGCACTCACCTGGTCTGCTTTCCGCTCCTCTGCACACACTCCTAGCAGTGGCCAGAGAAGAGAAATGCTGTTTCTTAGTAAATGATTAAGTCATCACAAAGCATGGGAAATATCACTACATACAGCCCTCTGAAGATGAGCAATTATGGCTAGTGAGTAGTTGCACTTTCAGAAAACACCACCACCAAGGTACCTGCATAATTCAAAAAGAGGATCATTTCCATTGGAAAATTTGCCACAAAGCAAGAAGTGAGCAGCACTTATGAAACTAACACCATTTTTCAATGATTGGCAGGAATCATCTTTTGGAGAAAGACAGAAGGAGACAATAAAATATCTGCATCTGAAAAGATGCCTCTGAAAAATATACCTAAATCTACAAAATTGCCTGGATTGAGGCTAGGGATAGCTCAAGTCCTTTGTCACGCACCACGTAAGGGCTAAGACTCACATGTAGGCTGGGCAAGGGCTGTCATCATTTCAACGGCTGGATGTTGAAGTCTCTTGAAAATTTGACTCGCTGTATAGACCTTTATTACCAGAAGTGATTACTAAATCACTTCTGATTGATCCAATTTAAAGCATTTATGCAGACTGTTGTATGTATGTTATATGCAACATGAATACATTGCACGGTAGAATGTGGGGTTTTGCCAAATATAGTACCTTCTTGCCAAAAGCTCTTACCCAACAGTGGGAGAATGGAAGCGAATAAAAAAGATGCTGGAGAAAATCATTAATGTATGTGCTGTAGCTTCACTTCCCATCCAACTTGACTGAGTTCTGGCAGATTGTTGAAGTTTAGCTCTTTATTCTAGAAAGGCAATGTGCAACAAAGAGTAATCCTATCATAAATGCACAGTCAAATTTGTTTTGCAGTGACTACATCCATGCCAATGCTGAACTCAAGAGCTTGGTGTCAACTTCAGCATTGTAAATTCCCAGTATTTTACTTCGAGTTGCACAAGGCCTGGCATTTCTACCTTGTGAAGGCATGCAATTTGACAAACCCGAAACACTTTTAGTTAAAGAAAATCACTTACGCTCACAGCTGTGGGAAAAATCTTAACGGTATAACCCCTACGCACCCAAGCAATTCAAAACCAGAAGTCAAATAAATACAAAATACCACTTTTTAAACTCCCCCAATTGTTGAGCTTCCTCTGATTTTCTGAGGATCTGAACTCGGGATTCTAAGTGCTGGGACTTTGCAATGTTGTTAACAAGCCTTTCTTTGCTGGTTTCAGTTAAGGTCCTTGTTTGTCTCAGAGGTTCTTTCATCACTTGACTCTCCAAATCATATGCATGTCATAGGAAAAACTAATAGATCTCTGAAGATGGAACAAAGGACTGTAAAGGCACAAAGGAATCAGCATTATCAGCACAGGAAAACTATGCAGTGCCTTGCCCAAAGGAAATAAAATGGAGTCAAAACTTGACTAGACTGACATCAGAGTGTAAGCCTACTCTTAAGAGCCTGCTGTTTAAATAAATCTTGCTTCCTTCATAGAGTTACAGAAATATGAGAAAAACACATTTTGGGACGTGTCCTTCATGAATCAGCTATTTGCAAGCTACACTTGTATCCTTCAGCAACATGACAGAAGTTTACAGAGGGTCCTCAATTAAAGGCAGAGAATACTTGTTCTTTGAGAGGGATGGTGGTCCGGAGGTATCCACAAGGCTTTTGCACGTTACAAGGCAAAAGACAACTGTATGAGCTCTCTGCTACTGTGGCACCTGGAGTTCTGTTAAGCTACATAATATCAAAGTACTGATGTTGTAAAAGGCTCATACGCTGCATGTGTGATAAGGGGCCACGTCCAAGTTACAACGGTCGCTGAGATGCTACACATTTTTTTTTTTTTTTAAAGTGCATGCATCTACCCTAAGAGCTTTTTAATAATTATTATTTCTGCAGTAGCTGCTTAGCGGGAACCTGTCTAAAAAGAATTCAAAAGAGAGAAGGGTATTGCCACCTGTGCAGTGCGGTAATTGTACAAGCTAAGAAAAGCCATACTTGATCCACACGGTGCCCAGCCTCCCAGAATCATTATTTTGTTTCCTTCAATTCAGATTATAGTTATGCTCTTACACAATGAAGTCTAGGAATCTCTCTACTGTCTCCCATTTCACAGTCAGGGAGGTCCTTTCAATCTCTTGCATGAGCTGAGTGCCAAGGAAGGGGTCAGCCATTTGCTAAAACGTTTGGCTCAGTCATCACTCACTGCTTTTTGCTTGCCGAAAAGGAATTAGGAGAAAGGAGGGCAGGGGAGTAAGAACAGGTCAGAAAAGGAAGCAAGAGGACAAGAGGAGAATGATCATTGAGCAGTTTTAGTAGAAACATATTTCAGAGGAGTGAACACCTGATGTATATGACTCACTGAAACAAGTCATACGAGGCCTTTTTTTAAACTGCATTTATGGTCAAGGAGAGAAAAGATGATGAAAAGCTGTCTGTTAATGGACACATACTGTTTCCTACAGCACAGATTCTGCATACCTTCTCCAGCAGATAGACATGGCGCCAAACCTCTGGAACGCTGGATATCAAAGTCCTAATTAGGACAACTTGATCACTCTGCCTTGTAAGGGGTTGAAGCCTTTTCCAAGTCCACTCTGAAAATCCTCAAGTATTAATGTAGAACAGAAAAACAGTTGCTGAGAGCAGCATTTTCAGCTGACAAATTATCCTGCCCAATCCTTGTAAATATATGTTGTCAGTTCTAATACAGATTATAACAATATATAATAATATATAATATATAATATAATAAAACAATATAAGAAATAATGTCTTTTTAACAGCTATGAAAATCTATTTGTTATTAGGTATAGCCATAAAGAAACATTTCAAATATTTTCCTTCCCCCTGTATTAAATTTTACATTTATTAACTTTTGTTTTGCATTTAAGGCTTTGTTGTTATTTTATGGTAGCTAACCATGTATTTCTCTTTCTTTTTAAAATGAGCACCACAGTAAACAGAGTCACACTGACCCTCAAAGACAATTTACATATGCTATCAAAAAAGCAAAAATGGTTATTATTAATCAATCATAAACTTAATAATGTAGATTTCTGCCTAGAAACCTTCATGCATCTCAATATACTCAGAGATCAGGAAAAAAAAAATCTGAAAAAAAGAGAACGTGGAAGAGACACACACACATATATATGCCACCCTGTAATCAGTTAGGAAACACAGGTGGTATTCAAAACCAATTATCTATTAGAAAGGCACAGATTCATAACTCAGTAGAAAAGCCCGAAGTGGTACCTTTTATGGGCCCATACAACAGTATTTAATCAACTGTATTATCTCTAATAGCACCATCTTGAAACTTTTAAATGAACATTTGTTTATTTACATTACAGGTGAAGTTCTGTAAAAGTGCTAGATTACTAAAGGGGCCCATTTTGACATCGAGAAATTATTGTAACTTGAGATATACTCCTGAATAATTCCTTAACAGTAATGTTTTTTGTGAAATACCAAAACTGGATCTGTGGAGCACACCATGCTACCTCATCTGTTTGTTAGACCTAGAAATATATTTTCTAAGTAAATTGTACACCACAACATCTTACTCATGTTCTCACTTATCTCTAACCACTCTGTTTGTTTCTTTTATACTTTAACTGTAAGCCCTCTGGGACCAGGACCATTTTTTAATCTGTTTGTAGAAAGCTTTACTCGCAGTGGTCTTGATCAATGGATCATGAATGCTCTGGTCATGAAAATAATTAGTATTTATTGTAATAAATTAGAAGTTTTCTATTGACTTCCAACGAAGCCTGTCTCTCTGCCTCTCTCCAGTCTCTCTGCTCCTGTTTGAACCCCTTCATTAATTAATTCTCCACACATCCCTCCCCACTGGTATTTTATATTAGAAGAAATAAAGATTTTTCAGAAGAAGAATATGCAAATGAGAACAGCTTTGCCTCGGTCTTCTCAGATTTCTTGGGCCTCCTTTATTGTGGCAGCCTGTATTTATATTTTTTTTCTGGGGAGTGTAAAGCTGCAAAACCTCATTGCAGAACTATGGTAATAAAAACAAATAATGTGGCAATTGAGATATAGCAATTTTGGCAACAATATCTCCTGCCCTGTTAAGTGCAGAATTAAGCTGTTTCTCCTGCAAGTGGGAAAAGCTTTCAAATGGGCAGATGGCACAGAACCAAAATTATTCTTTCCTGCTTGACAAATTGTTTGCTTATGTAGGCATAAGATGTTATGCTAGAAGCTCTTTAACGGTGATGTTGAACAACCTTCTGCTGTTCATCAAAGGCTGTGCTAGGCTGCATTCCACACTGGTAAGAAAGCATTTGAATGTATTATTTAGTAGAATGAATATGAACATTTCAAGTTCTTTAAGCTTTGATCCTGAAAAAGGATTTACCAACAAAGAAGCCCATTGTATTTAGGAGGACCTCTGGATAATAAACAGGTGTATTCAAACATACTGAATTGCACTTACACTTCCAGCTTGTGAGGTTTTTCACCCATTGTGGTTGATGGTATCCAGATTCTTTGATAATCTCTTCCCATACTATTGTCAGTTAAGCTTTGGGTATAATCTAAGAAGGTCCTAGCAGAATCCAAAGTAATAAATGAAACTATAGAGCTTTTCTCCATCTAGGAGACACTTATACTCATTTCAGCTCTTGCAGACCTGATGAAAGTCGTAATTATTTACTATATTTACCCTACATATTTTTTTAGTGAGGCAGTCAATATTTATAACATTGCTGAATTAGTATTCAGATCAGTCACACGTAAGAACAAGGGGATGTTTCCACAAACTGATATATCGACTGGCCTAGTACCTGCATTTCTGTTGCCAGAAGAGTCATAGGATATCACTTAAGAAGTTTATTACCAGTTTAAAAGGCTCTCTTTCTCTGAATTTAGGCTTATGTGTCTAAACAAATCTTCCATAGAATTGCTCCTGTGATTAAAATTAAGCACACACACCATTAGAAGCTGTTTACATATTTAGTAAATTGTTGATACATGTTTATTTCGGGATGGAATTCTAGACTGCAGTTCAGAAGACAGCAAAGAATAGGATGAAAAGGGTGCTTATGTGCTTTGTTTACTCAGTTTTATTAGTAAACAAGAAGTTTAGTTGTATAGATCTTAGCCTATGATAGACATGGTTAAAAATTTTTGTAATTATTAAAATAAATTCTGCTATTAAAACTTAGATTTGTAACATTATGGAAAGTAACCCCAGTGAGCGTAGAGTTTGATTAAAAATACATAGCTCCCATTTCAACAGTCACTTAAGCAATCAGTGAGAGGTGGAGCAAGAAAACTTATTACCTGTACCATAAGCCACATTTATGAAGACACTCTGAGTCTTCAGACCACTTGTGGTTGTCTATGTGGATGGAAAGTGACTTTAATCATTGGCTTCCAACAGTGCTGAGAAACATAGTTGAGTAAGAGCTAACTCTGGAGGAGCAGCTAGTTGTGTTTGGCTGAATCAAAGTTTATGATTGAAATCTAAGTAGTTGAAAAATGATCTTTAGAAAAGGGTGAACTTTTAAGAGGGCTTGGTAAACAGCAAAATTAAGTCTATCTGATCAGAGATAGACACAAGTCTGAGAATTTAAACTTTTGATTGTTTGCAATATAGATGGCATGGGAGGCCTAAGTAGAAGGAAAGAGTCTAAATTCCTCTCTGGAAATTCACATGAACACTATACCCTGTGGACAATGAAAGACGACCCCTAATCTTCACTATACTCCATGAAGATGGGGAAGTTGAGGTGTACACAGGCTTCATTAAGTCAGTAAGTAAGGATTATGAAAGAATTGTTTACTCATTTTAAAAGGACATTAGAAAACCTTACACCAAAGAAGGCTAGTGAGAACAAGCAGATCCAGAAATGCACATACTTCCCTAGTTTTCCCAAGCCAAGAAGTGACACTCTATTTCCTGATACAACCCCTACATAGCACAAATGTCAGTATGGGATCCTTTTCAAAAAGGTTGTTTCAGTCCAATAAATATGAAAGTGACAATTTACTTCATGCCAGCAGAACAGTGCATTATCTATTCTCTTAAACGTAGACATCACATAAATTCTGGAGAACACCAAAATGGAATTCTCTGTCCACTGTTATGAAATGTGAGAGTACAAAGAGTGAAGTGTTACATTTTTGTTGTGCAGCGCTTAAGTGAATGCTTATAAAATAAACCCCTATAGTTACTAGCATCATGCCTGCATATGAGCTTGTAGTTTTCATAAGGTTTCTTGCCTGAAATTTGTGGCAAACTATGCCTCTGATGCCATTTCAGGCATAAATATGAATATTTTTATTAAATTGTTTTCATTGCTTCCTCCCACATTTGTTGGAATACTGTTATGGACTCATGGCCGCATAGTAATGAAAGGTCTTAAAGTTCAGTTATATTGTTTTTAACACTTTTGCTGTCAACACAATGTTATTATCACACTTGCATATCTGTGCAGCATTCATTGCTGGGTTAGATATCCATACAATGAGATAAGTTTCTTTATCAGAAATGCAGGGTTTTTTCCTCAGTTTCCTTTTCATGTTGAGATTTCTTTAAAATACAGAAAAATACTCTTCCTCCACAAGTATCCCAAGCTTATTCCTCAGAAAGAAAATGCTTGGAAACAAGGAAGTATAATCAGACATTTTTAGAGCACAATACCTCTCATCCGGAGGTAGACATGAGGAACTGCTCTGCCTGTTTCTCTCCACTGATTCTAAGGAAAACACAGATGTAAAGGAAACCCAGCCGAATGGCTCAGACATCCATGTTCCCACTTCCTACATTCAAACACAGATGAGATGAATCCCATCTCACACAGACACTGACTCTATCTTTCTTTGGGATGGTAACTCTGCAGTGAGATGTATCCCGAGCTCAGTAAGTGCTTACATCACATGGAAAGACTGAGGGGAAAGCAACCTGCAGTGTACCTTTACACATTTTATTGTAAAACAAGCCCTTTGGGATTCCCGAAATTCTACACTGGATATAGAGCACCTGTCCTGGCTTAGGCAGAGGCTATGGGACATCTCCTACGTTGCAGTGAAGTCTGAGATTATGCTGAATATTAATAATTTGCTAAGTGCTACAGGCATATGCAAGTGGTCCCCATCCCTGAAGGATTTATGATCAGATTCAGTCCTGCTGGAATTTTTTGGAGTCTTTGCATTAATTGCCATAGGATTGGGGGTGGGAAGGGACACCAATAAAACAATCCAAGATGTTTCAAAACTGCTTTTGTACTTTCAACATACTAACATGTACAAATAAAAAATCCATGCTGTAAGATCTTTAAGTAATTTAAAATTCCATGCCCTCTGCAGTCCTTCCAATCTTATACTTGTTTACACTAGGCATAGCACAGGTTTAGAAATAAGTCCTATGATATAATTCAAAACAAGAAAAAAAGAAAACAAATCTAGAGAGGATGACTCCATAACCCAAAGCAGTCTGTGTGGCCTTTGCTCATCAAGGAAGGTGCTGCAGATACAAACATGCAGCCCAAAGCATTTTTGAATAGCATGTTCCTGTGAATGCATTTTAAAAACACACATAAAAAAAGCCACTCAGAAGACTCTCTTTCACAATAAAAATAATTTTGCACACAAGGGGAAAAAAGTATTCGTGACCAATTTTATTGCTAATTGTTAAGTGTCCAGCTGTTTATCTTTATTGCCTTTTGTTTAAGATCTAATTAACTGCGTGTTTTACAAATGAGTGGGTGGATTGGATTCAAGCAAATATTTTTTTAAAGTCTTGTCACAGGCCACTACTGATCTCTCTTTTTTAAACCTGCATCTATTACTTTCCACTAGAAAGTCTTTACAGAAAGAGGGACTTCCTTATAATTAAAAAGGGATTTTTTATTTACTACTTATTATTTTATTCTACATGGCAAGAGCAGAAGATTTTTGTTCCCTAAGTAAGCCAATTTGAGTTGTACATTCCAGTTCATGAGGCAATTACGGCTAAGTTAAGAGGAAGTTAATAGCAATGTTATATTTGGTATGTCTCCAAGCATGCTTTCACAGTTTTGATAGCTGACAGAGAGATGGTCATTTTATGCAAGACAAAATCCACTTAACCACTGAAGTTACTTTGCCAGATTTTTCACAGTCTCCAGCGATAACCAAACGTATAAATGAATCCCATTACTAAACAATAAGCCTTGATTAAATACATGCATTTAGTATCTCCATTCTCCAACAGAAAGCACATTATTGTTGTACTGTTCCGGTGTGTATAAGACAATGTCCTGTACTATGTGATGTTAAGTTTCATGGCAACTCTCGAGCAAAGCCGTGGGCAGGTGAATACTTCTCACTGGCCCGTGGCCCCGCACTTGCCTGCTCTCTAGCACGGCAGCCTATACGCTGCCCAACCAAGTACGTGCAACAGTTCTGGAGCCAATGCTTTCAGGAGAATCCTTCCTTCAAGCCACTCTATCAAATGCACCAATTTCAGCAAAACAGGGTGGACTTTGAATTAGATTCATACTGGGATCAAAAAGCTTTGTTAGTTATAATACCTGAAAGAGTTGCTAGCCAACAGTCCAAGCCTTGGTTTGAGAGTCATTTTTATTAGGATGAAATCTCTTACTGGAATGAATCATTACATATGGTTGCCTTTACTGCTTCTACTCACTGATCGTCTTTCCCATGCACTCGCTGACCTCTCTGACTTTCTGAATAAATCTAATAGTGGAGCTATCCAAAGATATCCTTGGAAACTTGCAATCTAGTGACACAAGAGAGATATGTTTCCAAATATTGAGACAGTTATCCCCAAGGATATTTCCTATGGCAGGCCTGGCAAGTATGGAAGCTGCTCTAGTCTTATTTCATGCTCAAAAAACCGTCCAAGAAGTGAAGGAACTGGTGCCAAAAATATGCCCTAAAATATCAGAGGATGACAGAGTTAGTAATAAATTTTTATGCTGGTGAATAAACAGCTGAGATTTTATCGCTCAGTGTGGTAGCTGGAATGCAGGTTGTGCTGATCAGGAGAAAATCTGAAAACACACCTGAAAGACATTTCCACGTCTGCCTAAATACAGACTCTTGGTCACTAACAGAACTGAGGCTGACACGCAAGACCTGAGAATCTCCCTTATTTTCTACATAACTCTAACTTTAGAATAACTTAATTTTAGCTGATATGTATGCACTTAATGCAAACCAATATTGCTCTTCCATTTCTAAGTTCCTAAATTTGCTTTAAACACAAGTTTTGGCATAATCAGTACGTGTAAAGGTGAAGGGAAATGAAGGCACATAGCAGCGACGTGATTTCTCATGATGTCAGAGGGAACCAGTGACCAACTGTTTGAACACACTAGTTATCCAAGTTACCATATACAATGTAGAAAAAATAACCAGGATCATAATTTAAACTGATTTATCATGGAAAGTTGCTTTTCAAAGTTAACATCAGTGGATTTGCATGACTTCTAACACGAACAGGGCAAAAGATGTTGCAAGTTTAGTAATGTGCACTGAAATGTGACACAGTCCATGAGGTTTAATCTGATTTTTCAAGCAACTTCAACCAAACCTTGCAACAGCACACAATATTTGTCTCTGAGCTCCTGTCCTATGGAATAGCACACTGGAGTCAGGAATACTCCTAATAACGGTCAAAAAGAATCGAGTTTTTGAGCAAGCATATTTCTGTAATTTGCAAGAACAGGAAGAGCATGAATCACCTTCTGAACAAATAAAGCTGAAGCTTTCCTAGATTTCCATTTCTAAAAAAACCTGACTTGCATGTGGGTGCAGTCTAGGATCTGTTCGACTGTCCGAGTGGCACTTATTCTTTCCGGGTGTTCACCATTAAGCCAATACATCTGATTTTTTTGTCCCAAGGATGACGCCCTCTCACTAAGATGGGGAAATTGTTAACAATTAGAAAATAATGTACAACTGTGAATACTGAACGTATTATTTCCCTTCAGTGACTGAAGACAATGACATTCAAATGCATCTACCACAGAGCACATCCCAAATGCCCACTCCAGTGACAAACTGATTAAAAACTCTGCATTTGGTTACAGTATTCCCCTTGAATATAGTTTAAATTGTTTTGTTGCAAATCAGGGACTTTATACATTATCTGACATTGAAGACACTCAGGACATGAAAACTTTAATTTTAACTCTATTGCCATGATACTTTCAACGTTTATTGTTTGCAGTTTACAGGCAATGACAGAGCCAGCAATAGCATGAATCTGTTCTAATACCCAGTGCTTATTCAAACCTGAAGGTTCCTACACCCATTCATAAACTGTGGTCGAGGGAAGCATCTTAAAACAGACAGGGATGTTTTACTACAAGATGTTCACAGTCAAACAATACAAGCAAAATTGCTTTGGGGTAGAAGCTTTTCATTGGCTTTAGTCATTGCCATATTGAGCGCTTGGGGTTTTTTTTTTTCCTTTTCCCTGACATCAGAAGATCATTCTAAGCCCTTGGGGGAGAAGCAGCAGGAAAGATGGAAGCAATACACGCTCTGAATCTGACTGTTGGGCCACCAATTGGATAACACAACTTATCAAGCTTTCTGCATGTCTTCTCAGCTTGTACAAAGCCAAGGAAAGACTGTGTTTTTGGGGTAGCCGAGTGTATCATCCCAACGCATTATTAATTTGGGAATGCTTGAATTTTTGAATGCCCAAACTCTGAATAGTTCTCAGTTTTGAAGGCTAAGTAAGTACTGCTCCCTGAAAATAGAACCTTTAGGCAAATGGAGATAAAACATCAAGTCATAAACAGACTAAAATCAGGATTTGTTTCAGGAAACATCAGTCCATGTGATCTTTGCAGAAAGGGTTTCTGCATTTGCCAATGTAATTTTTTCCTCTATGGACAGGTGCTGCAAAACACTTGGAGAAGTTCAAAGGCAGAGTTCACAAGAGCTTGGCTCTTCCCTAGAAGCCACTTACGTGTTTAACAACTGCTTTGCTCTACCACAAAACTGGCCTTGTATTTCTCTATCAGAAAATCCTAGTCTGCATTAAGAATCAAGAGGAAAAGGGCACAACCTATGATTGGTTGTACAGGTGGCTTCCCAAAATATTAATGAATTAAAGTAATAATCAAAAAGAGAAAAGACCCACTGTTTGTTCATCTACTCTGCCTACAAATATACAAGGATGAGCATTAGCCATAAGCAGTACAATATGAACTTTTTAAAGTACTGTACTTAAGAAAAAACAACCAAAAATGCTTGGAAATTTCAAGATGTTTTCCAAGACTCATCTCAACATATCAGAGACATGGTTTTCCCTTTCTACTCAAGGGTCTTAGGACCTTCCATTTCCTATGTGAAAGAATAACCTCTAGTAAACACATATCAACTTCAGCCAGAGCCTGACTTACATATCTAAGTTCACAAAGCCACCTTTTTTCATGTGACTGAGCATGCCTGGAACTCGGTGCACGCTTAAATAGGTACTCAGAATGAATCAGAGGTCTAGGCTTTACCTAATTAGCACACTTCATAAATAACAATAAAAAAAGGATAAATTTAATAAAAAAGGAAGAAAAAATTGATCATTGTGATGTCCATAGTACAAGAAAACATAATATTTAAGCTATATCTAGTATGATCTGTATTCTTAGTAATTTGACATATATAGTTTGGTCTAATAAGCCAACACTGAAATAGGAAAGCTATGCTTCCTCTAAAAATCAGAAAATTGAAACTACCTTGCAGAAGTTTATGAAAAATGGAAACTGTTTTGACCTTGTTTCACAAGAAAAGAATTCATTGCATGAAGCTGTCAGTCACTAACATCGAGACACTCAATTTTCCTACAAAAAAATGCACAAATGGCTTTCATTATATTTAGCTGCAGCTTTAAGAAAATTTAATCAACTTAAACTGTTTAGTCTTTTTCCCTGATGAAAATCATAAAGTCAAATTCACATTTAAACCTGTTTAAACTGAAGCTCCTGTCAGCACCTCTGTTTATATTAAATCTATAGGCATGAAATGCACTAAAATAAGAATAATGATATAATGTCTTAAGTGTATAATGTTAACATAGGTCCCAGACAGAAAAGCGGGGCAGACAGGCTGAACATTACAAATTAATTTTCAATGTGTTATATTTATAGCTGTCATCTTTTCTAAATAGTTGCTCTTGTAGCTTTTACACATTCTATTTATCCATCTGTCTCTGTTAGTCAATGTCTATCCACCAACATTAGCATTTCAGCAGAAACTTGCTACCTCCAGATTTTTGGAATGGGTCAGTACACCAGTTGTCAAGTTCTCCTGGTACTAGCTTTCAGCAGCAACAGTAACAGTTGCCAGGAATGGTACCCCTGAGATATCCCAGCCTCTGTGCTTGTGGTGTGCTGTCCCTAAAAGGCCAGTGCTCCTCCATTTCTTCAAAAAGTGTGGAATATACAAAAAAATAGGTAATAATAAGGGAACAAAACTGCCAGAAAAAAAAAAAAAAAGGATTTGTGGATAACCAATCCTAGAAAAACAGGCACATTTTAATATGAAGTTCCATTTGATCAGAAATAAACTACCCAAGAAGTCTCAGAAACTCACCTAAGACTTGAGTTTGTTTCCATATTTCATCTTTTCTTAAAATACCATAAGATTAAAAAACAAACCCCAGAAAAACCCAGAAACTAGACTGTCCCAAAGCCACACTGTTAATATTAGGGCCCTTTTTCTGGGCATTACAATCACATCTTTCAATTCCTGAGTCAGGGGCTCAAATTGTACAGAAAGCGGCAAATCTTTCAGACTTGACAGCTCTGCCAAATGGGTCATAGGAGTAATACAATTTCTCCTCGTGTATCTATAGCACAATGCTGCTTCTTGGTATTTGCTGAGAAGTGGGTTTAATGTATCTTTAATTAGGCAACCAAAAGGACCATTTTAACTTGAAAAATGAGGACACTACCATGAAAATGAATTGTCCAACTATTGCATTCCAGATACGTCCAACTTTCATAGTGACTTTACAAAGTTTTTGAAAGACCAGGAATCCAATTTTATATTTATAGGAATACAGCAATACTTTCTGGAATTTGTAGCTCTGAATGCTACCAAAGCTAAATATTTTCTAAATCTTGTGATAAATGAGACTGTAGATTATTTGAATTAGTAGAGGTTCCCTGAAATCACCTTAAAGACACCAAAGGCACAACTCTAGGGTACTCTGGAACTAGAACCATGCTACACAGATTATAAATATGTAAGCAGCTCATAGCCTATATAAGCTAAGTGTTTCTGAATATAGGACTCTAGAACAGTCAAATTATATAAATGAGAAAAAATTTCTAATGCAATTTAAAAAATTTTTTTTAATGACTTGGCATTCTTTATGGAATTCCTTATCAAAAAGCAGTGAAAAAAATATTGGAAACTAGCTTTAATTTGTACATATTTTTTGGCATTTTCTTATTCATAATTGTTGCAGCAACTGCATTTTCTTTTTATGCTTATCTGCTTGTTATTGTTCTTAGGGTACTATTTCCTCACTAGCTATACATAACAAGAAGAGTAAAACATCAGGATTAATGAGATAAAAGTTCATGACTGTTACAAAGTCAGTTTGTGGGAGGAAAAGATTCAATCAAATTCCTTTTCAAATTAGTCTAGCCCTAGTCACAGCGTGTCTGCTGTATTCTGATGACTGGATTAGTGTGAATTGAGTTTTGCATTGTTGTGCAGAAGATGAAGCATACTGGCCATGGGCAAAAGTTGATAATATAAAGGAGCAATTCATAAATGTTGTTTCCAGTATATTAATTTTGTTTTCAGGTAATCTTACTGGAAGGTGCACTTTGAACTCAGAACAGTGATGCTTACCAAGTATCATGGATATTGCGCTATTTAGTAAGGCTTATATTTGAGTGATTTATCTCCCATAACACTGGAATTAAAAGAAGTTTTGTGAAAGTGTTCCTGATGTAGCCAATCAGGGCAACACTCCACACTAGATTTAGTCATTTCAAAATCTATACCAAAGGTAGGTGGGAAACTGTCTTTTGTTATATGACCATGCTTGAGATTTCAGACATTCTCCCTATGTAAAAATGGGATAGAAATTTGAGTGATTCTATGCAGATTTTAAGTAATTTTAATTGAATCATTAGCTATGACAGCAATTTCAAACTAAAAAGAATTTTATTTGGTTTAGAAAACATCAAAATAGGCTATTGCAGTTTTTTTATTGAAAAACAAACCTGCTTGCAATGGAAAATATATTCTGTATTGATGATTTTTTTAATTTATTTTAAAAAAATCAAATCATTTGACCAGCTCTTTATATTAAAATTATTCTCAGAAAAATCTCTGGAAGCCTGCAAATTTTCAATTCATTATTTTAGACAGATATGTGTGTAGGCCAACATGTGAATGTTGGTGTGTACGTGCCAATTTTGGTCTGAACATGGACGTTCGCCCAGATTTCAAACACATGAACCTCTCCATGAATTACAAGCAAAATTAACTGTTTTTTCTGGATGCAAAACGTTCATTATCAATGTCTGGGAAGCTAGGTATTTTGTAATGAAGATTATAATACCTTTCAAATAAAATACACTATGCTTAAAATGAAACTCCCGTGGTTTTACTTTTTGTTAAAATGCTTCCCATAAACTTCTGACCGAAAATCAAAAGTTAGATCTCTGAGGCTACATAAACTAAGAATGGTCAAAGAATAAGCCCCAAAGAACCTTACCATTGATGTTAAAGCTATGTATTTATTTCTGTAAGCTTTCGTGCTTGTTTTCAAAGGAGTCATTACGATTGGAGCTCACAAAAATTTCATTTCGCGTTCTCTGGATAACTTCCGTTAGGGCTTGTTAACATCTTAAATTAAGTAAAAGTGAAGCAGAAGAAATTACGCAACTGACTAATATATTAAAAAATAGCAAACAAATACACCAATAACTGCTAAAGGCTTTATTACTACTATATTATGTCACTACCTTAATGCCTATTGAATCAGCCATCACACAATCATTTGATTGATAGTATTATTAGTCTGATGGTTTTCTCTGTTACATGTACTATGATTTTGTAGCATTCTTTGTCTTTTTCTCTAGTCCGTTTTTCTATTTTGGCATTTACACTAGGAACTGGATTTGTCTCTAGTCCATGCTACCTTCTCTTCTCTTTTGACAGCATGTTCTCTAGAAAATTCCTATTTTCTTATGCAGCCTGCCAATCTGACCACTAATGCAGTTAAACTTTTTCACTGGTCTTCCAGCAATAATTTTTGTGCATATTAAATTCCCTTCTCAATAGTACCAGATGTGATTCTTCAGTCAACTACTCTTGAAATGCAGTATACCACATCTTCCATGTTCCCTCCTGTTCTTCTCTTTCCTTAACCCCTGTGAATCTTAGATGCTGAAGGATTCAGGAGAATAATCCATAACCTTAGTGGACCAGGCCCTCAACAAAGATAAAAGCCAGTGAGCTTCATGGAAGTCATTGAAACATAAGAGTGATTTATAACAATGTCCCCATCTTTACAATTCAAACTATATGAAAGTTTATCCCCGAAAAACTACAGTTAAGAGAGGGAAAGATGAAGCAAAGCCTTATAATACTGATTATTGTTACATAGCCACAATAATCAGTGATCAGCCACAGTTTGTTAAGCGATTTCACAAACTTATCATATGTCAGCAAGTTCAATGAAGGGATTAAGACAATAAAAAGGCACAATGTTGAGGAAGCTGTTTTTTCCTTTTGAACCCACTGCCTATTTACAAAGGAATTAAATACTGCACACACTCTACTAACTCAAACAACACGTCCTGCACATTCTGCCACGTTATTTGCAGTACAATTCTCAAGTCTGTTTTGTTGTCCCTTGCCTTCAATAAATCGAAAGGGAAAAAAGATAGCAAAGCAGTTAAGCTTTCTGGAAGACAGAAGGAGGCGAGCCCATGCCACATCAGTGGGATCAAAATTCCGAAGAGGAAGGTTGTGTCCCTTTTTCCTTACCTTATCAGTCACTAGCTCATCACTTTTAGATTCACATGGGACTTTGGCCCAGGTTTTATGCTGTGAATCTGACCTGCCCCAGCTGCAATGTAGTTATCTGCATTCAATTTTTGTCTTTTTTTTTTTGTCTTTTTTCTTTTTTCAAAAATACAGTCTAATCTTCATTGCTTGCATTTTAATTGCTTGGAAATGCCAAGTTGTTTTGGTTCAGTCAAACCACAGAGGCGACATTTATCACAACTGTTACACTGCGAACCAGTTCAGTTCTCACCAAAAAGAACTGTTATTCCCATCAGTGACATTTTGTTCTGAAAACAAGGCTACTGATTTGGCTAAAGGAAACAAAACAGCCTTTCCCACTCTGAGATAGCTACAAGACTCTCATCTCAACCATGAAGCAGAGGGGAGGTGCCACAGAATCAAGGATATTATAGTTTCTGGAGGACCATTTACTGATACAGAGGCTAAATCATAATAAGTGAAAGAAAGGTACTTCATTTTTCCTGCACGCCTTGTGGATCAAAAATTCAAAGCAATTATTCTTTTAAAAATAAGAGCTATTACAAAATGTTAGTTAGGTTTAATGTGACCACTCTTCAAAATACACTTGTTATTAGTGTGGTAAGAAGATATCATTTCATGTGTTGGCCAGACTACGCAAGGATGAGAAAGATACTGATAATTTTGAGTAGGAAAAATAAATCATTTCTCTGATCACACTGTATTACCTGTCCTGGGCTAATGACACTGCGAGCCATCAGCAGTTTGTCTTGCTTCTTGGCCAGCACATTCAGGCAAAAAGCAGACACACCTGTTTTCAGCTTAGAAAACGTCACAACAGCTAATGAATAAAATATCTCGATTGCTTCAATAAACATTGAAGAGTTTACTTCAGCTTCTTCTCATCTTAAAAAAAATAGGAAAGCCCACCTATGGAAGTGCACCCACTATATGATGATCCTTATGCGTCCCTTCCAACTTGAGATATTCTATGATTCTATATGTGAAGCGCTAGAGCAGAATTTGCTCTGGATCAATTGTGGTCTGTCTGAAGGCATCTAGACCAAAACTGAGCAATTTTGAAATTCCAGGACTCCTTGATTAACATAGTAATATACAAAGATATGTCAGTCAGCAAAGAACCATATCCATCTCTGAAAGGAAGAGTGGCTTCTGTTGAGCAACAGTGAACAACAGTTTAAAGACAACAGCTAAGGAATGTCATAAGGAGCAATGTTGGAGGGGGATTAAAGGGAGGTGGCATGTAATCATCCTGGTTGGAACTCAGCCTAGAGTAGCATTTCAAACTGTTTTTCCTTTTTCAAGAATAATTACTATGAAAACACTCAACCAAGACTGTCAAAACAGATGTCAATATTCCATTCAAAATATGTAAAAGCCTTTCACTATAAAAAGAGAATCTGTAACTCAGAACATCAGAAGTTAAATTACAGAGTTTTTACGTATCTGTTAGCAGTTTGTGAACTGCAAGAAATAAAGGTAGTACTCCAGATCCAGATGTCTAGAAAGAAGAGGTCTAAGTCAGATGGGGATTCAATAGTAATTTTAAAAATTAGAATAGTGCATGTTTACTCCTAAACACAGCTCTCTGATACCATTCATGGCCTGGCTATGCCCCTTGTGACAAGTGAGGGCCCAGTGATTGTGGCACGGAGCAAACTGCTGGAACTGAAAGGGCAGGAGTACCTTTCACCAGTATAACTGACAAACACACTGCTCGACTGAACCACTGCTATAGGCTTTTAAACCCCTGGTTATACTAAAAAAACCCAACGTGAGATACTAAGCGACTTTCAGCTCGTGAGTCAGTAACAATGCATACCTATAGTACAAACAGGAGGACTTTTCCAAGAAGCCAGTGTCCTCTAAGAGTTTAATATGAACACTAGAAAAAGTTTTTCATGTTCCTTTCAAGTAAAAGAGCAGTTCTGATAGTATCTACTCCTATTGAACCTTTTATTCATTCCAAACTTTCTTTTGTTCTGTGGGGTTGGGTTTTTTTCTTGGCAAACACAGGGAATTTATTTGGGTACAGCAGTACATCTTGACCAAATATTTTGAAGTTAAAATACTTCTTTTTGTTGGATTCTTTTGTTGAATAAAAAAAATGTGGCATTTCAGTTATCCTGAAATTATTTCTACCCTCTTGAAAGTTCTCCTGTGCCAGGATAGTAAATAAAATACAATGGATTTAGGGCACAGAAGGAAGATGCAGTTCATTTTTTTTTTTTTGGAAAAAGCAATAAGGTAAATATCAGTCACAGCAAGTAGGAGGCAAAATTTTTCATAAACATTACCAGTGTCTATGCATCTAAAAAAACTCGTGCTTTTTATAGTTATAAGCAATCCAATGAAAAGACCATTTCTGGGATATCTATCGGCAGTGAACTGGTAGTGGGCTGGCATACACAAAGGTATTTGTAACGGGACAGTTCAAAAGCTAGGTCAAATTTGCACCAGTGGAAATTTCTTGCCATCAGTGGAACTTGCCCAGTATAAATCTGGCTTTAGAATTCTAAGTCTTTCCAAAATCAGTTTTCCAAACAGAACTAAATGAAAGAGCTGGATGCATAGATTAGTCAAACCCTGGAAAGCTGTCTTGATTTTTAAAAGCTGAAAACAGAGAAACAACCTCTACAAAAAATGCAGTACCGATCCAACAGCAGTTAATTTTAACTTTGGATGAATGAGGACTAAATTTGCCAGACTCTAAAAGGTTGCCTTTTCCCCATACTGCCTGCTTTCCTCTATGTAACTGACACCATGCAATTTGTCTCACACTAAAGCTTGGATGGATATTATTGCATGCTAGAGGAAGTTATACAGTTTGCTATCTATAAGAGAAAAGAGAACAGATCTTCGCTGGACTGCTCCAAATGAAATACAGCTTTCTTCACCTGCTGGATTCTTGAAGTCAGTGACTCAGGAATTCCCTAGGTCATTTTAGTGTTTACACTTTTTGTGTAATCCATGATGAATGGATTTTTAAAACTAAAATTTCCTACCATGTCATCAGGAAGCACACTTAAAATTACCAGGTGACTCAGGTATGAATTCTGTAGGCAAATTAAATAGTCCCCTTGCTAATAGGAACTGGCATGGAGCAGCAGTACAAGCTGCTGCGCAGGGGCTGGAGAGCCGAGCGCAATGCTGCAGCTGTCAGGGCATGGGCCTCACCAGCCCTCAACACCTGAACGTGGCAAACCAGGCAGTGCCAGAGATGGCAGCCAGCTTCAACCAAAAGTCCAAATCACCAAGAAAGATCATGATGATAGGCAGGTCTGAGGTTTAGCCAGCAAATCAACAAATCGGGATCAGGCCTGGTGCTGGTAACCAGGGTCAGACACAGCCCAGTGTTGAGGCCAGGCCATTGCTGTCCCGCAGGACATCAATGTGGAGATCAGAGTTTGGATCAGCGGGATCCACGGATGGACACAGGCAAGACAGCTGCAGACAGACACTCCAACAACATAGTCAGGCATGGAGGAAAGGCCCCAGGCTGAGCTGGAATAGGTCTGGGCCCAGGGGTGAGAGGTGTGTGCATGTGGCTGGAGTCCCCGGAGGAGGCTGATCAGGGCTGTTCAGATGATTAGTGCCCTCAGGACCCTGACAGGAACCATTGAGAGAAGCTGAGTTTTAAGGCATTTTGAAAGGGAATAGTTACACATGGTCCAGAAAAATACTCGGTTGAATTCTTGAAGCTAAATGTGTGCATTCAAGCAATCCTAAACTAGATTTCAGTTAGGAGGCATATTCTCATAGCCTAAGCATATGCTATATTTTATGCAAAAGGCAGTATGTAACGATTAAATCACAATCATTTCCCTCACTTCTGCTCCAAAAGAAAGATTAGCTCCATGTATCAAGGTATGTTCTTTTAGCATGTAGAAATGTCCCTATTAACCTTAACTCTGCCTCGTTCAGGCCTCAGAAAAAAAGGGAAAAATAATCTAATATGTATTTGAGAAGCAATTCTAGCAAATCACCAAGCAACATTACCCGTAAGCATGCCAGTTCCTAAATTGTCCTGAGCGCATATGAACATTTCCTAAAATTTTATTACTATTTTATTACTACTAAAAAACCATAATAAAATCACTTCCTTCTGCTTCCAGGTTAAAACACTCAGCAACAGCCTTAACTTCTTTCAGTTCAATTCTAAGCCACTACAATTCAGCTATTCTGGTGATTCTTAATTTACTAGCTTACAGCCTTGCAATTTTCAAGATCAGGAATAGCTGGAGGCCAGGTAAGCCCCAGTTCTTGAAACATGGGCAGAATTCCCTTCTCTTATCAGTTTGTAAATGCAACATGCAAATAAGATAATGGTAATCAATATACAGGATGAGTAACAGCTAGTTATTTTTGGTCTTTGTTTTACTTAAGGGTGGCAGCTAGAAGAGGTAAGTACAATGCCTGTTGATGAAACCTCACTTCTTTATGCATGATTTTTAGAGAAAATTATTTTTCTTTATATAGACTATAGAAGGAAGGGATATTATTGTACTAAGCTCATACAAGATACACTTTTTGCATCATTATTCTTGTAAATAATTCATTGTCATTCTTTTCATTTAAAACTGTTGTTTTTTCCACTCAGTGAGAACAGGGTTTAACTGATATTAAAGTGAAAAATTGTATGTGGAAGAATATTATAGGCCAGGTTAACTACTGTGTTCAGTGCAACTGTTTATATGCTGTAGCTCATCAGTTCTGAAAAACCACATCTGTTTCTCTCTTGTTCTTACTTATTATTGACGTGATTTTCAGTATTAGCAGTTAAAAGAAATACTAAGACTTCTATATCTGAACACCAAATGATAAAGGCTTAATCCTGAAAAGTTTTTACTCTAGTATGGTTTGATATACTTACACTGGGTTTTATATGATCTGGTATAGTCTGGAGAATTGGTGTCAAATCAGCCTCAAGAAGACAGGGGCCGTGTAGATCCCTGACCATCAGAACTAAATAAACTGTAAAGAATCCTAAAGTTGGCCACTCTTTTACCTTACATTAAAAAAAAAAAAAAAAAAAAAAAAAAAAAAAGAAGTATGGCTAAAGTTTAAAAANNNNCCTTAAATTAAAAAAAAAAAAAAAAAAAAGAAAAGAAAAGCAGTATGGCTACAGTTTAAAAACCTGGGACAGGAAATAAAAATCCATGATAACCAGATGAAACTACAATGGAAGTTAATATTGGCAAGTAACGTTTAACCAAAATGGGTTCTGGTCAGGACACTAAAGTTAATGCTCTTACGCTTTTAAAAGGGTGCCAGGGGCTATAAAATGATGACATGTGGTCAGACCCTTGGTTCCCCCTCTCACAGAAAACAAATGTTTTGAAACGCATGTTTCTCTACTCTTCTTTCTCACTTTGACTCTAACTACTCTACCTTTTACTGCTACCAAGCTTGTGATCAATGAAGCCCATTGCAGACTGTCTTTAAAAGTCCACTCGGGACACAGGATAAAGTACTTAAATTGTATCCAGTCTAAAAACGTGGAAGTCAGTTATTTAACTTAATCGCAGTATAAGGTCTTCCTTGTTTAATCCCATTTACAATTGCTAAACTAAGTAAAACTAAATATAGTGGAAAAAAAGAAGCTTGATCAAATAATACAGGAACAAATCCAGTTACTAAATATTGGAAATTAAGGGAATGTTACAGGGAGTAAACGTTAGGCATGAATTCACTCTTCTTAGTTATCTGCAAAAGCCCATTCTCAGTACATTTGGTTCTCCAGTTGGCTCCTCTGCAGCCACAGAGATAGCAGTTAATTGCTTCAGTTGATTAGAAGTCACAGCTGCATATGCAGCAAGAAGGCTACTTTTGAAATTAACGGAGCTATCAATCAACAGAATAATTTGCTAGAGTAAAAAGCAACTGGTCAGCTGTACACTTATCAACAAAACCAGCAAAGTTTCTCTGGGAAAACTCCTAACGTTCGATAAAACAATCATGTGCTTCTCTCCAGCCTGAAACATCAATATAAATCATAGCCTACAGTTTTTCAAGTATTCTTAACGCTTTTGCCAGCTTTCTTTTCCACATGCTACCATGTTTACTGAAGAAATCTTTACAGGTTTCTCTAACTTCTTTTAAAATGCAGCATCAACCACTTACAAGGCATAGAGGTGCATGGTTCACCCACATGAAACTTTGTGATCCCATTTTCTGAATGACTCCACTCAACACAATGTTACCCATGCTGTTCTATTTGGTAATTAGACGAACCTGAAGTTAATAAGGACCTTGCTAAATGTCTGATAGTAACTACTATTACAGTCCAGATTCCTAAGAAAGCAAGAATGAAAACTTACCTGCTCTCAACATTTTTTAAGGAATTTTGCATGAAACAACATACTACACTAATTTTTTCAGCCACTGCAACCCATAGCGGATTTTGGCATCTCCTGCCAGACTTTATCATTGAGAAACAAAATTATTTTTTTAAGAGAAAAATCAAACTATATGCTCTTACAGAAAGCCTTGAATGTAACTGCATAGAGTATGGTAACTCCTTCAATCTGAATCACAGCCTTCAAATATATTTTGATCAATTTTGCTTAGTTTCCCACAGGGATTTGATATTTGCTAATTCTGAAATATGCTTGTTAACGCAGATAACAGGCTTTATTTCCGCTATGATTACTAATAAACTCTTCTATCCCCTCAGCTTTTGGACAGCAAAACCTTAAACTGTTATTATTCAAATACTTGTAAGTAATAAACTGCTAGTATTTATTAATAAAAGTAGAAATTCTTATATATTTGCAATTTTTTCCTCTAGTTCTATACCACGTCTCAGTGAGATAACTAATGTTAATTATCTTTTTAAATACTTTGAATGTATCCAAAACTTTACACAGAAAAAATTGCTGACATTAAAGCATATTATAGGGACTCAGTTGTACAGTTCAATAATACATGAAGAATTTCTCCCTGTGTAACTGCATAAATATTGGGCTTGTTCAAGTTTTTATAGAATTTGTCCCCAGGGAGAAGGCAGCATCACAAATCCTATATAAGTACTTATCAGAAAATCTAGAAGACGAGCCATTAGAATATTGTGTTTTTGAATGTGTAAGGGTCAAAGTTTAGATGGTTTATTAATGAAAGGATAGTAAATATAAACAGTCTCTCTGACAACAAGACCAGTATCAAGTTATCTCTCAATGACTGAGTATGCTGTCTCACAGTTATGTATTTTTGCAGCAACTGCTCAAATGCGTTAGGGAATCCCAAAATTCTGTTGCATTAGAGCAGGAGTTTGTCTAATGCAATGTAGTGACACTCTAGTGTCTAGTAACGGTTGGCAACAGGACAGACATGTCAGACAAAATTCCCACAACAGAGAAAGAAAGAAAATCTTCATTGCAGGGTGGTATCTTACCTAACCCTCAGGAGCTGGAGGTTCAGCTGCTACTTACCAGCAAGAACACTACTGCCCTTTGAACTCTGGGAAGGGCAGGGATTTTTATTAGCTGCAATTAGAAGAGAGCTAAGCCAGAGAGGAGTACATTGTAAACCTCCAAAGTGTCTTTATGTAAATAACTTAGACATTTTTATGTCCTAGACATATCTTATACATTATTTCTTGAAGTTATACCGCAATTCCTGCTCACATGAATGCATACAATGCTATGATGAGTATTCGTGTTACAAGTTACCATTATCAATTAAGAATGAAAGATCAGTCACTAGATTAATTTGTTTTGGTAATTACAAGTTTTAGAGTGTTAGAAGTTGTTTTCTACAGCAGGGACCTTTATTCAAGGGCTTCATGATGAAATTTAGAGTTCACAAAAAAGACATTGCTCGAACACGTAAATGCTGGAGTGCCTATGCTTTGAGGAAATGGGAAAATGGAAGTGTAATTTCCTTTCTAATGAATGATTAACACCATACTTCCAACAGCTGGGTAGTGGGGCACCTTACAGTGAAATGTCAATGTTATCAGCTGATTCTAACTTACAGCAATAAAACTGGGCTACATTAAATGGCTTTAAAGTGGAGAAGAATGTCAGCATCATAATTAAGGTTATCAAGAAGCAGTACCAATCCAAAGGAAAACATAATCTTAGTCTACTTTACATTAATATTTGTATGTTTCAAAACAAGTCAATTCTTTTGAATGAAGTCATTAGATGATGTTATGAAATACAAAGATATTTTAAATTTTAGCTTTCTAAATTGCCTTGTAATATGTCTTTTCTGCCACAAGACAAAAGGTCTTGGTGCTACTATTCTTCTGAATATTTATGTTTTTCAGTTTAAGCATACTTGATTCAAGGTAGATATTATAATTAGAAAGCTGCATCTACACAGGCCTACGTACTTTAAGATTGAAAATATACACCTTAAGCCTCTCAAAATATTTTTTCACAAGTAAGAAAACCAAAAGAAATAAATGTGTTCTTAACAGGGCAACTCTAGCAACAGTAAACTGATCTTAATGTCACTGCAAACTGTGTGCTGTATGCTTCAATATTCCTTCTAAAGTTAGAAGTATTTCCAAGAAGGTACCTGACAGAGGGAAAGACTGACAACAGCTGTGGGTTGACAGGACAGAAATGACATCAGAAAACATGTTGTGCTCTGAACTCCATATGATCAGATAGCCCACCAGGCTCATCATGTGCTTTCCTGCATTATTGATACACCTTTTTTTCCTTAGTATATTTTAGAATCGGGGCTAAAATCAATTTTAAAAAACACAACATTAAATGAAAACCCTACTACTGTCACCTATAGCTCTTCCTAGATGTTCATCAGGTTGAAAGCAGTTGTTTGGGTTTTTTAACTCTCATGGATCTGATTCGTATTCATTTTATTCTCCTGGGCCTTCACTAATTGAAGTTTTAAATATGCTTTTTGTGAGCTATGATCCAGCATCTCTGAGTGCAGTACAACTATGCTTCCTGTATGGGTACTGACCCATAACTGTGAACAGATGTGCTGCTTCGACACAGACGGAGGTTACAGATGTTCTGCTGCCAGAAAAAATGCTGTTATTTCAGTGAAGTAAGAGGAACTCAGAGCACCTTGACCCATCTAAGGAACACCTTACCCTTTGCTTTACTGTTCTGCCAGGTTTTTCTTCTTTTCATATAATGTCGTTGATGAAGCTTTAATGTGTGGGAGACAAGGCTATTGCTGTTTATCAAGCCCTTTGAAATGTCCAAAAGCTTTGCCAGAACTGGGAAGCACAAGTTTTATTGAACTAACTCTGCAGTGAACTCTCTACGCCAGGGTATTTTTACTTCTCCCCCCCCCTCCACCCCATTCCAGTTGGTTTTATAATAAAACAGCAGCTGACTCAGCAGATATGCCCTGCTCTTTTCATTATCATTTTAAGAAGCTTAGAGAAAGGGGATGCCATATAAAGCTGCCTTTTCTTTAATAAAGGAGAGTGGTGGCTTCAGGGGTAAGAATGTCTTCAAAATTAACTTTTTAGTAGCTTTGATTTGCTTTGCTTCTGATCTAGTTTCTCCTTCACACCGGGGAGATACTAATGACAGCACAAAGAGGGGCAAAAGGATGATTAATGGTTGACCCTTCCAGTTAAGGGACAGCCTTTCAGAAGTTACTCATGTTGCTACCACGGCTATTCCTTGCGAATACCAGTTTCTAAGTCTGCACAAATTCTGAACTCAGTTCTAGATCAAGAAAGTTTCAGGAAGATTTTCAAGAGGGAGTCAGTTTGCTAGAAGCAACAAAGCTTGCCAAACGAAAATATCCACTGGAATGAAACTAAAAATGCTTTTTGTGATTCCATAGCATCTAGTCAAGCAAAACAGCATTTCTTTTAAAGCCACAAATTGGAAGAAAAAAAAAAAATTTTTTTCCTTACCTATTTCAAAAACATGTAAGGGATACTGCTTCTGCGTCTCTGAAGACTACAAAGAGCTAAGGCCAAAAAGTTCTGCAAGCAAAGTGGCCTTCTGTTGTCTGTCTAAAGTACTTTGGGATACTGCCGGTAATCTAAGCAGTCCTTCTTAATCATTTCCTGTTACTTTTTACATTTATCTTTGCTCATCTTCTGGGAAAGTAATTTAATTAAACTATTTTCACAAAGTGGCACAATAACAGATTATTCTAGAAAGAGAGTTCTTTTCCTTTCCAAAGAATACTACAGTAATGATTATTAGCCTACATTAAAGCACTGAATACACGTGCTTTAACAATAAAACCTATAAAATCATTTAAGTGCTATGATTAAAAACCACCTTTGAAAATAATTATGAGATAAAATAAAGACAAACAATCAGCAATCAAAGGACTTCAGTACATGTTAGTATTTAGTGGAGTAAAACATATTCATTTGAGGAAAAGAAATCCTACCTGATAGCTTCAGATAATTTCTTTACAGAGATTTCAGAATGGCATGTATTATTTGGGGGGAAAATATCACTTCAATTCCATACAGTTAATGCCATTAAGGACTTGAGGAATCTTAAACAGCAGGTGCTGACATATGAACAAATTCACAAACTGGTCAGCTCAAGCAACAGGTAGACTATCAAGCTTTTTGATAAAACACTGCAGCTGCACTGCCTCAAATCCTGCCTCCCTTTCTGCCACCAAATACATCATATTCATCAGCTCAGAGATTGCATCCACCAGCAGAAGACAGAACCCTTACCTAGTAAACTGCTGCTCTTTCTTAATAGCTCTGCATATAGGAAAAGTATGCTCTGACAATCAAGTGGAATGGCGTTATTAGGGGTGACTCTCCCATCACCTGCTTTATTCGTAAAGCATATATAAATTTGGTTATACAGCTCCTCAGGTGATCACCTGCTACAGCTTATGAATGAATTCATGTTTATTGTAGAAACCTGTTATCAATCCAGGTCCATCCTGCCTAGAAGAATTAGCTTTCCAAATCAAGAAAGTATTAAAACAAGGGTCTCTCTTCATCTCTGAAACAGGCATCTAAATGATTGAATGTACAAGGAGGACAAAGGGGTATTAGGAGAAAAAGAGCCATTTTAGCCTGTAAATTGAGAACGGCTGACTAGGTGGTGTGGTACTTCCAGTTGCAACTATTATACTACTCATTTAAGGTATATGTCCCTCATCGCACATATAAAATTGAACTCCTGTGCCTGTGTTAATTGATACTAATTTATGACGTGCATTATTAATGCTTTATGCATATGCCTCTATCTTTATACAAAGTAACTAATATTTGAGTTTTCCTTTACTTTGCAAAGTGCATATGGTGTTATTTCTATTTTTAATCCTGAAAAACATCTCGGTGAAGTTGCATTTGGGAAACTGAAATTTTAAAATTTACTTGCATCTCAGATCACTTTGAAAAGAAAATATAGAGATAGAAATCAACAACTGTAATGAGATGAAGAAAGAAAGTGTGGCTGTGTAACTCTGCAGATGCACCCAGCTGTTATTAGGGATATTTCTAATTCTGCAATTGGTACTGAGTCTCATAGAACTAAATGACTTTCTGGGTGCAGATCTATGAGGTTTGTTGATCATGTCTCTGAACTCAGATAGTCCAAGTACATAACAGCTGTTCTTCACAAAGAAATGAGACTTACTAAAAACAGCAGCATAAAAAGACCTAGTGGTTTATGGTAACACCACTACTGCATGTAATTTTATTAACCAGACAGAATCATTGTAAACAACTAGATTAAGTAAGGAGTACTTTATGTGAGAGACGTAACATTCTAACTGAAGCTGGTTTATATTCTCTCCAACTTGTCTTAATTGCAATCAAAATAATGACAGAAATTGCTAATTGTATATATCAATTTGGATTTATAAAGCATCACAATCTTAAGAACAGTACTGCAGCTACAGAGACATATAGATAGTTTTAAACTCCAAAGATAAAAAGGAGGCCAGAGACAACTATCAAATGAACACAGAGCAGTTCAGCTCTGAGCTGTCAGTGAAAAAGCTCTGTGTCTCTGAAACTTATTTATCCTTTTAAGATGACCTGTGAAAAGCCTGTTATCCCCTGATATTCCTTAACACATTACAGGGTCTAATCAGAAGCGGGCACTACTTTGTGGGATCATGTACCACTGCAATATGAGGAATAGTAGTGCTATGTCCACCGTGAGTAAGAAGCAAAATAATTGATCCCAGAATTGAGTATTATGAGCCAGGAAAATCTGTTGGCATCACCTAAATCTCTAACCTTGAAAGAGCCATGTCCTCATTCATATAGAGAATAACAGCTTGTGAATACATTTCCATATTCAAAGTCTAAGCAAAACACTAAGTGCTATGAGACCGAAAAGTATATGTATGATTAGTTAAGCATTATTCTGCTCCTGTTAGTCTTACTTGTTAATTCATGACAATATCCTATTAATATAGTCATTTAGCAGACTCTTCCATTCCTGTGAATGTAATCAATTGATTCAGGAAAGCGAATGAAAATTTTGTTGCGGATGGAGTTCAGAAGCTCAGTATAAGCACAGAGCTCTGCTAGGTTGGCTGCCCAGGGTCTCTGAGGCACTGGCCATTGGCAGCTGGGCGGCAAATGCCTTCAGTCATTTTCAAGGCCTGTTGTTGGAAAGCTTTTCTTTCTTACAGCCCAAGTACTGATTTGTCCCATGTACCGGGGAACATCGCCTAGTATCTGCACTAGATGAACCCCTCCCACACAGGCAGAACCTTAAAGATTTAGGTTGTAAGCTTCTCAGCAAGCAGAACCATCCACTCAGCAGTTCTAAACCATGCCTCCATTCAGGACTGACTTCCTGGATACCCTAACAAGAGTCACGGAAAAGCTAACGTGGTTATCTCCATGTCCATTAGGATTTAGACTGGTAGCTCATGTAGTCTAGCATCCCCAACCCAGAAATAAAGCAGCTGAGGAAAAACATTTCAAAGGCTGGGTGCCAGTTCACACACACCTTACTTGGACTCTGCTGTGAACTATTAACCTCCTCTGTACACCATGAATAGCAAATACTGAGAGCATACATAAAGCACTGCTCAGGAGATGACAGGTATCAACATTCTCTTTCATAAAATGAAAAGTTAAGGACCACGCTGTGTCCTTTCTCAAACGCATGTTCAGGCTAAAGTTTTATTTTTTGTGTGATAACTCTCTTAATGTTTTGTTACATTCTAATAATTTGATAGCCACCTGGCTTAAAAGCCTTCCACTTTACCCAGATTTAAGTCGGAGTTCAATATCTGGATCTGTGCCATTTCGTTTTCATGTTCATCAAAGCTCTTTGCGTGGGGGAAAAATTAACATCATCATCCTCCAAATCTTCATTATCCTTCTGTCTTTGTAATGGGCTCAAGTGAGCATTGTCATTCCTTAATTTGATTTCTTCTGTTTTATTTTGCAAGGCGGTACGTTCAGAATCAGTAAACATGTTGCCACCAGAGGTGGCACCCATCCCAAAGAGGAAGTCTTCTCACCGCAAAGAGTAACAATTCTTACGCTAAAACAACTGTAATACAGGTGACACTGCATTATGCATTGAAATAGGAATTTAGGACAGTAAAGATCACGGAAAAAATATGGGTAAAATGGTGCACAGATAGCTGTGTGGAGCCAGTCTAGATCCAACAGGGATAATGATGAGTTGGAGGTAACTAGTCCCTCTGGGTTTGCAATTACTCCTGCAGAGGAAAGAGTCTCGTCACAGCGGTGCTCATTGCTCCTGGTTATAAAAGGAACTAGGGGATGTGGCAGAGCATCAGCCCTCTTGTGGAACCATGTCTGCCTCATGGACAAGCTTGTTGGGACCCAGAATACAGATGCCCAGCCAGCTCTCTTTGGGTGTCTCTCTGGCTTAGCACTAGTTAGGTTACCCTTGGAGCAGCTCCCTGCCGAGCCCTAAGTCAGTCTTTGCACTGCTTATCATAAGCTCTGGTTTAGCATTGCTGAGTTGGCAGCACGTAATCCTTTCTAACCCCCCTCTCCCCAGAAGGCTGCTCAGGTTTCTATGGTGCCACAAGCCAACTCAAGTCCAGCATGAGTGGACATAACAAACTGATGGTCCCTTAGGATTCCTGCAAAACCACCGGAGTGTTTTTGCATTTCCCTCCACAGGGCTGACCATTCCAGAAAGAGTGACAAGACTTGCTCTGTACGAAGGCAGCTCCAGTTTGCACAGCTTGTTAACTCTTTAAGTTGTGCAAGTGCAACTATACTGCCTCTGGACCTCTGATCATCATGGCATAGTTTGTGGGATCTGCAAAAGCCTAGCTCACTCTACATTCTACCGCTTCTCTGAAAATAAACCCTGCTTGCAGACATTTACAGGAACATACAAAAACTTCAGAGTTTCTGCCTACCGTATTCACAATCTTTGCTCATTTTTACTCCTAAGTGGGTTTAGTGAATGACTTAGTAGGCTAGACTTAAAGAGTAGGACATTCAAAGATGCATGTAGGAATCAATTGCCCAACTGCAGCTCACTCCCAGATATTCTCTGGCCTCTCTGAAAGTCATACCCTAACTATGATATGTGTCACTTTTAGCCTGTTGCAGCATGCCCTGAAACCTTTGTTTAGTGTCCAGTTTTGCTGACATTACTATACCACGACTTGACTGAAAAAGTGAGTCTTCTACATCTCACATATCTGTCGAATCCAGCAGCTGGGTGATGCTGTTCTCACCTGTGCATTCTATATTTTACATGCTAAGATCACATCACTATGCTTCACACTACAGAGATTTAAAACCCTATGAGAAAGGGAAACATGTATTTTGTTAAACTGGATTTAGAAGCTACAGCCATTCCATATTTCTCTTTATTCTAAACTCAACAGTGTCCGTTTTTTTTCAGAATGCTTTTACAGACTGTTTCATGTTAAGTACCTGTTGTTTGGCACTTGGATGTTCATGCAGCTTTTTTCTTGTGTACAATATCATCACTTCAAGTGGGCTACATGTTTGCTGCATCCCTAAGGACCTTACTAAGAGGGAGCCTCTAGGACCCAGTCTTCCTCTCGTCACATTCAGTAATAAAACGAACCTTGGCATCACTCGGCAGAAAGAGAATTTTAAATCCTTACTCTGTTTCTAAAGACAGATACAGCTCGTGACAACGGCTGACATGGGATGATTATTTTTTTCTTTTTTGAGAAAGAAAGAGATCATGCTTACACCTAACAATATTCTGGAAGTTACTTTTCACTTTTAAACATCTGTAAAGCCTTCAGCTTACTGCTTGTGGAGTTTCCCACTGAAGTCTACAAAGGTTTTGCATTCAAAACAACTACACATTTAATAAGTGCTCTAAATGTCATCCTTTAAATTAAGAGGGTGTTTAGCAAAGCTTATTTGTTCCCATGTCTCTGTTCAGTTATTTAGATAAAATTTAGAAAACAAGAAGATAGAATGAAATTCCATAGCTGCACTGCATTAGCAATACTGTCAAGACTGGCTGAAGATTACTGATTCTGCTTCAGTTGGAATTTGTACAAGTAACGTTATCTAAAGAAGAACCATATGAGGGCAAATTGAGCAGCACAGAATGAAAACTATTATAAAGTTTAACCTAGCGGCAAAGTGTCTGAAAAAAGATTAGACATTCAGCAATACATCTAAATACATGAATATCTAAGATACCTAATAAGCACACCAAATTCCTCTCATTTCCATTCATCAAGTCATAATAAAAGTTGTAAAACCTTAAGAGCATCTCATTCAGTTCTAGATCCATAATGAATTACTTTCCCTTGATAATTCTGCATCTATTAATCTATAATTCATTACAAAGGATTGATGCTTAAGAATGACAGAAGGGGTCAATTTTCTAAAGCACAAAGGGGCATATGCAAAAATGAAAATAATTTATTGAAATAATTTAACTCTACAGAAGTGTATTATTTTATCACAGGCAGCTATCATTTGATGCATACCAAAACTGCTTTTGTGAATGCTATTTAGATTAGAAGTATGAGCAGTTTATTTTGAAGAGGGAATCAGACAACAAATTATCTGTACCTGCAAATACTTCATGGTTAATTTGTAATACCTTCCTTTATTGAGTTTTATTTGCTTAAATGCTGAAAAGTATTGGTACTCAGCATTAATATTGTTCACTGTACAATACACATGCATATCCCACAAAATACAACAAAGAAAGAGTCATAGGGATGAACTGCCACAGCATAACATATGGCAGCAACTAGTGTAGTAAACTGAAGCAACAGTACACCAGAAAAAGAAAGATAATATTGGACACCACTTTCCTCAGCTAAGAAATTATGGTCTCTGTAGTTACAGCACAAGTGGAGGAGACAGGAAATCTGGGATTTATTCTGGGATCTGTCACAGATTTCCTGTGTGGCTTTGAGAAAGCCCTGTGGGGTTAACTTCAGCCATGAGGTTTTCTTTCCTCTAAGAGCAGCTTGTACCCGTATCTTGACAACTCCCCTATAGTGTGAGCTAATTAACACAAAAGGTAAGATGTTCTTAGTGCAACTTTTGTACAAAAGTAACAGCAAAGTCAGGACCTAATATAGGTGAAAGAATATGATCAAAAGCAGGCTAGGCAATAAAAGTACAAATACAAAGGCAGGCAACATACCCGTTCCCAAGAGCTAGCAGGGAGGGAATAATAAGGACATTTACTTCAGCTATAGACTAGTGCAGTTGTTACACAGGTGGAATCAGGAAGAAGCAATTTATTTTCACTGGAAGCCAACACTATTTCCCTGCTTCTTTCCAAGAACAAAAACTAAGGGGAAAATACAGGTTAAACTATGCCTCCCTTTGCAGTTTTCACACAGAGCACATTTTCCTCTTGAAATCTAGCCTCTAGTGGTGGTAATCTAAGATGCTGATTCTTCTATAAGGTACCTTCACATACTATACAAAATTAGCACAGAGTTTTCAGTTAAACAAACTATTACAGTCATTTCAACAGGTCAGTTTTATTAATCAGGCTTGGGTAGCTTAATGTCTCAGATTTGAGCAAAATAGAGTAAATCCCACATGTTCCTGTTGTGAGCTCATGCCCTTTTGGGTTCTTCTGGATGGGGACAGGGTTCCACGCATTCTCTGAGGACTAGCCAAACTTTAAAATAATTAACCACAAGAAACCATCTTGTGTTTTAGGTCACTTGACCAGTGCTCTCAGATGACCTATTTTTATCCCCTATGTCGTGAGCTATTTTGTTTCTACTCAATCTTGCTACCTAAAAGGGAAATAAAACCTAAAGAAGACAGGTCAATGCTGTTCTGAACTTCAGTGGAACATATCATGAACAAGGTGTTACTCAACCGAATTTCCTACCCACTAACCAATATGGTTATTAAATCACAGTAGGTACTTTCACTTGTTTCAGCGATGCTAATAGGTGCTTGGATGCTAACAGAGCACTTAAGGCATTTATAACTTTTGCTATTTATAACAGATAAATAAAAACCCCTGTATTTGGGGCAATAGAAAATGAAGTTTAGAAGAAGTCTTATTTGTAATTTGATCTGCGTGAAGAAGAATTTACCAAACTTCTGAAGCAAAGTGATTTATTTTAGTATGTACATCAAATCTTAAACTGAAGAATGACTTGCTCAAACTTCATTTTCAGGGAAAGAGAAGGCTGGAATCAGACTCTAGGGTCATAATATAATACTACATCCCAATCTCCTAAATCATCCTAAAAAATGAAAGAAGTGACAACATATGGCTTCATCCATACAACCCTGAATCACAACTTTTGTTAACAAACTGCCTTTATAGACTGTGATTAAATTTCTAGGAGAACTGAAACCACATTTAACCACTGAAAACAAAGCACCTGGTTTCTCAGAGATATCCAGTTGCTATTCTTCCAACATTGGATCTGCTGGGCAATTGTGAGAAACCAGTGATTTCACTGAAAGTCCTAACTGGAAACAAGTGAATGTTGGTTCTATTCTGGCCCATAAGCAGTGCAACTCTAAGAGAAAGAGGAAGCAAGATAAGAGCTTGTGTCCTGAGCTTCAGGCTCAGGATTGAAATCATATTTGAATGAATGCAAAACTCAAAATCAAAGCTTCATAATATAACAGAAAGCTCAGGATACAGGGTCACACATTAATTTTGTCAACTATAAGTCTCCTCCTCCTGGTGTGGGAGCAAAACACATCCCTACAAATTCTTTCACTGCAGTGCAATGGTTGCATCTGTCTGCTCACACTCATCCTCTCTTCCTCCTCAGCCCCATGTGCAGCTTGACCCTCCAAGAGCTCATCCAGCTGCCAGGTGGCAGACACTGAGCAGATTCCAACATCAAGAGAAACCAAAGAACCCTCTCTCCTGATTTGGGCCCAGCATTCACCCTCTTCCTCTAAGTAGCTTCTATGTACACCTACAGGGACATTCCCAGTAACAAGTCAGGCCTAATTATCCATCAGAAGACATTAAGCATTTCATTGATCCTAAAGAGGTACAGCATGAAACCACATAATTGACAATGTGCTTTTCTCTTCCTAAGGGGGCTTTAAGGACACTAGAACAAAAATGTCCAGGACATAATTTTTCTGTTTAATTCCACGGTAACTCTAAAGAGATTTCAAAGCCAAGGTATAAACCATCTTCCTGTTGTCTCCAATTTAAGTTCTATTGCTCTTGGACATAGCATGGATCATTTAAGAATCTATCCAGTAAAATGTATCTGACTGCCATTTATTGTTCCAATTAATTTTTTCTTCTGGTGTTCTATCAGAATCTTTTTTTCTTCTCAGACAGGTGGAAATTTAAATTTATGGTAAAACCCCTCTGTTCTGTAGACTGCAAGATGCCAGTTAGTCAATCTCTACAAAAATTAACTCAGAAGTAAAAGATTATGAAATATTTCTTCTGTATGATATGCATTTAGTTTAAGTTTTTATTTTCTGTTTTTAAGAATTCAAACCCATCTATCTTCACACAAAATTAATTCACATATATCCATGTTTTCTGTCACTAGCATTGCTACTTCTCCCCATTACTTTATATCATTGTGTGTTAAATGCAATTGTAACCTACCTGGGGCTGGTCTTACTGACCTACGATAAATGGAATTTAACGAGTTTTATACCTTCAGGGCTTAGGGATTCCAACTGATGTGGCAAACCACAGCATTTCTCCTCAACAGCAAACACTTCCTGCCCACGTTCCATTGTCTCCCAAGAATATCAAAACCAGGTTCCGGTTTGCAAATGCAAAATGAGAGGGACTTTTCACATCTTCATTTAAGAGAAGAAAAACAGTCTTTACTTTGTTGTAGTTTCAATAATCACACAAAATTTCTAAACCAAATATTCCTTTCAGTGCTGTTCTTTTTTAGCTTTGGTCATCTCGTCTAAAGCACCTTGGGAAGGCTTCAATATACCATGATAATAGGAAAAATAGAAGAGTCCTTAAATTATAGTAGTATCAAATTTGGGGCATGTCTTTTTTTTTACTGTATGTTTGCATAACAATGGGCCTCTAATTCTGACACAGATTTCTGGGAATACAGTACAACAAAATCTAAAAAAGGAGAGATGGTGAAGGTGCCCCTATGGTTATGACTAGGGCATTCTAAGCATGGGCATGAAACTAAACTCATCCAGAAGGGATTAGAAGACCAAATTGTTTACCATATAAGACAAAACCGCAAAGGGTTTTTAATAAATATTTTTCCATGCTGTTACTGCATTTTGACAACAATATTATTTTGTTAAAATATCATAAGAATAGTTTATTATCTCACGGCATTCTTTGAAAATCTAAACTCTCGAGTTCCATAGAACTGTACCAGATAATTGACATCAGAACAGCATCCATCTGTTGTCCTTCCTAGAAAACTGGCACCTCAGAAATGAACTAAAGTTAACACTCCCAAACACTAAAAAAACCCCACCACAACACAACTTCTCCAAAACACACTACTGCTCTACATGCAAATCCGATTCCCAGAATCCTGAGGGCAGCTATTTAGAGGTGTCTGTGTCTCAGACGATATGTTCAATTCACAGTCTTGGCTTTTATGTTGATTCAGGGTGGGTATGAGTACAGAATGATCTTAATCAATATAAGGAAACAAGGTTTTATCATAGGGGGGTGGGTTCTGGCCCAATTCCAGTTGGAGTAATTACACTTTGCCTTCCTGAATTCTCTTATCTTAATTGCTATTTAACATAGGATTCTTTAACAAGGTTGTATGCTTTTTCTAAGCTACAAAGACATAAAAGTAATTCCTGGAAGTCCACATGCTAAACAGGAGAGAGGTTACATATATTTGTAAGATACTCTTAAATACCACAAGGTAAAAGAAAATAATTATTTTAAAAGGAAGAATATATTCTTATCAAAAATAAGCCTGCTATTTATTACCAAAAATGCAAAACGGAATAACCCCCACCACATATTGATCTCTTCAGTATAATTTATTTATTGGGCCTTCATTACCCAACCACTGAAAAGATGCCAGGCCTGAGAAGGGCACTGTTAGTTTAATTTTGTTCCATTGAGTACTGACATATAACAGGCACATGTGTGGGTTGATGCCCCAACATTTAAACATCCTTTCTGTATGACCCGATCTTAAAAGGGCTTTAATTTCTTTAGTGTTCACCTCCACCAGTTCTGCAAAACTTTATCCAGAAATGAAACACCATTAAATTCCTTACAACCAAAGCTGAGTTACGGCAAAAGAACATGCACAAGGATATGGCTGCCAACCACTTTGTGTGCTTCAGAGCCAGGTCAACAACCAGCAGCCCCGCTCAGCCAGAAGTGCTGACCATAGAGGTTGCTGCTACATAATTTGAACTGTGACTACTTCATGTGAAACACAAGGTCAAATTAACTGAAACTGGGTGAAGGATGGAATAAAACAAGCCTTTTTTTTTTTTTTTAATTACAATCTCGGAAGACTTTTAAGCTTCTATGACAATTACTAAAAGTCTTCTTTCTTATAAGCATTTACCTTGCATTCAGATGTGATATGTATTGCCCTTGACATATTGCTATAATTCACAATTATTCACTGATTTGTACTATTTTTTTTGATGAAAACAAGCAGTGAGAGCTGAGGAAAGATAAGCACCAGTTTGACCATTTAGTGACACAAGCCCAGATACTCAGATGCTCTGCATCAGAAGCCATACTTTTGCTGCAATAGGTGACTAAATGGCCCAGGAAAACTCACTCCTGGCTTCCGGGCCTTCTGTGGCAAAGAAGCCCAAGCACAGGTAATTAACGATGCCTGAGCTGGAACACAGATATAGAATGCAAAGAAAAACTTCTGAAAAACTGCATTCATGTACCATCTTTACCCCTTGCATTTTGCAACATATTGGTTTTGTGTGAAAAGCTATGAGCTAACAACAATTTAATCAATAATTGGATATGTTTTACCTAAATTCCAGTTTAGAACATTCCTGTCTAAATTACAGCATAGTAACTGTTTTGCTTTATTAAATGTGACATTTACAGATCATCTCATATGTGGTAGTAGGTAACACTTCTAAAATATTTTTTAATTTTTTCTTTTACTCTGCTTTTATTACCATGGAACAGGCCTTCAGCCAGAGTAGATTCTTGTATATAATAAACTTCAACAGAGGTTTGTCATCTTTTACTAACATCTTACACTATCTATTTTTGATACGTATCTAGGAAATTACAAAAAAATATTTTCTGTGTCTTCTAGGAAGGAGAGAAAGCATAATTATCCCTTTCTAATTATTGCACTTTGGCTTCCTCACAACATTTATTTAGCATCAGCATTTGTTTATGTTCGCTGATACATTGCTTAAGTTTACTCTTAATTTATTTTAATTTTATGTTCCAAGGATATTTTACTGAACACTCACTACAAGACCTTCAACTGTGGCCACCCACATCCTGAAATGTCATCTCTACCTAATCCTGCCTCATGCCATAACAGAGTAAATATTTTAATTTTTTTTACAAAATACATTTCTTTCAGCAAAACATACACAACCCATAATATTTTCTATGTTATTTTAAAAAGCTTGTAAAGCATTGCACAGTGCGTGTGTACACAAGTGTGTACACATGCTAACCCCCACAAGAACATACACAGAGCTATTGTTGAAAACTTTTCATTAAAAGTTTGTAAAGGAAGTCCATCTGCCACAGCTCAGGATGTCCTGTTTCTGTGAGGGGCTTTGGCTATTGCTTGACCATTTTCTCATTGAAAACGTAAGTAGGAGACAAGAGCACTTAGTCTTGCTACTATTAAAACAGTCTGAGTTGGAAAGGGTGTTTTGAAGGGGTTTTCCCCACCAGCTGGGAATCCTGAGGCATGGACACCTCCTCAGACACAGCACACTTAGTTTAGTATCCTCTGTTCTGGTGTTGTCAATGGGAAAGACGGTGGGGAACAATTCATTCTGTAAGGATGGGATACATTCTGGTCGTCAAGATAATCTCAAAAATACAGCTGTTGTTCCCAAGCAATATCTGTGTCCCTGCTTGTCTGTCAGTACAAACTGTAAACACAGCCTAGCCAGGCCTTGTGGGCTCCTGGCAGTGGTGTTCCAGCAGGTGGGATGGAGTTCCTTCCCTGGCCCAGCCGGCTGCAGAAAGCAGCAGTGCTTCTGCGGGACCTGGTCAGTGGGCCACACCACACTAACACAGCAAGGGCTATGCACGCTCCTCCCCTGTCGGAGGGAGGAAACAGAGATCCCTGACTTCTAAAGTACTGGGGACATAATTTGGGGTTAGCATCTGCTCATACTATATACTTCCTTGTTTTAAGAGACTGGTTGCTTTGTAAGAGGATGGAGGCAGCTCTGTGGTTAGTTTGGATTCCGATTTTATGTTGAATTATTGAAAAACAAAGTTCAAAACTCAGGAAAATTCTTTCATGATTGATCACTGATAGTCGTTTTACTTTAGTACTGCTCTCCAATTGTTCAGTTTTCATTTCACAGCTGATCAGTCTGCAAACTGCAGAAAGTCCCAAATCTCATTTCCACTGAGCAAGGGCTTTCCTTGTTTGCTTTCCTCATTTGGAAATGAAGGATCGTAGCTACCAGAGGTAACAGTTTACACTTAGACACAGAGGTTACAAGTACCCGTAAGAAATGTTATCTGTAGGGACACGTATCAGACCCAACCAACCAAAACTAAATGCCACAGGGATATGCCCTTCTACCAAAAAAAAAGAAGAAGAGGAGAGAAAGGGACAATGGGTGGAAAAAAGAAAGTGCATGAAGGGTCAAAAATGTCAAAATAAAACACCAGTAGGGAACATGGAGCAGAATGCCCAACAGAAAAAAAGAAACTGGGGGTGGAGAAGGGTCATTAATAAAAGAGCTTAAATATTTTATTCTTCCCATGCAGGATTCCTCTTCCGCACATTCTTCCTGCCTCATTTTGCCATGTTTCCAAAATGGAATGACTGCTGGTGTTTGTCACAAGACAGCACTGGATGCTGCAGAAGGATGGAAAAGACAATGGGGAGGAGCTGGAAATAAAACGTCTGCTCTGTAATATGCCTCTCCTTAGCATAGAAAGCAGCATTGCCTATAAGGGAAAGGGTGAGATAGCACTATGTTCATCCGACCATCACTGAGTCCTATAATCCAACAGGAACTACAAGCTGGTTTCATGGGAGCAGAACAAGAAACAGCCCTTTAATGCCCCTGTCCCAAAAGGGCAGACACACAGCCTTCCTGCCCTACTCAGAATACACCAGTGGGCAGAGGGAAGGTAACATTCTGTGGTGTCTTGGGCATAATGTCCATCCATAATACTCTTGGTGGGTCCGCACCATTAAAAATCTCCCTCGTGTTTGTACAGCAATAATATGCTACATGCAAAATTGTACAGAGGTACATTAAAGTCATATCATCATCTCATTCTAAACATTATTTCTGCCTACATTTCTCTAAGGTGAGATAATTAACTTTGCCAAACACAGGACAGAGTGAGACTTGCTGGCTAAAGAGACAGCATTTTAAAAAGTTGGTCTGTTTGGAAAAATTTCAAATTCATTGCACACTGCAAAATTATACTAGAAATCAAAATACTACCTGGTAATACCCTCAAACTTACACGACAGCTACTCATGAAAGTCTTCAATCGTTTTTTGAACATTAATGTATTTCATTAGGCCCAATGAAAATGAAAGTAGGAATACATACAATAATACTTCATTTTTACTATCCATCCAATCAATCTGTACTTTAAAGCTAGGGGAATTAAGAAACACAAAATGGGAAAGTGGCTGACCCAGAGTTACCAAGAAGCCTGTGACAATTATTAACAGAACCCAGCTCCTACCTGGAAATTGGTTTTATTTTGATGAAAAGTGACCCATGCAGACTGGGGAGAGAGAGACCCGAAGCAGTGAAACACAGATAGGATACGACATGGAAAAGTAACAACACTACATATGATTTAACTGCATTACCAAAACACAATCTTTTTCTTAAAGACTTCTTTCTATGCAGGATTGGGTCCTTTTGAATAACACGTTAGTTGTGTAAGATGCGGTGTTTTTGAAATCACTTCTTTTGAACCAAAACCAACCAAATATTGACAAAGTAACAACTGTTGCACTGGTTGTATTCAAGATGACTCTTTTGCTCAAAATAAGGGTATAAGGTTGCTGTTGCTGCCTCACATTTTTTGCTTTTACTTAATTTTTAAAACATCCATTCTCACGAATGCCACGGTACTGAGTAGAAGGTTATTTGAGGAGACAGAAGAGGGCAACACACTAGCTGTCATTCCTTCCTTCCTGTTCTATAGTATGGAGCATACTGATAATATCAGGAACTGAAAATTCTCACTTTTGGTAGATTAATCTATTGGAGAGCTTTACAGTAGACCAAAAAGAAAAAAAAAGAGCACATGTACTCACCAGTCTAACTCATTAAGAAATGTTCCCCATGTAATCATAATGCAGGAAAAAGAAGGTTTGAAATGCTTTTAGAGTTTAAAAAGGAAAAATTTACAGGTCTTAATTGTTTTCATAATAAAAAGGCAAATATTTTTGAAAGATGAGGATTCTTTCATGTGTCGAGAGACTTGCTTCTGTCATCCCTGTGTATGACACACAGCCACACACTGCCATCTAGTGTTCCGTGGCCACACAGGAATAACATTGACAACTTCGAAAAGATATTCTAAATTATTTCACAATAATAAACACGGATTAGTTTTGTTTTTCAGAAATACAGTACTACATGAGAAAACAATCACATATAATAGTTAGTTGACAAGGCAGAGGCTATTCTGAACTACCATTATTTTTCTGAGTAGCGCTGAGGAAATAATTAGAAGAAAGCAAAAGAACATCTGACTACAAAGTAAGCATCATTTAACCGTCATCAGTAGGAGATATAATCATATTTAGAGCATATAGTATATTGCACAGAATCACATATTGTACCAGCATTTAGAAGAAGTTTGATCAGGTATACCGTAAAAAAACAGATGAGAGGAGAGTGAGAAAGAGTGAATAACTAATTAAAATGACGCTTTGCTTTAAGGGCAAATATTTGGTCCTTTGGGCTGAAATATGCACAGAAAATGCACAGTTGATTTTGTACACAGTTATCCAAAACTATACAATACTGATCTCATATTGCTCTGTTGCTCACAGGATCAGACCTAATTTTCTGTTGCCTCAGCACTCAAATTGTCCTTTTAGGCTTTGGATCTAAACTAAAACCATCGAAGCAATACTCAATCAAAAATTCCACTGCCTACTTACAAAGCAAATGGTACTTGGGTTGGAAGTAATTCTCCTGCACTGGAGCACACAGGAAAAAAGAAGTGATCTCAGTGCTGCAGCATTCTACCCTAAAATATCATGTGGATTGGCCACATCTCAATAATACCTTGTAAGGTTTAGGAAATCTTTGTGCTGTTGCAGAGACACAAAGGGGAGAGAATCCGATTTGCTTTTCCCTTTCAGAGTCAGATCCTGAGTTTCTATGTGGCCCAAACTATTGTGCTTTTAATCAAAATTCAGAAGAAAATCATTGACTCTGTTTAGTGACTGTCACAAAGACCAAAACGTTTCCAGCAAGAAAAACAGCCTAAGGCAGGGCTTGAACAGAGGGAGCATGATGGTCTTAGATCAGCTTTGGCCAGTTATAAAACTGTCTCTTGAGGCTATAGTTACCTGAAATGCTGTGACACAACCTGGAGGCTTGCTGCTAATGAAATGAGGAGATCCTGCTTCCATTCTTTTTTCCTCAGAGGCTCTGGCACTCATTAGACCCCTCTGTGACTTGTGACTCGATGCAGCTCAATAACCTGAAAAAAAAAATTATTCATTGCTTCCATTTGGATAATAAGCTGAGACTGTACATGAAAAGCTATGATGTGTGTGTATGGAGTAGGTGTAAGGGAAGGAATCAGAATCAGACAGCCCAGGATAGGGTGAATAAAAGGGAGGACCAAGACATTCCCCTTCTGCCATGCAGTTATAAAAAAAAAAATATTAAAAAATCTCTAAGCAGATTCAAACACTTGAACTTCTAGCACATTTAGCTTTTCATCTTAATTTTCAGCCTAATTGCTTGCTGTAAGGCTGTTTTTCATCCCTTTCCCCAACAAGGAAAGAATTCCATGCTTTGAGTTTGTGTCTCGTATACTCAACCCTCTGACAAATGGGGGCACGCTGCATACAGTGCACGGGGCAGAGGTAGACCTGTGGTTTTCACGTTTCTGTCACTAATATTTCTCCTGGCATGCTGGGCTGTCTGCTGGTTTTTTTCCCTTGCAACATTTTATAAAGCCACTACTAGATCTCTCCAGCTGCCTGGCTACATTATTTATTTAGATATGTAATATGTGCCTTCATAAAGATCCAAGCACTTATGCTAGTCCAAATGTACAAACATTGACATATGTTAATGATCATATCATGTATTGCAAAACGGCACAGCTAAGCATACAGGGATTATGGGTACACAAGAGAAAAAGCTGTGGTAACACAGTGTACAGGTTTCTACCCATGTACATACTATCTGAAAACCAAAGAAGCATAAATGCAATTACTCATTCAGTGCACAGTTTTAAAGTAGTTTGTAACAAATATACACATATATTTTGCCCCTGATTAAGTGGGTATAGCACCAGCTGAATCATTCTTGTCTACACTGTTCTGGAAATCATCTAGTGATGTCTCGTATTCTACTCAGACAGTTTGTCCAAAAATGGATGGAAGTCTTCCCATTAACTCTAGTGGGCAACCTAATAAATGTCAAGGGGCTTACTTGAAAATAAATGGGGATAACAATCTGATAACTATTTGACCAAATTAATTCTATGTCTATTTTTGTTTTTAGGATTTTCTTGATTTGCTTGGATAGAAAGAAAATAACAAGAATAAACACAACTGGAAACTGTTCTTGTGACACACACTCTTCGCTAAAGAGCTGAATAACCATTTAATCCCGGACCTAAAGACAACCTTCATATCAAACAGGTAAATAGAGTTGTTTGGCTAGCAAATCAAAATACTTCTGCTTAAAACAAATGAAAAAAATGTTAGATTTTAACAGCCTAACAGAAATGGCTGAGATTTAAACTGACACTAAATTCTTTTAGCTCTGCTTCTGTGAGATAAAAATATCTTTTACTTTTTTAGCCTTTTCTTTGGTTTATTTGATCATGAAGAGAAGATACTGTAGATTTATGTGTTGTTTGTACTGGAGAGCACAGCTGTTTTAGCTTTTCTGTCAGACCCCCAGGATCCTGTCTTTATAATGACTTTTTTAAACTCACAGTGGGTTTGCCTAAGCAAATTTAATTTGTATTACATTCTGGATCCAAAGTTTAAAAAAAAAAAAAAAGAACAAAAAAATGCAAAAAACCCCCCACAAGCACCATCTTTAGAACAGAGGGGATTTTATTTTAAATTTTACTTACTTTATTTATTTATTTTAAATAATGTAAATATAAATAAACTAAATTCTATTTATTTTACATAGTGTAAAAAAAGTCCTTTAGTCTGGTATGGGTAAGAAATCAGTTAAAAAAAGTTGGCCCTGTCATGTAGGCTATTTAAATATATAATAGCAAGCCAAAGGTACACATTGCTCTCATCATCAACAACAACGCAAATAAAAAATGTCTAGTGTTAAATAGCAAACTACAGGAGCTTATTTCCATGAAAAATTAATTTGGGGAAAGAAGAAAGAGAAAACAAGGTGACCAAACAAATCCTGACAAATCCAGATGAACTCAAGTAATATAAGATGAAAACAGGAAGGCTTAGGGGCGATATGAAGAGCAATTAGGAGGTTTAAAGAAAAATAGTTACATAAACCAGAAGAAGTGAACTTTTGAAAGAATCCCACAGACAGATTGAGTATCAGAGGCAAAAAGAACATGAGAAGGGAATAGCATGCAGTTAAGAGTGATTTCTTGGCATCACAAGACAATATAGCTGGTTGTGAGGTAACTGTTCTTTAAACTGGAAAAAATAAACAAAGAAAATTATGACGGAGACTGAACCAGTTTGGGGGAAAAAAAAATAATCTATTTAACTGCCACAAGTCATCAGCAGAAAAATATATTCACCTGCTTCTGAAATAATTGAAGAATTAAGTGGTTGTGTGTTAATAAAATCAGCTATTATGAGAAAAGGCTGGAAAAATCAAAATTTTTTTTGCAGTTATCACTGAATAGGTATTAGAAGAGTTTATAAATAGGACAATATTACAATATATTTCTGTGTCAGGTAAATTCATTGACAAAATAAATAAATGAAAAAAAAAGTAAAATGATACAATAGCCCTGTTGAAATTTGGATTAAAAATAGCAGGAAAATCACATCCAGGCTACTTTGGGAGAGTGACAAAATATGACTAAGTGTAACTAGTAGACACATCTGATTTGGATTTTTATGAAGCCTTTGACAACAGGCCAGGCAATACACGTAATACACATCTAGGTTTAATCTGGACAGTCTAGGTTTCAGAATATTCTGTGAGGTTTCAGTGAAAAACAGATTAAAGTACCATTATGAGAGGAAGGTATTGACTACTTGTGTTAGCAACAGGAGAGAATGGAAAAACTGTAATTAACCTTTGAATTGGAAGGTGCCATCTCCTCCAAACATTCCTGTCCCCAGAGAACCAAACAAACTAACAAATCTGCCAGGATCCTTCCTCTGTCCTTCTGCTGCCTTCTACTGTGGAAATAAAGATATCAGATCAGTCCCATCTTGCCCACACATAACAATTTATGCTGGACACCAGATTTAGTTTGCAATGCCCTAGCGAGTGCTTGGATTCAGATGGACAGGACATTTAATAGTGATGGAATGAGACAGAGGTTAAAAAATTATTAAGAAGGGGGAAAACAACAGTTACTCAAATCTTATCTTACTGTGAATAATACTGAATATTTACTATTTTTTTCCCCTGACAATTCATTTTTAAAAGATAAGTATTACAAGAGCAGAAAGGAAGAATAGCATTTATTTGAAAAATATGGACTCTTAATTCAGAGCTTGCTGAAGTCAGGGAAGGCCTTCCAATGGCTTTAATGGGCTTTGGCTCAAGCCTTTACAGTGTAGCAAAGAAAACAACATAAACTGAAGGGGGATTTAAATCCCTACTATAAATAATGTATGTAATCTCAATTACTGGAGCCAGTATTTGTATATATGTAATTTATCATTATTAATGTGAGATTATGGCAGCTTTATGTGAGACAGAAGCAAATCTGGGTCGTTAACGAAAACAGTTCATTTACATTATCCGCTATAACTACTCAGGCACTCCCATTCATGTTTAAAATCTCAATCTTGCCCCCTCGTGGCCCACATGAATATAGCACACGTGAACAGTGAAAGTTCATCTGAAACTAAACTGAAAATTAAAAATAAAGAGCACGTACAATCCTTTTTGTTCTGTCATTTTTCCTTCAAATTTGAAACACAAATGTCAAAGAGTCATGGCACAAATGAAACCTAGAGGGAGGTTTGCTCTTCAATTTAAGCTTATCATTGGCACTTACTAAAACTGACAGCACCAAAGAAACAAACCTGGAAGACTTTTGCATAATGTTTCATTCATTCCCTCTCACTAAGGGTATTTACGTAGGTAACAGAAGGCAGCTGTTCACGCAGGATGATAATGAGCCCAATTACTGTAGTTTCAGTTAGCACCTCAGTTATTATTTGTAGAAATGGGCTTTGTCCACAGAACTACCCATGAATCTGCCCTCACAGGTAAGTTTGGTGCAGCACGCCCGGACAGAATCCTACAGCCACATTGATCCATCCCTGCTGTCAAGTATCAAAATGAAATTTGAAAATAAAACATTTTCAGATGTCCATATACTCTTTAAGATAGAAAATAGCCACTTCGATGTATTAGCAAAGGCTCATGCATCACCATCACCACCATTAACAAAATTGCTACCCAGAGCTCTGGATGGCAATGTAAATCCATGGCTACAGACCTTTAAAGACAATTCCAGAGAAAATAATACTCTCCCCCTTAAACAAAAGAAAATGTCAAATAAGATGTTTGCAGGTTATATGCCTGAAAATAGACATATTACAAATGACCATCCCAATGATTTTAGCAGAAAAAAACCCTCACTCCATTTACGTACATGGGGAAACAAAATCAACCACACCTAATATATTATTCCTTTAAAGCCTAATTTGATGATATAATAAGGTTTTTGTCACCTCTCTTACTTCAGCACTCTCTGCCTTCTCTGTGAAAAGTAATTTCTCTTCAGTTTAATCCATGCAGGTTTACTAAAAAGAGTTTCCAACCTGGTCCATTGTGTCCCTCAGAAAAATGTTGCACAGGATTGCCAGATTCTTTCTTATCGGGAACAAGAGAACCAACCGTTAATTTTAAAAAGGTCATGTCATCAACCGTGGACACGTACACAGCCTTACTGGGTTCACTCTGTTTCACTTTACAGCAGCTGGATGCACAGTTACCAAACCTTATATTTTGTATTTTTCACTCTATTTTTTCCAAGAAAGAATTCTTCCTTCCTACCATCTTTTTACTACTAATTTGACATCTTTATTATTCAGAAAGCCTGGTAAACTACAGCCCCTTCTTTTATCAATTAAATAGGCAAAGCAACAATGCAAGTTCTTAAACTCCCCACTTGCCTTCTCTTTCCCTAAGATGTTAACCAAACTGATTCACTCTCAGCAGCCACCTGATCCTTTTGCCCTCCTGAAACTACCAATAAAAAGAAAATTAATGCCAATTGTGGAAGTGATTTTGTATTGACACTTTTCCAATAGAATCCAGACTTAGACCACCAATGTGTTTCACAGGGGACATCCACCTGTCATCAGGTGGCTGTAATTTTCCAACAGCAACTGTCCTGGGATGCATTCAAAATAGTATTAAAAGCTAAGAAAGATTCTTTATTTCATTATCAATTTTTACACCACCAGTTCTTCAAACTGGTGTTGTATTTTTAAGTATATCAATATAAAATATCCTACTTAAAATGCTTACTTCAGTGGAAATATAAACCATAAATAAAATATAATCAACCTATCCAATAGCTATTATTTTATAAATTACCTTAACCTGCTATATTTCCATCTACAGTATAGTTAGTTAATATTTCCTTTCATCCCACCAGCCAAAAGGCTAATCCTCACAGCAGCTGTTACTACTCCAGTACAGCATGAATGTGAATTTAACCTCTCCTGGATATAGCCTAATAAATTCTGTTGTTTTTCTAAGCACTTCTGTGAATTAAAATGGACGTTGGCTTGCCATCCAAATTCATGAAGAGGTCTGAAGTGGCTTTTAGGCAAGTCGCCAAATAACTTCCCAATTCCCTTATAGGGTATAGCTCTCACTCCAGAGATCTTCCGAGTAAGAATTGAAAAACAATATCTTCTCCATTTCATCAAAATTATTTTTCATTTTCTTAGCATTATTTAAATAAATTAAGCACAACATTACATTAAAATAATATTAAGGGTTCATTTGCACTCTTCAATTCTCAATGATTTCAACTTAATTACACCAATAAAAATATGAGAAGAATATGCCCTCCTGCAAAGGCCAGGATATTGAAAAACTTGAATATAAAATGCAACCCACCACATGTATTTGGATATTGAATAAGACTAAGGAAAATAGGAATAGTCCCCAGTACAATGAAGCTCTATTATTAGAAAGAAATGTATTTTTCATCTGATGTTTAACTTTATTCTAATGAAAACCAATATATGCTATCAAGTCTTCCTTTTCTCCAAGATCTCAATCTCCCTTTTCAAAAGTAACATAATTTAGCCTTTGATTTTGCAAAGCACTGAACAACCCACTGAAGTTTAAAACATTTGGAAGTCTACAGAATTTAGGCACACTACTTGTGTTTCCATATCATCCCTCCTGGAGATGAATTATTTCCTGTTTCGACAGGAAGTCATTGGCTAGCTTGCAGCAACGCGTGTCTTTGAACATTTTAAAAATTGAAGCACTGAGGGCCCCTGTACAGAAACTTGCCTGCTGGTAATAGGCTTTCTTTCTGTTTCACACAGCCCTAACTACAGTCTGTACGACTGAAACTCACAATAGAAGACCATCTAGAGAAAATAAACTTCAAGTAATAATAAACTTTCAACCTGTTGAAATAGGCTCAGTTATAAAAAGTTATTGTTTTAATAAAATAACACTCCAGTTTCAACTATGTACCCCTTCTTCACAGCCATTAGATCTGATCTGCTCTGCCTATTGGTTATAAAATTTAGTTTCAGGCTTGAACACAGTTATTTATTTTCTCTCCTTTACAAAAACACAAAAGCTCCCCAAACATGAGAAGACTAAACTCGTCACCACCAACAGCAGTGACTCCTTTAACCAGAACGAGGAAACTGGTGCACTGAAGAGGCACAGGCACTTCTCAGGTACTTCCAGGCATGAATACTCATGGTTTACTTGCTGTGTCCTATGGAGTTCCCCCAAATAACATGCCAGATGGAAAATCCACTACCTGACAACCAGACACCCCTTTCAGGCACCGTGCAAGTGCCAAATTAGCAAAGACAGCCACATGAGGTTTATAATTTTGCATAAATTAGCACAGCATTCCTCCCTCTGAAGCAGACTACCCAAGAGCACTGAGGAACTGGAGGGCCATCAGGCCAGGCAGCTGCCCATGAAGCGCTGCTGCCTCGCACCTTTGGTAACCCCTGAGCAGCTGCAGTTTCACCAGGTGTTTAAACGCGGCGGCGGCGGCACGCACCATGTTCTCAACTCCTCTTTATTCCTACTACTTCGTCTCCCTTCTAAGCAAGGAAACCTGCCAGCCTGGAGCCCTGCCCGGCCCCCTCGGCGGCTGAGGGAGCCGGCCGTCCCCTCAGCTCCCACCGCCGGCATCGTCCCGGCTCTGACAGGAACAGGCTCGCACCTCCGCCTCACCGGCGACTCAGTAACACGAACGCATTGGGAGCAGCCTTTCACCTCTTCCCTCGGGGCAAGCAGCCCAAGGAGCAGCATTTACTTTCTCACCGGGGCGACCTCCCCGCCCCTCTCGGCGGCTGAGGCGAAGGGAGACTCCATTTCCCGGCGTGCCTCCAGGGGAGGCGCGGCGCGGCGCGGCGGGAAGGGGCGGGGGCTGTGTAAGATGGCGGCGCTCGGGGCGTGGGGCTCGGCGGTGCCCGCGCGGCTATCGCGCGCGGCGCGGACGCTGTGGGGCTGGCGCGTGCGGCGGGGGCTGGGACAAGACGCGGGGGCCGCAGACGGTACGTGAGGGGCCCCCCCGCCCCAGCCTCGGCTCAGGCGGGTCTCACGGCCTGGCAGGGCCCCGGCAGCCGCCCGGTGTCCCCGGCGGGGCCGAGAGGGAGGGAAGCGGGATGGGGCGGGGGCGGGAGGAGGCGGGGGGGGTGGGGCGCCGGGGCCTTGGCCTGAGGGGAAGGGGCGGCCCGACCGCGACCTCCCCGCTGGCCGCGTTAACGGCCTGTGAAATCCACACCCCCTCCCCGCAGAGGGAAAAACCGCCAAGCCTTCCTTTGGGGATGAAGCGGTCCAGAGCCTGCTCTACAAAATGACAGGGCTCAACCTGCAGAAGGTTTTCAGGCCGGTGAAAAAGGAGCTTAAACCACCCAAGTACAAGCTGATGACAGAAGCTCAGCTGGAAGAGGTAGGCTGCTCTGCCCCCTTCTGATATAAGTTTTGGTTTTAGCAAAAAGTCTGTGATAGTCCGCATTTCTGCTTCCTTTAATGCTGCTATTGAATACATTTTGGTGTCTTTCCTTTGTTTCATGACACTTCCTAAATTAGTATGAATTGGTGTTTTATCACTTTAAGTGGTCAGTTCTATTTATGCCATTGTTCCTGAGGTTATGGAATATAGAAGATTCTATACTTTTTTTTCCTCTGGAGTGAAAGTTTCTTTGTTATCCCCTTATCCTTCCTAATTGTTTTAAATGGCTTTATCTGGTGCGTAACTTATAGCCCTGAGAATCCCAGAATCCCCGGGGTTGGAAGTGACCTCTGGAGATCATCTTGTCCAACCCCCCTGCCAGAGTAGGGTCACCCGGAGCAGGTGGCACAGGATGGCGTCCAGGCGGGTTTGGAATGTCTCCAGAGCTGGAGACTCCACCACCTCTCTGGGCAGCCTCTGCCAGTGCTCTGCCACCCTCAAAGGAAAGAAGTTCCTCTTCATGTTTAGATGGAACTTCCTATGGTCAACTTTGTGCCCGTTACATCTTGTCCTATCACTGGGCACCACTGAAAAAAGACTACCTGTTGTCTGACTGTGGTCTAGGATGATGAAGGGACGCAACTCAAAGCAGTTCTTGCACAACTGCAATCGGAGCAATATATGGACTGTTTATTGTGGTCTCTGCTTTGGGGGAAATTTACCGTGGTAAAATACCCAAAATAAACATGGTGTTTGCAGTAGTATACTTAGTAGATTTTAGTTTTGGAACTTCTTCCAGCAATTTGCCCAAGTTACGGTAGCAGTATATTGTTCACATGCAATTCATCTACCTGGAGATTGGATTAGTGTCTCCCTTCTTTTTAACTACAAAGGAAGAAAAAAAGACTTCTAAAATTTCTTTCTAAGCAAATATATTTGTCCAAAAATTGTATGTTAGCTTTCTAATAAGGTGGGGTTTTTTAAATGTAAAATTAAACTACTTTTTTTTTTTAAGGCCACAAGAAAAGCCATTGAGGAAGCTAAAGAAAAACTAATTATGCCCCCTGTTTTGAAAGAACGAGAGCCAATTGATGATGTCTTGGCAGAAGACAAATTCCTTGAAGGAACTGAAACTACGAAATATGTGTTTACAGATTTAACTTACTCCATTCCACATCGTGTAAGTAACAATATACTAATCTATTTTAAGAGCTTTTCATTCTTAATTTCAAAATAAGCTTTAGGTTTTTAAAAACTGTAGTTGTAGCAGTCTGCAAAAAGGCTGAGGAGCTGTAAATTCGGTGTGGTACAAGGCAATACAAAGATATATTTCTAAATGTTTGCTTCTAACTCATAATGATAAATTAATTCCAGGGCTCAAAAAGGGGTGGATGGGGAGCTGTGGAGTAGTTAGTTAATTATTTTAAAAGCATATGCTTGTGATTTGCTACGAGTGCTGACTACTTCTGTACTTCCTAGAAGCTTTTTGTGGAATTGGATTACTTGGTACTGTGCGTAGGCCAAAAGATGGAGCTGCTTCACAGTTGCAGAGATCTGTTGGAAAGCTGAGTATATGATAAATGAATTCATTTGAAAGCTGTGAAGAAACAGCGGTTAAATAAAATTGCAGAGTATAGGCATAAAGATGACAGCTAGATTTCTTCATCTAATGAAACATCTAGATTGTCTTCACTATCAGTAGTAAGAGGCTGGAAAAGTCCTTAACAATAGTTCTGATTTTAAGTCATCTCCATGGTTCAAACATGTATATGGTGATGATCCTGTGAAATGAATTGCCAAGTCTCCCACCTGTCATTCCATCCAAGAGCTCTCTCCAGGAACCTGCTATTGATTCTTCTGCCTCAGTGTATTAAAAACTTCTTGTCTGCAGCTCTAAATCAAATAGACTTGTGAACAAGTTTATAGTTTTATTTGTTTTATTTTTTGTTTTGCACTTGCCCTTGCTTGACTCTAGCACCTACCTCTGAAAGAAAGTTAAAAAAGTACAAGACACTTGCGTGCTTAATTAAGTAGATGTTATTGAATGCAGGCCAACAGCAACATTAACTCCAGTCTCTGGGTATTAGTTGTCTGTCTAAACTTCACAGAGCTGTAGCTTTTAGTGTATGCACATGCACAGTTATGTCATACAGTAAAATTAAGATGCAAATGCAGTACTCACTTAGCAGGTACAAACGGAGAAATTATGAATTTAGCATATAGCAAGAATCAGAAAGAAACTGGTATTGTAAGTGTGGGTTTGCCAAAAATGAATCTTTTTTACAATAATTCTGGCTATGAAGAGAGAAGACTTTGGGATTTAATGCGCTTTTTTTTTTTTTTTTTTTACCACCTTTTCAGGAGCGTTTCATTGTGGTTAGAGAACCAAACGGTGTGTTACGCAAAGCGACCTGGGAAGAACGAGACAGAATGATACAGATATTCTTCCCAAAGGAAGGGCGCAGGGTTATTCCCCCAGTGGTATTCAAGGATGAACACCTTGGGGTAGGAGCTTCTTGATTTTCAGAACTGATCATTTTTCCTTGCTTGTGCTCTGGTAGTGAAACTGTGCTATTTAGGCAGAGGAGCCCTGAATAAGCCAGTCTGCTTGTGTGCTTTAAGCTGCTTGAATTCTGTTTTGAACAGTTGCTTATCATTGTAACTTACTATTGAGTTCCAGGTTGGGACCAGGTAAATCCTGGCTAGATGTAAATATTCTGCCATACTGTAAGTCCAAATTTAATTGTTATGCATTGATGAAACTGTATGCTTAATCTGAATATGTGAACTGGTCTTCCAGAAACAAAAGTTGAGAAACATTATATTAATATCATCAAGGCAGCTTCTGCACTTTTATCCATTTTGTCTTGTGATTAAGTGGATACTCACTGTAACTGTTGCCCAGAATGGAAATATTGTGGCTGCTGGTTTGATTTTGGATAGTTGGAATGGTGTGATACAGAATCTATTCCTGAATTTGAACTGTTGTTTTAGACTGTGTTTCGGCAAGACCGTCACGAGGATATCCTCAACATGTGCATTGCTCAGTTTGAGCCAGATTCACCTGACTATATCAGAGTGAGTTCACTTTTTGGTTTTCTAATAAATAATTAACAATAGTGAAAAACTTTAGCATTTGTTTTGTAAACATGAGTATTACCTGGTGATCAAAATTGTTGTTCGTATGTGTTCTTCCCTCCTCCCCATACATAGATCGCCCATTATCCTTGCAGTGAGGGTTTTTTTTCTTGAATCATTTGAGAACATGACTTCTGTTGGGCAATTTTTTCCAAGCACCTTTTCTTCAAAGTAAAATTTTACCTCTTTGCTTTAGCATTTTTTTCCTTAAAGAATAGATTACAACTTGACAGCAGTGAAATGAAGGTTCAGAGGGTATGTACCTCCTCCCCAAATTTTCAGGAGGTAGCTGGTGTTCAGCTTTCTCTTAATATAAAGATGTCTATGCTGAAGTACTAACAACTGGTTTATCCCGGTGTTACCCTGAATTATAATGTGTATAAAGCTTTAAGGTAGCACAGTTCAGCCTGTGGCTTATTCCTGCACTTTTGGGACATCTGAAAATAGAGTAAAAATTTTAAGTGAGAGGTAGAGGGGAGAAACTGCCATCAAGCTCCAGCTGTGCTAATGAAACTGAAACCTTTTGTGTGTATAGGTTCATCATCAGACATATGATGACATTGAGAAACATGCCAAATATGATCTGCTCCGTTCAACAAGACACTTTGGAGGAATGGTATGGTACCTAGTAAACAGAAAGAAAACGGATGGCTTACTAATAGATATGATCAACAGAGACTTGTAAGTAGTGTTTGTCACCTATTAATTCTGTTTAAACAAATAAGTAACAAGTACTATTGTTTGAAAATAAAAACAGTGTTTCTGTAAGATGTATAAAAGTTTTCATTTGCATGAAATTTTAGGTTAGCTGTAACTTCTAGCTATATAGATGCTGAACGGGAGCACCAACTACAGTGCATGAAGTTGTAGGGTAGTAAACTAGGCTTCTGCAGAAACTCGCCTTTGTAGTTGTTGGAAGTTTATTGCTGTTTCCCATGTAATAGTACGCTTCCAGCCCTGGACAGTGGTGATCTTAAAGCCTAACAATTTTATACTACTGAGCTCAATTTTGTATTTTAAGATTGACACGCTCTGGGTTTTAGAGCAATTCCTAAGTAGCTTGGAACACATAGATAGACTTTCATTTTAAATGGATGGATTTCTGTAACATACGCTGCTAAACTTATTCAAAACTCCCTGAAGCAAACAGTATTTAATTGTTTTAAATGTCACTAGAGCTATGAGAAATTTGTACAATTAGCACTCTAAGTTGCAGTGATAGTGGCATTCATTTCCTATTGTTGAAGTTAGAAACTTTAAACAGGTGGTAAGATCTTATTTACACCTGAGCATATGAAGAAATTCAGGGTAGCTCCAATATTGGAATCAAATTGTTAAAGGGAAAGCTCAAATATCTGGATAACTTGAATTACCAGAGTTTGGAGCATCTTTACCTGCCACCTACCCACATTTGGCTTACGCTTACATTCTTATAAGATGCCCGTTTCAGTTTTAAATTCAGCTGAGCGCTAGGTGTCACAAGATTTATACTACCACTAATGCAAAACATGCTAGTTACTGCAGTCGGTGTCAGAAAGTTTTCTCTTTGGCAGGGTTGTTCCGCTAAATACTTGTTATTGGGTAATGAATTGTATTTTACAGAGATTTTTTTCAGCTTCATTACTGCTGAACAGTACAGCAGGGTTAACCTGCAGTACGGCTAAACTAATGTCCCTTACTGGTGCACCTCGGTGTTTGTGTGCTGCTGTCTTCCCCCTCAGCAACAGGCTGCCATTGTGATAGGTGACGGGAAGCCTGTTTAGCTGTGTATTCTAATGAGCAGTGAAATTCAGTGAAAGCAGAAGTTTATGAAAGCCTGTAGTGCGCGAAGTATACCACAAAGTGCATTTTCTCTAAATACTAAGAGAAATACTAAGTATTAAGTAAATAATAGTGAGGAAAAAGCAATTGCTACAAATGAGCCTTTATTTATTTAGGTTGGATGATGCTACAAGTTTAATTACGCTGTATCATATGCTTCATCCTGAATGTCAATCAGCAAAAGCGGCTAAAGAAGGGAAACTTCAAGGAGTGGATCTGATCAAGGTATGCTTTTCTACTTTAAAGCTACTTAACTACAGAAGAGAAGGCTTTTAATCAGCAGAAGCCCCTGTGGTAGTGTAAACTTCTCCTTACCTTAAGCAGCAGATGCTTCACTAGAACTGTTGTGCATGCCAGGTTGTGGTGGTGGTGTGTGTGTTTTTGGTGTGTTTTTTTTCTTTTTTTAAACTAGACAGAGCTGCAGCAGGCTTTTGGCTGTAGTTGGCTGATGCACCACTGGAATCGTGAAATCTCATTATGCAACTATGCTCTTAATTGTACATTAATATCTCTCCTGCCACGTTTGCAGGTATTTGTGAAAACTGAATCACAGAAAGAAAGCTATATACAACTGGCCCTCCAGGCTTATGAAGAAGCAATGGCTACTTCAACAGCTTCATGAAAGCAACTTTCATCGTAAGTTTATAAAAACTCTCTGTACAGGATTCCACAATAAATACTTTAAACAACTGACTGTTCTAGAAAATTTTTTACTAAAATAAGAATCAGTACAGCAGGCTGTTATTTTTGAGAAGTTCTGTCAGTGAACTTACACCAGTCATTGTGACTTTTGTTTTGAGGTGACAGTAGACATGGAGTTGCATTCCTTTACTGTTGCGTCTTGAAGCTCAAGCATTGCCCGCAATTCATTTTACTTATTAAGTGGAGGGATTGGACAGCTTCATTTAGGAACATGTTTAATGCCACATATTACTGTTCTCTTAAATCTTTTAGCTGAAAGTGGTGTCTGAGAATAACTGACCTACTGCTTGTTAACAGCTATAAAGCAAATAGCACCATGAAAAATAACTACGTACTTAAGTGTATATGCTAGGAAGTCAGGTAAAAATGCCAGTGCTTGGCTGTTGTGCTTCTGTTTCAAATATGTGCAACACACACTACTGAAGCTGGGTTAAGAAAAGCAGAATTACTAGTAAATGGCGACTGTTTAAAAGGGTTTATTGAATTGTGTGATAAATGAAAACATTTTTAGTATGCACTGGAGCAGGCCTACATCTTGAATTTCAAGATAGGGGAAGAAGCTGATTCCTTTCGTACAGCTGCTGGGTCTACCCTTCTTTCTACATGTACATGGTCCACTTGCAGCATGAAAATCAAACTGACTTGGAGCACATAGTCCACAGAACTTCATTTCTTTGCTTGGAGTAATTGATTTGGTCACCTAAAAAGTATGTTCACTCATCTAAGATCTCTTCATCAAGATTGATATCTGTGGTATCAATATCCTCCAGATCCAAGTTATCCAAGTCATCTTCCAAGTCCAGCAGCGTCTAGGAAAATGAAAGACTAGATTTAAGGGGATACTAATACGATTAGGTGTTAGCCAGCTTATAGGATGTATGATTCTGGATGCTGTATCTGCACATTCCACAAACACAACACCAAGCTACCTTGGTAAGAAAGCAGCTCTCGGAGTTGCAACTTTTTACCATGTTTTGACCAACTGCATTTAGACTTTGCCCTTTGTTCCTTGTAAATCCACAAGGATGTAGGAACTGGTCTCTCTTACTGGGGACAATTCCTGCATCCAACAGGAAATGATTCATCCACTGTCCTGGCCTAAGCTCTCTGGGTCTACTAACATAGAAAGTAACATTTTCCAGTAGCTTGGTTTAATCACATTATTAGTTTAAGTCTTTAACACCAAATGAATTTAGTGCTTGTACTTCCCTTGATAAAAATATATTTCAGTACCTTTTGATCTTGTGTTGGAAGTAGATCAGAATTCTGCAAAACTGTCTTCATCGCTTCTGGTTTAGGAGATGGAACTGGTTCTTCAGCCTTCTTCTAGTGAAAGAGAGATTCCTTAAGTTGTTTTGAATTTAAATTCTTTCAACAAAGGCAAGTAAAGAGCAGAGCTATAATCCCCCTCTCCCTGGGGTTGTCTTTCAGAGTTCCCCTCAGTAATTCTTGAATCCGGTTTCCACAGCCAGTAAGTGTATCTCTAGTCCTCACTCCCTGGGAGGCCATTGTTTTCCTGCCCAGTTTATTTACAGCAGTTGATAATGGAACTGATTCAATGAAAACAGCCTTCAGAAAGTATCCCTTAATTTTGAATTCTGAAGTGCTGTTACAAAGTAAGTGATTTTCAAGGTCCACAGCAGAAAAGAGATTAGGTTAATTGAGACTGTCACAGAAGTTTTGGCAAGTGCTGTTGCTCGGCTTTGTGTTCTATAGCCTGTAATGGCTTAACATTCATCCTTCTCTCTTCACTGCTGCACAAGTTTTATATTAAGATAATTCATCAGCTAATATCATTACTGAAGCAATGGCACTATTCTGTTAATCGTATTTAGATTAATTATATAATGAATCTCCTACAAAACTTCCCATATTCAGCCTCATCTCTAAGAGACAACTGTTGTTTAAGGACTTCTATGCAATCATTAACTGAATGTAAAGATACACTTCAACATCAATGGTCTTGTTTTCAGTTTCTAATGCAAGCTAATTCAACTAGTTTAGGTAATTTTTCCAATGCTTTATCTTCTTTACCAAGCGTGCACACAAGTTTGACTTTGCTTTAAGGATACTTGCATTGATACACAAGAAGCAAATAGTCACTAAAGCTACATGAAAGTACACTAACTTCTCTGAACTGTAAATGAAGTTTTGCAGTGCATCTCTGACAAGGAAAAAAACCACAAAGACAGAACAGAAAATTGTGACTTTGTGTCTCTCCCTCAGTTTCCAGTGCAGTTCTTTTTAGAAGTTTATAGCCTCAAAGAGCCATACCGACATCATTGTCTGTAAGAAAGCCTAACATTCTGATTTTTTTGTTCAAATGTAAATGGTATGTGGCATGAGCAAGAATTAGAAGTTGTCATCTTCCGTTTAAGCTCTGAGAAGCACTTTAAGTGTTAGTTTCAATCTGTATGCTTATACCTTATATTTAAGTCATGTGTTTTCTGCATAATAGTTGGACAACTGAGGTGGTCAAAAAAAGAAAAAAGATAAAGATCAGTTTGAGTCGCTTCAGATATTGATTAGAACATATTTTCAAATAATTGAGCAGGATTCCTAGTCAGTTATAGAAGAGTCTTATTCCATAAGCATGCACACTAGTAAACAATATAAAGCATTCTTCATTACTGTAATATGCAAGAGTTTCCACATTCCAACTACTGCACTTCTAGAAAACCAGCAGCAGCTGAGGCAACGTTTGTGTGTGCAACCAAGGCTGTTTTTCTGCAGAATGAGTTCAATGGTAAGACTGTACGATTCCTCACATCCACTAACAAAAGATGACCCAAGATAAGAAACCACACAAAAGAAACAATTTCGCAGTGAAGGAGTTATTAGTAGTTACGGAAGTAGATGAAGAAGTGTCTGAGGCAAAAGAACATGGAACTCGGCTGCAGTGCTTACAGTCAAGCTGGTAAGAGTCAACAGTCAAGCCAATTTGTCCATTATTGGTGAAATATTGTCCCGGGTAGATGTTCCCGTACAATGGCAAAGTTGCCTCTTTTTTAGAATTCATCATTTAGTAGTAACACTGACCTGAGGTGCTATTACTCCAGAAGGCTCAAAGCCTTTTGCTTCTTCAAGTAAGTTTCTTTCTTCGTTTGGCTAAAAGTGAAAAAAACAACCAAACAAAAAACCATGTTCAGGGAATGTCTACGTGAACTGAGGTGCTTAAAAGCTGCATACACAGCACCAAATGTTTTTCTTCTAGAGACAATAAAAGCTCCCACATCTTACTTACAGTGACAAGGGGATATTCCCTGGCTGGCCGCAAGTCAGCAAGACTTTGTTTAACATATTCTTCAGCAACAAAAGCTTCCTTTAATCCAGGGAAAAGATTTTCATATTCTGTAGGATCAGCAAGGGACTCGGCAGCTTTTTGATTGACTTTAGAGAGATTCTCCCGCCACAGTTTAACAACCCTGGAGATGCAAACCGTATCTGTTACATACAGCTCATTTTGACAACACTAGTCACACTCTGCCTATGCTCTGAAGTTACCTTGAAACTTGGCTTGGCAAATACGTCCGTGCAAGAAAAGCAGCTTCTGGGAGACGCCCGGTTTTAATCAGGAGTTCCAAACATGAGTCAAGCCTGAAAGATTTTAAAATGCAATTTTAACCAGTAAATTTAATAAAGACAGTTTTTTGTATCAGATTAGCTGTTTATTCTATTACGCTAACATGCTTTCATTTCAGATTTTAAATGTAGCAACCATCATAAAATAGAATCAGATTTTCTGTCTTTCTCCATGAAGTTTTAAATTAACCATGTAGTTAACCATGTGAAGAACCCGAGGTTCTTTGGGTTTCAGAAGGCAGAACAGAACAATCTGAATCTCTTGCTCAATACTTACTTTCCCTGCAAGAAGTAGCTCATAAATGCAACGTTATTCTTGCCATCTTTTTCAGCTCCTTCAGCTAACTTATTCACCATATTAGCATTTCCTGAAGCTGTAGCCAGGAGCAGTAATCCTCCGTAGTCTTGTGCGTGGTGGAGACACTCCTGGGCTAAGCCAAACTGACATTTACTAATGGCAAGCTCAGCAAGTTGCTTCCATTTCTGTTCTGACTAATGGTACAAAAGGGGGAAAAGGAGGGAAATTAAAAATCTGAATATTAACTCACATTTTTGAACAGCATTTAAAGATTTTCAGAGCATTCTGAAAATGTAAGTTTACTTGTGAAGGTTCTATATCCCATCAATACACTTGTCTTGCCTTTGAGATACATGATTACTGCAGCTTCAGAGCATGACACAGCGAGTGTTACATGCAATGATTACACAGCTATACCACTACATCAAATAAACAGTTTTTCGTTAAACGTAGAGGGAGGAGGTAGAAATAAGTTTGAAAATTTAAACTGCAACAATCTCTTAAAGATAGCTGCCAAGTTAACCTTCAGAATGAAAGAAAGGTACTTGCGTCTGTAACTAAGTTCACATTCCATATCACTAACATCATTTTACAACACGAACTGTGAGATCAGTTCTCTGAATAATGGCTGTGGGACAAATCACTGTCTGTCAGGCTTCCTACTGCATTTCTACTAAGTTTGCTAAGGCTGGAACGAAGGCCCAGAGGTTTCAATCCTGCCATTTCTCCATTTATATACTGGAGATTTAGGCTTGGTTCAAGTTTTTTTTTCTCCAGGAGTTCCTGCAGCTTTGTGAGCAGACAACATTCTTCTATCCTGATCCCACAGCTTAGATTCCTTTGAATTACAGGCAGAGGAGCTTCATCAAGGAAGTTAGTGGCATTTATATAGTGTTCAGAGAGCTGTACTGCATCCCCACATACCGTTGACTTGTCTTACAGGGCCTCTTAGAGTCATGCTAATACTCAGAATTAGTATGGATCACCAAAAATTATGTTTACCTCTGCTTCCACTGCAAGCTGATACGCTATTTTTAATTCTCCAAGTTGAAGAGCAAGTTCAAAACGATGCTCTGGATCTGTAGATACTGCAAGAGCTTGTTGTTTGAAGCCCTAAAATAGAAAGCTGGAAGTAAGACTGATCTGTCAGGTCAAACAGCAGCCTAGATGTTCTAACAAAAACCCTCTGAACAGAAGGTTACAGTTTTCTCAAATAAATACAGATGATTAACAAGAGTTTATGCTTACAAATAACATGACTGGGTTTTGCTTAGCCAATTCAATTAGAACTGTGAATAAACTGATTTGTTTTCTGGTAACTAAGAAGTAGTTTTCTTGCCTGTTTTTCAAGAAAGTGTGCAACTCTGGTTCTCTGTTCTTTTGGAATTGTGGGAAGAACTTTGTCAGCCATGCTGAAATCTCTCCTCATCACCGCCGTTTGATACTCAAGCACCGAGACCAGCAAAGAGTAGCTAACAATGTTTAGCTCCTTATCACCCAAGTACAGTCGGTTGTCCTTGGGGATATATCCCAAGAGATACATTGTCCTGAAACAAAACAAAGAATATTCATTTTGAATAGATCCACTACCAAATAGTCTACGAAAACCCACTGCAATAGGTCTTAACAGTAGCAAGAATACTCATATGAAAGATTCTACTTTTACAACATGAACGCTTTCACATAACACTGTTCCCTCCAACACACATTATGGTATGTAAGAAAAAATAGTAGTGCACAGCAAGCAGGTGACAAGGTTCATCTTGTCCTAACCTCACTGAAAGGATCTTTAACACTTGCTTATAACCCGATGCAGGAACTTACCTGTCTAAATGGGCAATAGTGACAATTTCTCCTCCAACATAGTAGTTGAGCCTGTTCACAGAACTGGTGTAAATGAAGCAGTCTCCTACCCACAAGCCCGTTCTCACAATCTCCTGAATCTCACCAAGAACCTGCAAATTAAGTTTACCATAATCAGATATATCAAAAGGTACTTTTAGATAGCAGTAACGCTATTGCATAGTCAAATTAAATTTAATATTCTATACTTAATAGTTGGGCAAGTTGCAAAAATAGGTTTAGATGCATATTGGAAGTACTTAAAAATAGTGCTTTTAGTTTTACAAAAATGCTGCAATATATTAAATCTCTACCTTAATTCTTAACCAATTAAAATCTAGGAAACAAGCACGGAACTGAACGTTAAGCAGGACAATTAACTAAAAGTTAATCAAAGACAGCTTTCCTAGTGAAATTTTTGTTTCTGACATTTCAAATCTTGGAAATTGCAGAAAAAGTTGAAACTGTGTAACCATGCTACACAAATGTGTTTTAAAAATAACCTCTATAACTCTGCGAGAATGGTAAACAGATGTATGAAGACAAATGTAGGCACCAAGGTCTGTAGTGCTGGCATTCAAACAGGGAGACTCTCCTAAATGGTTAACAGTGTTCCTCGGACAGGTGGCTACTGTGTGGTATTCAATGCTCTGGAAACTAAAATTTAATAGGACTATGGTAAGGACTAAATTTGCTTTACTCTGGGAAGACTTGCTTCAATGATCTCTGATGCTATTCCATTTTTTAAACAGAAGGTACCTCAAAAGCATCTTCAATTCCATCTTCAGTGACACCTTCATGCGTTTCTTGGGCTGCTGCAACTTTTTCTGACAGATATTTCAGAATGAAGAATGACTCCTCCGTAGCAATGCAGACAAGCTCACCCGAGTCAGACCAGAAAATCTGTATCATCAGAATCAATAACGGCACTGTTTTAGAGACCCCAGATTAAGGAGAAGATATTAACTCTAACAGAAGCTTTAAGACCTCAGAAGCCAACACATACGGGGATTTTCCTCCCTTCTGCTACAAGATAGAGATAAACTTAAGAAGTTATTCCTTTATGATTCACAGCTTGGCTTCATTCAAGAAAACCAGAAGTCTAGTGAAAAAAAAATTATTAAAAAAAAAAAAATCAGTAAACACAGAGAGGTAAGTATCTTCAGTCCCATGTAGAAACTTACGTGCTTGGGCTGAATTTCAATTCTGCGAATCAATTCTGTGTTTTCCCAATCATAGAACGCCAAACCATTAACAGATCTGACCCCCAACAGGAAGCCACCATAGATGCCTGCAAGAAAAAAGGTGGAAGAAATCCAGATTGTGCAAGAAAGGCACCAACATATCTATTTTAAAAGTAAATACTTACCTTCTGCTCCAAAATCAGGTTTGAATGACTTCTTCTCTTTGAAATTTTTAAATATCTTTACAACACTGTTGCTCTCCCTGATTGCGTACCTAAATAGAGATTGCAGTGTAAAAAGTTATTTAGCTTCCAAAGTAGCAAATCACTAAAATCGTAAGCTGCTATAAAACAACTGCCTTTAATTTATCTTTAAAAATTAGCAGAGTGCTACAAATGGAAAATTTTAAAACAAGACAGTTACTGAAAGCTCATTATCCATGCAGGATTTATTATGGAGGCCAGTTTACCATTTGTACAGCCTGAAAACTAGCAGCAGCGAATTTAAGCTAATACAAAGGAAAAAAAAATCTGCAACACTTACTCTGAAGAATCATGTGCCCATACGAACTCCTGTGCAGAACCAAAGCTCTTGTTTCTCAAAGCCATAGCTGTGTAGATGATGTATTCACCATCACCACACACTACTACAAACCTAGAGCAGGAGAAAGATACATTTGTCAGGTAGCTGTGTTCAGCTCAGTAGCTGTGATCAAGCACGCACATTATCTGAGAAGTTAAAGGCTCCCAGCCCAATATAATATAATCAGTGCAAATGCAGAGAGAATATAAGAGCTTAGTATATGCCAAAAAAGTCACAGAACTGGATTTTTCTCTGCATCCTCTTGCTAGCTACTTGCTTTTTCCTTCCGGTTGCCATTGAGCAACTCTTGTACCTTGTATCCCTTCACCTTTTCTTTTAATTTAGCTTATCTGTTAACAAAAAACTATTCAAGAGAAGCGATAACAGAATGTGGTTCGCTGCTATTACCTTATACATTTGGCTGCATACTTCCTCCTCTACCTAGAACATCCAACTTCTCTATTTAAGCTGTGAGCTCTTAGAGGTGAAGCCCACCTATTACTCTGACTTTACAGTGCCTGGCTCTGATACACCTGTTCTCCATAGGCTCTCGGCCACCAGCACACTTGCAATCTACTTTTTTCATTAAGAAAGTTTTCCAACATAAAATAAAAAAAAGAAAAAGAGAGAAATCAGAAATGTGTAAGTATTCTGTTCTAAAATCCATTACCGTCCATTGGGGTTGTGCTGAATCGTCTGAGGATAGATTTCACAGCTCCCCATATCCTTTACAGCCAGTGGCAATCTTTCTCCATCTTTGATTTCGGCATCTCCCATAGCTTTCAAGTTCGCCTGTTGGACTTCTGAATGTTTAGCCCAAATAATTTTTCCATTTGCATCCATGGACATGGCAGGTTCTTCACGACCGAGCTAGGAAGTGTGGCATAAGAATTTAGCAGATGGAGAAAATACATCCTTGATTTTCTTTTCAGTTGAACAGTCTAGTGAAACACCCTGTAATGATTTCACATTCCTCCTTCGCTCTGCACTGCTGCTCTATCTAAAAATGCCAATTAAAATGCCAATATTTTAGTATTTTACATATTATCACAGAATCAGAAATCAACTGCTCTGTACACAGGACAGCGATAAATCACCATTTCTTATTTCAAATCATTAACCTTAACCTTTAAATCATGTACCTTAACAATAATGCTGCCTTCATCATATCCCAAAGCCACATTATTGGATCCTCTTAAACTGGCCACACACCACACTCTCTCCATACCGTAGTTGAGCGTACTTTCCAGGCGGTAAGTGCTTGAATGCCAAATGCGCACAGTTCCTACAGCAAAAAAGAAAGAAACACATGTGTCTCATCGCTTCTTTCAGTGTAAGGGCAGGAGGTGTGTAGCCACACCACAAGAAGAATTCACCCCTAAGTTCTTCAACCTGCCCTTTATATGTCAGAAAAAACAAAATTACCGTCTTCTGAGCCTGTGATAATGATAGGCAATTCAGGATGGAAGCTGACACATGACACATTTTGAGCATGTCCTTCCAGTGTTTGCACACATGTTTTATTCTGAAAAAAAAAGTCAGAAGTACAGGTACAGATAATAAACACCCTGCCACATTTTTACCTTCATTTCTTAAACAAAAAAGAAAGTTGCCCCCCAAATCCAAAGCTCATGTGAAAACATATTTCTCTAGATTTCTTTCAGTAACAAAGATGCTCAAACAGCAGCATTAGACATCTTAAAAGCTATGATTGTATTGAGTTAGTTCCTCCTCCCCAGAAGTAAATATTTATTTCCCTTGACAGAGTTTTTTCCTTTATTTTCAGATGGACTTCTGCCTAGATGGTGGCGTACACACATGTGCCTGGGTAAATGTGCACAGCATGAAAAAGTAGAGAGGGAAGGGATGAAGAAAAAATGAACAAGTGGTGAAAGGATGGAAAGAGCTGATACAAGAAGAATATTTACATTGGAACATAGGAGCACCTGAATCCACAAAAAAGAAGTCCCAAAGGCAGGGATTACTAAGTTACACGAAAAAAACCATAATGCTAATACTGTAAACCTTATGTCAAATTTAATTCTGCAAGCTGACTTTGAGGTTATTTAAATTCACAGCAGGTTTACACTGAAATACTTTTTAATGAAATATTTATTTGCATGAAATATTTCCCCCTCACTTCCTTCTTTGCACAGAAGAAGGAGGAAAATCTGTTGGTGTATTCAAGTCCTCTCCCTCTTTTTCTATTTCTTCACTAATGGTTTTGCTGTGGCAGTCTGCACAAAAGCCTATGAAGAACTGAACACGTACCTGGTAGTCCCAGATTTTAACCAACCGGTCATCTGCACCTGAAATGAGATATGGCTTGTCTCCTCCACTGTAATAGTCAATGCAGTTTACTCCTTTCTCATGCCCCTCTAAAGTAAAGTTGGGTGACGAAGAGCCAAGCTGCCACACCTTCGCAGAAAAAAACCCCAAACATCCAGGTCAACTTTGCCAAAGACAGTAGGTATTCAGATGTACATTTACAATTCCAAAAGTAGGGAATATGAAATTCAAAAGATACATTTGTTTTTCTTAGGGGAAGAATTTGAACAACTGCTTATTAAACTAGCAGGTTCTACCATTAAACAGAAATAATATGCTGAGTTGCACACAATGGGCTCACACTTCAGAACAATGGAATCAGTTTCTTTCCTCTTTTTTTTTTAGGACATAAAAGCATGTAAGACATTGTTTTTAAGAAGTATGTGTTTATAAAATTAAATAATAGCCCTAGAAAAAGCAATCAACTGTTCACGCATACATGGGTTGCCCCCCAGCTGTGTCCAGAATTTTTTTTTTTCCAGTTACAGTAAATGAATGATAAATCTCATGCTAAATGAGGACTCCAAATGAATCAAGTCAAAGTGTAGATATACTTCTATTTTCCCATGATCATCAGATCAAATTAAGATTTATACACACTTAATCTCACCATCTGAGGACGTATGAAATCAAAACTGGTTTTCTACAGCCATAATTTCTACTGTTTTTATCAGTTTTCTACTGATAATTTATAGGAAAAATGAAGAAGTGTCACTGCTCGCATGGCTGCGTATCTCTAATCCTGTATATTTAGTAACAGTTTCACAGCAAACGATACTCGTCAGGGTCTGCCATGAGAAGGCTGAAGACATTTTGGAAACAACTCAGGTGACAGACAGACAAGGACATGAAAATAATGGGAGAAATGCCCNTATATATATATATATATATATGTATGCTTCAGTTCTCCCAAACTACTTACTAACAGTATAATCATTACCCCCATCAACATTTCTGTGCAATCCAGATGGAAACGCAGCACTTAACATTTAGAGAACCACATTTCAATGATTAGAGGTGACAGGTAATCTTGTAAGTTTACCGAATTACTTACTAGGTGTACAGTAACTCCACCAAAATTCAGGTCTTTGTTCAATAAAAATTCTATTATTACACCTGCTTTAAGAATTCTGACCCACTGTCCATACAGTATTATTGGTTTGTGTATTCTGTCTGATAATTACTTAATGACTACCCACCCCACCCCCCTCAATACAGTTTATCTACCTTGATTGTCCTATCCAAAGAGGCGCTGGCAAACTGATTATTGTCTTTTGGATTTATGACAATCTGCATGACATAATGGGTGTGTCCTTCAAACACCTGGGAACAAGACCATTTTTTATCCCAGTCCCAGAGTTTAATAAGCATGTCATCTGAAAAAAAACAAAAATACAGCAAAAAACCAAGCTTCAGTTAGTTCAATATATTTCGTTACCTACCTTCTTAAACTACATAATTCTTAATAACTTCAAGTTAAAGGCTCATTCATCCCTTCTCCTTCAAAGCAAGCACTGCTAATACCCAAAATATTTTTCATCTGTAAGATTACCAGTCCTTCCGTGCAGAAGGACCACAGGGAGTTCAAGTTTCTCAAAAAGACTGTCTGGTAAAATGGTCATAAAATTAAAAACAAACTGGTCTGTCCAGCTCAGCTAAATAGCCTGTTCAGACCACACATATGTCTTATAAAGGAAGACTAAGAATTTAAATTAAGGTATTGAATCATTAATCTTAAACTACTGGTCAGATATTAAGGAATTAGACCTGTGCCGCCTTCTGCAGCATCTACTCTGATGAGCACTAAGGAACAGGCAGCAGAGACAACCAAGCTGCAACAGCAAAACACAGAAATATATGGTACATCTGACTCGAAAGGCTCTCTGCATTCTTGTAGGGTTCTGACTGCATTAGCAGGGTTTCCAGCAATGAAAAGGACGGAGAAGCACAATGTAGATATTCTTGGGCCAGATCTATTGCGATTCTGTGATCTTCCAATCCTAAGTAACACAGACTGCTGCAAATAACTGAGTACTCAATAGTATTTGGGGGAAAAAAAGATGAGTTATCTGCTGCTTCAAGTCAGATTGCAAGCTGAAAACTTATTATGGCTTTTCAATTTTTAAAAATCCAGAACTTTAGTGTGGCAAATTCAAATAACTCATTAGTATATGAACTTTTCCTCTGGTAGATATGAAGCAACAAAGTTCTTTGGTTTTCTCTGACAAGAACACAAGCTACTATGTTTTAAATTGCAAGTACAGTTTGTATTCCATTAAAAAGACACAAGTACATATAGCAAAGAAATAAAATGAAGTGGCAACTGTCATGTTGGCTACTTGCTCAAGGATTCCTGTTTCATCAGAAAAAGAAAAAAACATGCAATCCCTCAGCAGACAGAAGCCTAAAAATAGTTGGTTAACAAATACAAAAATATATGAAAAAACTCTTACCGCTGCTTGTCAGTATGAAAGGCTGTGTGGGATGCACAGCAATACAACGAATGTAATCTGAATGTGCTTCAAACATGTGAACTCTTTCCAAGGTGTTATAATTAAAAACTCTAATTTGCATGTCATCCTATGAAAGAGATGAAAAGCAACCATTAAAAAAGGACTTTGTATAATACACCTTATATTCAATACAGAGTAGCTAGGAAAAATCCCCGACAAAGACCTCCTTCCACCATTGAAGAGCGTCTAACAACAAAATGTTGAAGAAAATGTATTTTCTATATGTCGCTCCAAATAGATAGAAATCAGAATTTGATAAAGACGACTAAAAATTACCCAGTCCTATTCCAAAGCATTTATAAAATGAAGGAAACTTCAACTAAAATTCCATTTTTATAACATATTTAATAGTGTTTTGATTTAAGATTAAGGGAAGTGCAAAAATGCTTTGAAAATTATTAATGCTTCTTGCAAAAATGAAAAGCGAGGTTCTCCAACATCAAACTTACAAAGATGTTAATGCTTTGCGGTCAGAAGGAAAGAAATTGTAGCTCTAAGTGGAAATGTGACTTCAACTTGAATTTTTAAAATCAAGTTTTTGGAACAAAAAAATAAAACTCTTTCTTTCAGATACAGTATTCATAAAAGCAGTATTCCCAAACCTTTAAAAAACCCAAAACACCAGGAAACCAAAAACCTCCCAGTTTGAAGAGCTATCTGACAAGGAATAAAACGTCAAGTAAAGCTTTCAGAAGTGACCATGACTTACAAGGTCATGTGAGTAAATGCAATTTAGGTGTTGTAATAAACTCTACACTACTTGTTTTACCAAAAGCATTTACTTTTCCACTCTGTCTTTTCCTCTTTCACACACATGCCTGTCTAAGTAGCAACACCTACAGAAAACACCCTGTGGAATGGCAGACAAAGACAAGTATGCCCTCTTGAGACCAGCCTATTGGCATAATTAACATGGAACACACGATATAAGCAATGATTAGCATCACATTTTCATCGTCACTAAGACTTGGCCCTGTTGCTGAAAGCAGCTGCCTTTCCCTTTCCTTACTATTTCTTGCTACTGCATTGCAGCCTCCCTTGGGAAAGCTAGGACAAATACAGCTGCTCACTGAATCAGATCAAGAAACTGATGCACGTGAAATTAAGTTGATAAAAACAGAGACTTTAACTTTCATCAGTTCCTAATCCAGTTCCCATACAGGTGCTTGAACTCCTGTCCTGCCAACGAGGCTGTGTCTACGCCTTGGGAAACAGTGCCTACTTGAAATAACTGGGTCATGGCAGCATAAGGCAACGACAAAAATTTTTTTTACTTGGTGTATAGCACAGAAGACTAGGAAAAAAATTGAGACAAAAACGTTAAGCAATTTAGACAAAAAAGATTCATTCCATCAAGCAAAATATATCACCAAGATTAGAATAAAACTATTCCTCTCAAAGACAGACTCACCATGTAAAAGAAGAGTATTTTTCTTGACGTGAACAAAAAAGTGTTTTGAATATAACCAAGAACAAAAGCAGAAAGCAACTTCTAAGTCATCTTACCTCAGACAGTAAATAGTTTCATCTTAAAGTAGCACTGCTAATATTTAGTCAAAATTGGGTGCTGAGTGTGTTCCTGTTGACAGTGAAAGTTGAATCTAGATCTACCTTGAGCTACATACAGGATTAGCCATCATATTACGTTGTTCTCCTTTGAAAGGAAAAGTTTAAGTTTCTAAGCTTACTTAAAGCAGAAAATTTCTGGGAAACTGTAGCAAAGTATTCCTTTCTCTTCTATAAATTCATATTGACCACACGATTAGGTGACATACAAAGTAATGGCATGAAAGTAGATTAAAGAAATGGTACTGCACATGGAAATCACAAGAAGAGGATAACTTACAGCTCCTGTAACAACCCAGTTCTTTCTTGCCACGAATTTGGCAGCTCTCACTGGTAGGTCACACACTTCAAAAGTCTTCACCAGAGTCTAAAAAGAAAAATAATAAGTTTATAGCACTGGATAAAATACCAGTTTTGAAATCAGATTTTTATGTTTTCTTAACAGGGTCCAGTATGTTGTCTTCGGCAACTCTCCAAAGAATCCTACAACACTACATGTACACTTTTTTAAACAAATGTACCTGTCCAAGAGGGGAAAATACTTGCCTATTCTGTTCTTTTATCACCACCTTTATGTTCTCCCTTCATGCTTAAGCCCAACCCCTCGAATATTTTTGGAACTGCTGCCCAATTTCAAGTATATTTGATAGACAGGTAGAGGTCTAACATTTCCTACAACATTCAGAAATACAGATGGCAGGTACAAGACAGAGGCATCTGATCTCGCCGAAGGAAAGGCATTAGTTTGCAAGAAATACAAAAAGGAGACCATTCTTGAAAAATAGATTTATCAGAAACAAAACACCATTAAAATTATAGATCAAGATACTCCTTGTCTGTCTTTTGTAAATAAGACAGAGAGAATACAGTCAATTAGTGGCAGTAACTTAAGCTTCTTCTTATGCATCTAGTATTGAAAAATCAGAATTTATACATCTTTCAGTTATGAAGATCCCATAATAAAAAAAACCCCAAAAATCATCACCTGCGTTTCATGGTTCCACACACAGACGCTGCCGTTGTAAAGGCTAGCCAGCATCCATGGTTCCGTGGGATGCAAGTCTACACTCTTCACCCGGTCAGACCGAGCTGTTAGTTTCCGTTTTATATCAAGTCGGAGAGGCTAGAGAGGAAAAGAATTGAGAATACTAAGTTATGCAACATAATACTGCCACAGAAATATGAGAAAGAAGAGAAAGCTGAAGTTAAACCTTGTAATACAAGGAGTCAACCCTGCTTCTCAAGCAGACAGAAGACTACTATTTTATACCCATCTGCTTGTTTTTGTAGGGATTTCTGGAAACATCACATTTCTACCAATGGCAATGGGTCCATTTAATTTACTTTTATGAAATTCAGAATTTCTTCATAGTGTAAAAAGTATCTCCAGCACAGTCAAAAAGAAACACACTGTCCATCTTCCTGGTGACCCTGAACTACCAAAGCAAAGCGAATTTGCTTCTAATACAAATGATAGAAAATGAATCTTCCTGCTATTTCACTTCAAAAATCAGGAAGAAGGCAGTTACCATAATGAAACACAGTATTTGCTCATTATAACTGTACTTCTGTTCACAATTTCAACATTGAGTTTTAGAATGGAACACTGTGTTTTTAAAACTAGGGGAAGGAAAAGTTTAAGTCTTTCTCTTACGAAGAAGTCTTTGACCCCCCACTTTGGTCACTGGCAATGTAAAGCCAGAGTATTTAAAAAGCATGAAGTATAGCAGAGTGATTTTCTAAAATGTTTGAGGTATTACAGGTTAGTTTAGACACTGAAAGACTGCTGAGCTCACCTAACGCTGCCGGCATTTTATCTCAGACAATGTAACAGGTAGTATCTGATCATGGAATGCTGTATGCAAGCATTTTGTAGCAGAATAAAAATAATAAACTCTGCAGTTATATACGTTAGACACTGCAAGGAGAAAAAGATACCTAGCTTTTGTGTAGTACCTGTAACTTATGGACGTGATAAACTACAGCAGAGAATGAACTTGTGGTTTATTCCTCCTGCCATAAATACCAGAAAAGTAAGCAAGGCAATTGCACACGATCCTGTGCTTATCCTCGGAACTGCTCTTATCTGCTGCCACTAAGGCCTAGGCTATGGTTGATCTAAAAGGCCAACTGCAACGCACACTCTGACAACCGTGAGATCTGTTTGATAAACCACCGGGCAACCCCACACTGGTGACGCGGCCCAAGGGACGTGCTCTGTGACCGCACGCGTAACGCTGCCAAGGGGCTTCCGAGTGCTTCCTTCTGTATTCAACCCAAACGGCACAGTAACACCAAAGCGGCTCCAAGCAGCCCGGGCACAGGGACGCCCGAGCCGATCACGGCAAGAAGACCGCGCACAGACTTAACCCCTGACTCGCCCTGCCCACACCCAGACCCAGACCCGACCCCCCCTGCCCCAGGCAGGGCCCGCGGTGCGCGGAAGGGCCCCGCCACGTCCCGTCCCGTCCCGGCCTGGCTCCTGCCTCAGCCCCTCACCCCCGCGCGGCCTCGGCCCCTTCAGTTGCCCCCCCCGCCCGGTCCCGGTGCCCCTCCCCGCCAGGGCAGCGGGCCCCGCTGGCGGAGCGGCCCCCGGCCCCACTGACCATGGCTCCGCGTCGCCCGGCAGCAGCGCCGAGGTGTGCGAGCTCCCAGGGCTGCCTCCCCGGACCCTCCGACGTGGAGCTTCCGGGCCCGCGTGCTCTCGCGAGAGGGCGCCGAGCGCTCCCGGGGTTCGCGAGAGCGGGGGCGGCCCCGGGGGATGCCGGGACGTGTAGTCGGCGGCGCGCGGGCGGGGCGGGGCGGCGCGGGGCAGGCCGGGAGTTGTAGTTGCCCCCTCACCTCAGGGTGGCCGGGACGGCCATAACGGCCGCGGCGTGTGGTAAGGCCCTCACCGCCCCCTGCCGCCGTCCTTGGGGCGGCCTGGGACCTCTCAGGTGACGGTGGTGGAGAGCTGCCAGGCTGTGCCCAGCTGGGAGCGAGCTCGGGAAGAGAAGGGTCCTCCGGTCCCCTTCGCCTGCTCAGGGTCGACTCTCAGCGTGCATAATGGCGACGTTGGCCAGAGGGGCCTGGTCCTCAGCGGTGAGCGTGACAGGGCCCTGAAGCGAGGCCCTGGAAGGAGCCCAGCCTGCCTCTCACGTGATAGGGAAGACGCAAGCCTGGTCAGTCCTGCAGGCCTTGTGAAAGGCGCTGTGACACATTGTGTGATGTATCCCCAGCCGGCCGCTAAGCACCGCACAGCCAGCTGCGATGGGATGGGGGAGAGGATCAGAAGAGTTAAAGTGAGAAAACTCGCGGGCTGAGATAAAGACAGTTTAATAAGTAATATAAAAGCTGCACATGCAAGCAAAGCAAAACAAGGAATTCATTTACTGCTTCGCACAGGCAGGCAGGTGTTTGGCCATCTCCAGGAAAGCAGGGCTCCATCACGCGTAACAGTTACTTGGGAAGACAAATGCCTTAACTCCAAACATCCCCAGATTTATATGCTGAGCATGACATCTTATGGTATGTAATATTCCTGTGGTCACTTGGGGTCGCTGGTGGGGCGGTGTGAGGTGCAGAAAAGGCCTTGACACTGTGTAAACGCTGCTCAGCAATAGCTAAAATAGCCCTGTATTACCAGCACTGTTTTCAGCACAAATTTAAAACATAGCCCTGTGCCAGCTACTATGAAGAAAATTAACTCTATCCCAGTCAAAACATTTCTCCTCCACTTAACCTTTTTGTCAGCTAAAGCTACAGATACTACAACCCCAAACAGCGTCTCATGGAAATGTCATGGGATATGTGTGATTTTGGAAAGCACCAAAGCACAAGGAACTGCTGTTGAGAAAATTTCTCCTAGCACTGCTGCCAGGCTGAAGTTCCACCTTTAATTAAAAATTGCAACCCCCACATTTCATTTTATAAAGGAGAGGAATATGATGGAGGATATTGATATTCATTGGGATTCAGTTAAACAAAGTGTTCACCTGGGGATTAGGAGCCCCGTGTGTTCTATCCCACAACACAGTAGGAAGGATTACATTACCCTGGAGTGTTTACAGTTTGAAGGACATAAATAAACAAAAGAGTGACAGAGAGATCACTTCTATTCTTGTTATTTTCACTCCAAGAGAGCAAAGACAGAAAAGCCAGGTACTTAAAATTCAAAAAATACAAGCCTGATGACAATAAGTGAGGAGAGGAATGCCTGAAGCAAGAAAAGGAGCACAGTGGCGTCAACTGTTACGGGTGAGTAACACCCGTTGAGGCTGTCTTTACACTTTCATTGTATTAACAATTGTCGAATAATGCTTGAAATATTTGAGTACAGAATTGCGGGATGTAGAATCTGGATAAGCATGTTGAAAAGCTATGATTTGAGTAAAATCTATGTCTTTTGAGTCTAATTTATGATTTTTAGACAGCTGAGGTGGAAAGAAGAAATGTAGGGGAAGGATACCCATATTAGAGAATATAGGTAGTGGAGGATAAACAGCATACATTGCATATTTTTCCTTGCAAAACTCGACAAGGTCCTTTCCAGGGAGAGATGACGGTGTTACAGGTGAATCAAAGACAGCAAGGAGGATAAATGAAAGATGAAGGAATAGAGCTTGTTAATCACGAAAATAACAGCAGGGAAAGGAAGAAATTACTTTGCTGTTAGTTCCTCCTGGGAATTTTTAATAATACAAAAACTATAGTGTGGAAAAGAGACATAGGGTATAAGCTAAGGCTGACCTTACAGTAGGAGAGAAGCAATGAAATAAAGCAATGAAATTAAGAGTAAGAAATACTGCTTACAGCGGATAGATGCAAGAGTACCAGTTCTGAGTCAAGAAGACCATGACCCACAAAGTACTGTAAGTTAAATGGGTATACAGAGGAAATATTATTATGTATTTGTTTTCCTTTCATATTCTTTTCTATATATCCTGTAGTAGCCACTGTTTCACCCGGGTTTATATACAAAGTAGCTGGAACCATGGGGAGTCTCTAAGAAGACTTCCAACACAGACATTAAATAAGAACAAAATCTCTACTTTGGGTTCTTCTGTGTGACCCAACAGCTATTGTTATGCTTCTTGTGACCGTTGCTCTGTTCTGAAGTTCCTCATTGCCTCTTTCATACCCCTGCCTGCTTGGTTGTGCTGTGGCACTTGCTGCAGCTCACCTGGAGTGACATACATGCATGCTGGGCATTTGGCAAGTTCCTCCAGGGCCTGAAAAAAATCTGCCATTTTCTTTACCTTGGAGGAAGGGCACAAACTTGGGTTTGCCTGTCTCCTGTTACTTTTATGGCTACTTGATACCTTTAAGACCATAGACAGGGAAAGCGGGGAGGAAAGAATGTTGAAGAACAAATGTTGAGATGGCTACAGATCAGTAGAGTGCTATCATAGGCCTTGCTTCCTTAAAAAACCAGAATAAAGCTGTACAGAATATTTACAAAGCAGTGTCTAATACCAGTCTACAACTGCCTTCTTGTTAGAAACACAAACAGCGTTTCTGTAAAGTGTGGATATGCGTGTGTAATGAAGTGTATAATAAAGGAACTGGTAATACGGTGTTGCAGGGCATATTTCCTGTCGGTGCAAAGCTACTTTTATATCCCTTGAAAGTTCTCAACACAAAGCATTAAAAAGGACCTTTTTTATTACAAAACAAAAAGGGTGTCCTAAACAACTGGCCAGCTAACTGCTGGTAGTTGGAGCAATTGCATTCTGACACATTACATTTTGTAAAACTAAAAAATGGGCCAGAGCTCTGTAGTAGAGGAATTCTACACATTTTTATTGTTGGTGATTTAGTTAGAAACACGGCAGCTATAGCGGGGTTGCAACAAGAGATACAGCGGTTGTAAGGAGGAAGCAATTATGGTATGGTCTCAGCCTACCGGTAATTTCTTCTTTTCAAGGCTCTTGCTTCTCAAGACAGCCAATCTATTTGACCTTACTTTTCTGAGATTTCAGCCTACTTCCTTTTGGCTATGAAATTATTGGTGTATTTTGAATTTGTGCGGCAATAAAAAGTTTTCTGGAACTAGGATAGTGCATTTTAAGATAAAAAAATACAACAATATCATTCTTCTGAAGGAAAAGGTTAAAGTAGTTTGGGATACCACTCGCAAGCACCTATAGTTTATCCTCGTTGTACCAAATGAATTTTAACAGAGAAGGGGAAGGCTAACAATAAAGCACCAGTCCACTTTCTTTTCCTCTCAGGTAAAGACACATTCAGGCAATTCCTATTCAGGCAAAAATCTAACAGATGCTGTGATAAATATAGTGTGTGCTGCTGCTTGTTGCAGGAGGCAGCTCAGTCCTGAGGGTCCAGTATTTCCTTGCCTTGATTCTACCCAGGACACCCCCACTATTATGTAAATTCTTTGTTTCTCCAGAGTTCAGCCATTGCTTATTTTCTTTACTGGGCTATGTGGCACCTCCTGGGATCACTGCGTTTTACTTTGGGTCTCAGTTTGCCAGCACCTCTGAGTTTGACTAACTTTATTATGTTGAGGTGGTATTATGGATGCCTTACTAATTCCCTAAGTATGCTGTGAGTGATCTTGTGACCTGCATTACTGTATTATTCTCTTTAGATAATTTCTTTTAGAATATACAGAGGCTTTTATATATTTAGGTCAACTCTATAGTATTATAAAGTGTCTGTTTCCTATGCAAAATTGATGTGAAGTGCTGTTCATTGCCAGGAGTTAGTACTTGCAGTGCAGTGAACTGAAGTAAAAACCCATTGCAGCCTTAACTTGGAAGACGGTAAAGACTGATGGAACACAGTGGGTTTAAAGAAAAGATGTTATTAACATGTAGGTGGCAGAGCTGTGAGACAAACCCCACTGTAAATCTGAATTACAAGCTCCCTTGAAACTATAGTATTTCATGTTGTTGCAGATCAGGGATACAGCAGTGTTGTGGAATGCAGTTTGTCTCTTTCAGTCTGAGATGCCCAGCCTTTGTCTCTTTTCACTTTCTTGGAATGCAATCCTGACTCATACACAGAGGTCAGAGTGTAATAGATGAAACATGGT
>VZSF01010130.1:442973-654712 GCA_013398295.1 Chionis minor | reverse complement strand
GGCGGGGGTCCACGGGGCCGGGCCGCAGGTGCGGGGCCGGGGCGGAGAGCCCGTGTCCGCCCGGGGGCTTTGTGCGCGGCGCGGCCGGCGTGCGGGGCTGCCCCGAGCGAGCGGCGGCAGCTGCACAAACACTGGGGGCAGCCGCCCGCTCCGCGCCCCCCGCCCCCATAAAGGGCAAGGATAACGGCGTGGGGGGTGAAGGCGGCTCACCGGGAGGTGTGTTTCGGCGGGGCGAATCGCGACAGGGCCGAGCGTACAGGAGGAAAGCTTTGAACGTAGTCGCAAGTGAGACTTGTGCGGTACTTGCAAAGTGGCGGTGGTGGGGGGGTGTATGTTGATCTTACGCTACCGTGGTACAAATCGAGTAAAACGATAGGCATTGGCGCTGCACTGCAGAAGGGAACGTCCTAACCGCTGGCCACATGTTGCCCCTTGAGACTTCCTAATGTCACATACCACTTCTTCCTTGCCTCTTCCCTATGGGCTCATGGTTGAAGTCTTCCCACATCTCAATTACATTTCTGACCGTCGGAACTAATTTCCTAGGAAACTCAGTATTTAGGAAAATTATTTTAATATTTCTGGTAGTTTACTCATTTATTAAATGTTAAGTTGGGGAAAAAAACCCACCCTGTTCTTTCAGGTGTTAGACATGGTAAGCATTGTATACTTATGTTGTATAATGCTGACCTTGGGAATTAAGGTATTTCTGCATATTTTACTGACTTACAAGTTGAAAAGGAGGTATTGGTATGTACATTAAATGCTAGGCAAGACAAAAAAAATGTAATAAAAAGCATAATAACAGTATCTTTCCCCCAGTTGTTATAGTAGAGCAGATTTTTTTTTGTTGGTTGTTTTTTCTAATTTTTTTTTGTTTGTTTAGAATTATCTGTCCTCATGTTTTGGCACAGAAGAATGTGCGATATAAAAGCTGTTGTGATCTGATGCATCTACAGCTCCAAAATATTAAGTGGATGAGTGGGATTATACTAGATAAAATATTGAAATAGTGGGACCTATTTTATTGTAAGTCTAATTTTGCATACAAAGGAGATATTATGTAATAATATTTATGTAATGGCATGAGTAACTATTTCATTATTAAAAAATGTAGAGCCTGAGGTTGTCTGGCAGGTAACAGGCTTTCTGTGCGTGCATGTGGTTAACTCATTAAGGCTTATTTTCTTTTAAGAAAATGTTTAGGCTATGCCATATCACAAATGTGGCATCATAAAGTAAACAGCAAAGTACTTCAGTTGTCCAGCTATTAGGAACACAGTAGGAAATCCCTAGCTTCCCAAACCATAAACTTTAATACTAGTTTGCATAATGAAAGCGTTTCTAATTCGTCTTGGTTAGAGGAGACACTTCACTACAGTCTGCAAAGGAAATGTGACTTGGCTATCTTCTACTTATTTCCTTATTAAACTTTTAAATGGCTTTTTTTCCTTTTTTACCTTTAGTAATGTTTGCCAGTAACCTTCAAGAACTTATTATATCTCTGCGTTATTTTTTTCTTTTTTAAAAAAGGAGACAAACATAGTTCAGTCTCTTTTTAGAGATGTTGGACCTGAGCAGTCATTGTCAGAAGTAACGTATGTGACTTCAGGGAGAGGGCTGTCCAATTATTTACTTGAGAGTTGAAATATAAAATGAAATTAAGTAAAATCACTCACATCTACATTGACGTTTTCTTTGAGGAAAAAGAAACAGTAAAACCAGCTTCTAATATACTGTATAAGTCAATGAGGTGTACTTGCTGTTTGGCTTACAGGCAGTGTGATGCTTGTCTTCACTTGAGTTGGTCTGGACAAGAATAACCCTTTCTCGTTGGGTTTAACGTGTATGGCTTGCCTGCGGGAAAGGTGCTCAGTTGCCATGCTGCCTGCACGACAGCAAACCACTGCGTCTGTACAGGCTGCTTCACCTCTGGCATGATTAGCTCTGCACGAATCTTGGTATGTTTAAGGCTGTGTGTCCATGCTGTGCAGCTAATTGGGAGTAGGCTTTAGAACAGACTCCAGATTCCACCTGCTGAGTGAAGGGGGATTGATTGGTATGTGGAAGTGGCTTATGCAGATGTTTAGAAAGTCAAATGTCTAGCAGCACTGTATCTTGTGTCTAGTATCACCTATGGACGTTGGTTCTGATGGCGCCTACCTGCTCTTTCTGCCTCTTCTTCTGGAGGTGTTGTGGTCTGAATGACAGGAATTGCTAGTGTTCTTATTTTCGAGGGCTTCTACGCAATCCTGAACTCAACAATTTATTTGTAAAGGTTTTCTGGTACAATCTACAAAATTAAAGTGGTGAGGTGGTTGAGGGAGGTAAAAAACAGACTTTTAATTAAAAATAATGGAAGGATGAACTTCTAGAATGGACTGTGTTGGTAATAGTGTTTGACAACTTCTTTAGGTCTTTTGGAGAAGAAATCTCATTGTATTTGACAAGACTATGCAAGCCATCTCTTGGTGTCCTACATCTTTGCATATCAAGAGCTTGAAAGGCAAGGAATCAAAATTTTGTTTAAGCCCAAAGATCCGCCTGCTATTTTCTGTTGTTCTGAGAAATACAAAGAGTAAAATTCTGACTACAATAGCAAAAGGTGAAGTGAAGCAAAACTGGGATTTATGTTTGAATGCAGCTTAGCTGGCTGGGCCATTTCATTCCATTTTAGCCATTTGGTGCTTGAAACAGACTGACGTGTCTGTTGACATAATGAGTTGGATGAAAGTATAATTTCAGAAATGCTACAACACTGCCATGGTGGTAATACAATGAAAGCAGCGTTAAATCCATGCTTTGTTCGTAGATACTATTTGATCGTAGATACTATTTGATACAGTAGTCTTTATATCTCTAAGCGGCAATATTACAAGGCTCCCTTATATTTAAAAACAATAGATTTTAATTCACTAGGTAATGCTCAACTATGAAATAAAATTTCATTATCTTCTTAGGCAGTATTTCTTTTCTGCTAGCTAGCAATTTTTGTAAATGCTTTCTATAAAAAAAAAAAACCAAAAACCAACCCTTTGAGGAATTGCAAGGCCTGTTTATTCCAGTGAAATCATAATGAAAATTGAATTTTCTGTTTACATATGGTCTTTTGTTTAACTGGTAATTCTTGTATTGTTATTCTTGTTGCTAAGTTGTGGTGTATGGAGGTATGAAAGTTTTGATTAATTTCCTGCTAGCTTTTGGCCATTTCAAGCTCTTGGAGTCTTTCCTCAAGATTTCACTGACCACTTCAAAGTAAGTATTTGAATGCTCACTTGGGTGTTTCTGTCAGGTGCTTATTCAGCTACAGGAAGACAGAACCAAACTGCAAATCCATCCATAAAGAAATCAGGGTGAGACTAGATGTCATGTTAGGAGAGACATTAACAAATGAGCTGAAGTTGCTAAATTATCACTTCAGTTAATAAGGCTGAGTGCAAGTAGCTGAGGACACTAATCGTAAACTGCATAAAAGATGCGTATTGGTGTATGATAATGACTATTGTAAAACAGGTAGTTGAAATCAGAATTCTGATTTGGCCGTGATTTGATGCTGATACACGTGGTAGATTTTCCAGAAATAGGTACAGATTTTAAAACTGCTTTTGAAGGGTGTTAGGCTGAGAAATGTGTGTTCAGTTGACAGGGGCTTTGGAGAAGGCAGATTAGGAATTTACCTAAGAAAAAGCAATGTATAATTTGAGGAATAATGTAACTCTACTGTCCACAACTGTGACTTTATATAGTTGTCTCTTTTTGGAGGGTTTTGTATTTTACATTATGAAATCACTGATCCAAGAATGAATCTTACTTGAAGGCAGCACAAAAACTCAGCCAGAGAGGAGGATGTTTTCAAGTTACTCTTGCATGTTTTTGATGCCAAGTTTTTCTTAGGTTAGGTGTAATTTACAGTAGGGGTTTACAGTCAGCAAAATCTGAATGCCTTTCAGGTAGACATCTGAGATTGGTGGTTTCACTTCTCCTTGGTTTTCTGAGGGGAGGGGGGAAAGCAGAGGCAAACGCTCCAGCTCAGTTCTGGCTCCCTTCCAGCAGCAGTAGCTCTGGTATGACTCAGTGAGGGGGCCTGCTTATCTTCTTTCTTCTGTTCTCCCCTCCCCTTTCCCCTTCACCGACCTGGCTAGGCCATATATCTGATCCCATCCCAGTGTCTTTCTCTCTTCCATTGCTGCTCACTTGAGGAGTGAGCTCATTGCAGGAACTTGCTGCTTTCTACACTCAGCTCATGATTAACTTTTTTCCTCCTCTCATTTTCACTACTCTTTCAGACGCTGTGCCCCACAAGGATCATTCCCTGTAGCCTCCTCCGTTCATTATGCCAGTGTTCACAGCTGAGCATTGTTCCAGTTGTCTCTGCTTCCTGTACTCCATTTCTCAGAAGTGGGCACTTCTTGTTAACTGTCTTCCAGTCCCTTCTGTGGCTTCATAGCAAGGGTATGAGGATGCAAAAGAGGATACAGTCTTCGTGGTGAGGCTTATGCCTCTGCCTTACCTTTTCACGCCCTCTCCCAAAATATACCAGTGCACAACTCGTGATAGGGAGTTATTCTGTGGACAGCAGCATAGCCTAGAAGATTTTCAGCATCTACAGTGAAGCTCCAGTTCCAGCATACCATTTCTGCATCTTGCACTGGCAGGCTTCTCATGCTTCTGCAGAGTTTTTAAAAAATAGCCTCATGTCCATTTGTTTCTCTTTTCTCCAGAGGTTCATAGCTTCTGTGAGATCTGAACAGGGCTGGAGTAAGAATGAGGAATCTGAGAGAATGTATTCATTCTGAGACTGTTTTCAATGTTTGAGTTTTGTCAATGATGTGATTGGAGATCAGTAGCCTGTAGTTTACCTAGTCCTTAAAGTGGTGTGTTTTCTAGTCTATTGTGAGGTTTTAGTGGTTTGGGGGTCTTTCTGGCATTTGTTTCAAGTTTTTGTTGTTGGGGTTTTTTTTGTGAACCTTCTTTTTTTGAGACATTTGTTACATACTTTGTATAGGTTGCTGGCTGAGTTATTAGAGCAATGAGAGGCTGCCTGGATAAACTGGGATTCTGCTCCACTGGCATGAAACTCATTAAGTAGCAAATTTAGTACCCATGTAGATATGTCTTGCTTTAATACAGTTTCTTAAATAAACCTTAAAATAGTGACTAAATTGATGCTATAACTAGAATCTAGATATTGGTTTCATAACCATTCTTCTGTTTGCTACAGTAGAGTATGTCATGGTCAAATCACTGACTATATTTACGCTTTTGTAATTCAATCAAAAAAATACATGTATAACTGACACTATGTGCTTAGAACTGTATCAGCTGCAGACTTTCAAAGCGTTTCACAAAGTAGCTGCATCTATGTTGAGTCTAATGTAGAACTTGGGAGTGATCAGTGCCCCTGGAAGTAGACTAACAGCTTATCTATCTCAGCTACAACTTCCAGTTCTGTTACATACTACTTAAGGGTGCTTTTTGGCTGCATGTTGAAATATTTTCTTTTTCAGTGTGTAAAATGAACCTCCTCAAAATAACACACTGGCCTGAAAATAGTTGTGTGTCTTATTTTTATCAGAGTAGCACATGCATATCACAACTGAGGTTGGCAGGATTAGACAATGTGTAAACACTCAGTGAGAAGCAGCTCCTGCTTGGTAATTTTTGCAGTCTGAGTAGACAAGATAAATCTCTGGAAGAAGGAAACAGGTGCGATAACACCATGCTATCTGTTTCTTCTCAGTCTCTTGTTTCAGAGTTCCAGTATTGATCATTTAATACCCTGTTCTCCTAACTGTTGTCATTACCCTGGTTTTGTCCTTTACCCTTGATTGACCTCCATGTGCACTGGGCCTCGGAGAAGTATGATGATGTCAATGAAAATGTCACCATTTGGAAAGAGGCAGCATGAGCACTCGCACTAAAAGATTTACAGTGGATGTTTGGTCTCACACGGATGAAGCAGCTGAAATATTTCAGAACAATTGGACAGGGTCACTGGAGATTCAGTCCCGTGTTAAGGGAGATCTGTTGATCAAAATCTCAGCACAATTAGCAGTCAACAACTTACTTTTTTTTTTTTTTTAAATTAAGCATTCTTTACCTCCAGCTATTGAAAAGACAGCTTCTGAAAAGCCAGTGTCTTATCCTCCTTATCTATCGTCTTTGGATGTTCAGCTGACAACTGATGAACTTGCTTCTTCCTCTCTGTCCACCATGTGATATGTACTGTCCCTGTGTGTTACAGTTGTGTGTGTTTTTTAAGTTTCTGCATATGTCTCCTCTATATTGCATTTATTCTAGGGAGAAAATTTGCTTTACTGTCTATTGAATTGCTATCTCTCATTTCTTATCTGTCAAGATATGAACGTATTCTTGAGAGACAGCAAGGTATAGTGGTGTAAAGAAAAGAATGGATTTGCTTAGGGTCCCACATCAAATCAATAGCAGAGCTGGCAGTACAATGAAGAAGCTACTGTCTACAAGCGGTGTTATTTCTGTGCTACTACCCAGCCAAATAATAAATTAATGTAAACAATAAAATAATGTCCTTTTATATATTGACCAAATCTGTAGTTGTGTTAAGAAGTATAACATGAAGGCCTAGGGTTAATTAACAAGGTCCAGGGACTAGTTGCAAAGATCTGCCATGAAATCTATATAGTTAGGCTGAAATTGCACTTGGTCATGATGCCTGTATGTATCTTGGTGAAACCAATAATTTTGAGGAATGAAGTAGAAGAATCAAGTGTATGAGCTTGCAAACAGTAAGTATTTTTCTGCCTGTGATACAGTTACTTTAAGACTAAGGATACAACCCAAAATATACAAGAATCTAAACAAATACCAGGAAAGATTGTACTAGATACAGGGACTGTCTGCAATGCTAGTGTGTGCATAGGCTTCATTCATGCATGTTTGTTAAGGCTCTTTTCTTTCAAGAGCTGCTTTTTATTACGGAGAAGTTATAAGGTGTGTAGAAGTTTGTGGGTTTTTTGGCAGGGCATTGAAATAAAATTTCACACTTGCTGGCAGGGGTGGGCCATGTGGCTTATTAGGAAACCATTTGATGTCTGTATGCTTCAGCCTTTCTGCAATCAGCATGCAGACAGCCATTTCGGATAACTTCTTCCCCCACTCGTATATATACAGTCTGTCATATTGACTGCATGTTTATGAGTTCGTGTTACGTGACATCGGTCTATGTGTGCATGCCTTCTCAGATCCTTAGGATGTGGAGTCATTGTCTTTGGAGGTATTCAAAAGTTGTCTGGATGTGGTCCTGGGCAGCTGGCACTAGGTGGCCCTGCTTGAACAGGGGGTTTGGACCAGGTGACGTCCAGAGGTCCCTTTCTATCTGAACAATTTTGTGATTGCTGAGATTACTCTTGTCAGCAGTGAGTATCCAGGTGCTCTGTACAGCTTGGTTGAGTGTCCAGGTAAACACATTTGCATCCAAATGGTGTGGAAAGGTTGCCAGGTAGCTGTCTTTAAGTTGATTACCCTGCAGCTGTAAAAGTTACTGGAAGATTTTGGCAGTGTTAGTGAAAACCAATTTAGATTTGGAAAGAAGAGAAAGAATATTCACTACAGAGACGATTGTTAGGTTGGGTTTGTCCCTCAGTGACAGGTTCTTTTCCTAAAAATTACAGAGAAAGTAGGAGCAGCCACTGCTTATTTACATTCAATTTGTGCCTCTACTGTTTGCTGACTAAACCAGTGTTTACTACAGCGAGGCTGTATGTCCTATTTTAGGTGCAATATCAACATGCAGTACTCAGTGCGAATACTGAAAGGGCTGTGGAATGTTGCACCTAATCCATAATACTTGGCATTACTCCCCAGGGGAGGTTTACAATACAAGTTTTCTGACTTTTGTATAATGAGATGTATAATGAGCCTTTCATTTTGTGTTTGAGACTACCTAGGTGGGTTTCTGTATAGCAGAAATCTTATTAAGCAGTGGGAATTGGAAACTGATTCAGCCTTCACTTCTGCAGGTACTGCCTTCAGATCAGTAATGAACAAATTTTTATTGCTGCCACCCCTATTATATTTATTACCCAGATGAGGAGGTTATTTTCTGGAGTTCGCGATATAGCAGCTTTTATATTTCCTTTTTAAAAGTTACCTATTTAACCTAGCTAAAATGTTACAAAAGACTTTCATCGCAGATGAATCTTCCTTCATGTTCTTGTATGGTTTTATCCATTGACCATTAAGCAAATGGTTTTGTGGCATTCACATTTCTAAACAGTGAAACCTATTTTACTGTCTGTAGGAAATCAAAAGAAATTACAGGCAGTTTCTTACATTGAGGTAAAATTAATCTATTTTAATAAATACTTGGTGTCAAATATTTTAATTTTTGAACTGTTTGAATTAGCTTTGTAGAACTGAAGCTTAACTATTTTTGCTGTTAGACCTAAATCGTAGCAATAAAAACAACCCAGTTCTGCTGTGAGTGTTACCTGTTTGTCTGACTCCTACAACAGAAGTATGTTTTTACTCTCAGGTTAATGTTGAGGTTGGAAGGGACCTCTAGAGATTGTCTAGTTAGGCCAAGCACCCTACTCAAAGCCTGGTCACCTAGACCAGCTCCAAGGATGGAAATGCCACACCCTGTCCAGGTAAGTTCCAGTGTTTGACCACCCTCACAGTAAAACAACACAGGAAGAAAAGAAAAGGGGCAAAGTAAAGAAAAAACCCATACCCACCTGAAACTTAAAAATTAAGTTTCTTGTGTTTCAATTTGTGCCTGTTGCCTCTTGTCGATTCAGTGGGCACTGCTGAGGAGAGCCAAACGCACTCTTCTTTACTGCTTTGTATCGGGTATTTATGGGGCATTGATAAGATCCTCCTTGCCACCGCAGTCCTCCTCTTCTTGAGGGTACAAAAATCCTGGCTCATGTGGCCTTAATCACCTTCATGGCCTGGCTCCAGTATGTCCATGTCTGTCTTGTACTGGGGAACCCAGACCTGGACCCAGCATTGCAGATGCATCTCACCGGTGCTGAGTAGAGGGGAAGGGTCAGGCCCCTTGACCTGCTGGGAGTGTTCTTCCTAATGCAGCTCAGGACACTGTTGGCTTCCTTTATGGCTGAAGCACTTTTCTGGCTTGTGTTTATCCAGGACCCCTGGGTCCTTTTCTGCCAAGCTGCTTTCCAGGCAGTCTGCCTCCAGCCCATAGTTATATATGGAGGTATTCCTACCCAGGTGAGGACTTTGCATTTCCCCTTAAAGGGCTTCATGAGATTCCCCCCTGCCTATTTCTCCAGCCTGTCAAGGTCCTGCTGAATGTCAGCACAACCGTCTGGTGTATAAGGCACTCCTCCAAATCTTATCATCTGCAAACTTGCTGAGGGTGCACCTGTTCAATGTCCAGGTCATTAATGAAGATGTTGAACAATATCGGCCTCAGTATTGACCTCTAGAGTACACCACAACTGACTGGCCTCCGTGTTCCATTATTGCAAGGCTGCTTCTCTTCACTTAAGTTTCATTTCCCTCCCTCTTGCATGACAGTCAAATCTGTTTTAGAGCTCTCCAGTGTGTGTTCTGTTGTTACCTCTTCCTTTTTTTAACATGCCGTCCTCTGAGATAAAAGCATATGCACTTAATTTCATTTCTGATTACAGCAAGGTTTGCTTTGTAGCATTTATAAAACTTCTGTGTACGTATATCGGGTGGGGTATGACTATGTAAAAGTAATAAATCCTGGGTCTGTATTTTCTGGTTTTTTGGTGGTATGTTTTACCTGAACAGAAAACATAGGAATGTTGTAAAATAACTGAATATAAGTCATAATTTGTGTTTCTGATACAGAACACCTTTTTAGTTAGTTTTAAATTGTCCCATGTTTTCCTTACATGAGAAAAGTGGCCTATGTTGTGCATAAAATAATTTAATTTGCCATGGTAATTCAGATCGTGCTTGATTATGTTTTTTTATGTACACTTCTTAAGGAATTCGTGCATTCAAATGTATATTTGTAAACCTGCAGTTCCCATCCAGAGATGAATTTAGTATCTTTACAATCTAGATTCCTATTTTGAGTCTGATGCATTAAAAAAAAAAAACAAACACCAAACCCCACCAACAAAACTCCCCACCTTTGGATGGATGGGAAGAACAGAATGAAGTTCTGCTAAGCATTTACAGATTGCGCCGGCATGTCAGGTTTTGGTGAGCTTGTGTTCTTATGCCAGCAATTGGGAACCTAATCAAGGAAATAAATAGTCATTTTTAACCACTGCTATATTAAAGATGAAAGACTTAAGAACAGAAACCAGTTGTTTTAGGCGGTGTGCAGATAATGGTGGATAGTCCTCACTCCAAAAAAATTATATTCTGTATAAACGGAGTGTTTAAAGGTGTAGAAAGAGTGATATGTTAAGAAAACAGATGGCATGGCAATATTGTTAGTCATTATTTTGAAGTGGAATTTTGTAGGAGGGATTGCCGGAATGGAAAAACAGGAGGAGGGGAGGATGTGTTGAAAGGAAGGCTGGGAACGGAAAGGAATATGTGGAGCATGTGAGGTGAGCTGAGGGGGGCGGGTTGGAGGAAGGAGAGTGCCGAGAGCCAGGACTGCAGAAAATATTGACGTTTGAGTTGCAACAACAGGGACCAGTTATCTAAGGCAGCTCCCTTTTGGTTTCACTTGCCTTGGCTCATGGGGCTGATTCATCCCCTGGAATTTCTTATCTCCAGACTTGTGGCTCGAAGTAGATGAGGTGTTACTTGAGGTTTATTGCTCTGTGCAGTGGGAGAAGAGAGAAAGAAAACAAAGTCCCCCCCGACTGAGAACTGTCCGAGAGGTGTAGAACATAGCAGAGAATTATAATAGTCTCACAAGCACTGTAGAGTTTGTGAGCATGTTTTGTGTTGCCTGCTTTCATGAAAATTTGTATTATTATTTTTAGGCTAAGTGATGTGAAAATGTAAATTAAAAAAAATTGTAAATATCTGGTGTTCATCTCCCCAGTGTATCAGTAGAAATAAACTAAAACCAGCCAGCTTTCAAGCCTGACTCTGCAGTGTGATGCATGCACAAGAAAAGACATCTTTTACTGGCAGAGAAAGATAGGTGGGTCTGTGTAATGTAGGTGCATATGTGGCAGACTTAAAAAACAGAACAAAAACCAAACACAGTGAGAAACAGGTCACATGTTCATCTCATCATCTCTTCTTTAGTGTAAATGGGTTTTCTGTAGCCTGTTTGTATGTCATGCTCTTCAGTTGCTTCCATAAAAACCTTGTTTTGTGTAAGCTTGATTTGCTGAAAGAAAACCTTAGCAACATCTTATTCTTTCCAAGTTAGTCTTTGCCCTTTTCAGAATGTTATTCTCTTACGGAAACCACTAGCAATACAGTGTATTAATTTTATTAATAAAATAGTTTCTGTAGCCATCTGACTCTCAGTAAACCATTCACTGAATGTTTGAATTCTATAGTTTTTAAAGGGTGAGTGATTGCATTTTTGACTTGTTGAACCCTCCTGATCAGAGACAAGTTGTGGAGATACAATGGTGATGCAAAAATAACAGTAGATCAGAATGTAATTGGACAGAGAACCTTAGTAAGAAGTTGGTTTAGGAGAAAACCTGCTGAATAAGATGGCAGTGTAACACTTTTATTATCTGAAGATATCTAATGTGATATACAAGGGTCAGGAGAAGCACAAGTAATATTTAAAACTGAGTAGTACAAAACTGTGGCAGTTTTTACAGCTGCTCTGCAGCAGTCAGCTGAAACTTAAAGCTTGATCATGCAGTTGAATCTCTGCATAAGTCTCTAAGATAGATTAATGAGTTTTCAAATCCAGTAGCATGCATTTTTTTTGTTCTGTATTTAGTTAATGTTTTTAAATGTTTTATGGTGTGCAGTATTAAACAGGAGTTTCCTAGTCCAAGACTTTGATGCAGTAACAGTCACTTTGCATAAATGTTGCTTTCTGAAGCCAACTGATTTTATTTGACTTGTGTTTGGACAAATATACAGTGTGGTTATTTGTTAGTCCTTTTACACTAGGAAGTCCTTACAATTGCAGGGAAGGGGGAAGAGGAGGGGAAAGCCAGTGTATTTGCTGAGCTGAGGAGCCTTTCAGGGAGATTTTTGTTTTGTTTTAATGGAGGTAGACTCAGTCTGCTGTCCTCAAATAATTGGGTTCTTTGTTAGCACAGTGTAATTGAGGTTTCAACTGTTGTAGAGCTGAAAGTAACTCACTGTTTCATAGTATTTTGTGAGCTGCTTATTGATGCTGTAATGGGTAACTAAAGAAGGGTAGACGGTTTTCTGCCAGCTGTGTGTTCTGAAATATTGCACACACTGAAGCTCTGCAGAAGAATTCTGCTGTTTCAGTTCATCAAAACAGTAAAACAGGATACTGCTGGTGCTAGAGGTAGTATATTCATGTGAGGATTGCAGGAAGAGACATACATGAAGAGAAAAAGAGGAAAAAAATAAAACCTGGGGAATTAGAAGTGCATTCCATCTGCATTCATAAAGCAGGCTCAAGTATTTTCCTTCTAAACCTTATTAAAATGGTTTCTTAATTTCTTCAAATATGTAGTGATCTGTTACAGATACCAGCCATTCCTTAATGTAGCTACATGTGATGGAGTTGGATATGCTCTGCTACTCTGAATAATAATTTTATATATAAATGTAAATTGTATATTTAGATACATATCCAGAACCATAGTCTTTTGGATAGAATAGAACCTAGTGTAGCTGTTACAAATCTTATGAGACCATTTTCAACAAAATTTTGGATGTTAAAATTTAATATAACTATAACTTTTTTTTTTCAGTTTAGTCATAATTGGAAAATTCTGCAACTGTTCAGCAGTTGTATTGATGTCCTTTATTTTCTTAGTTTTTGGGGCAGGAGAGGAGGAATATGTGATAGGGAAAGCTAGCCACTAAATCTTTGGCTCTGTCAATACCAGAGTGATTGGGTATGAGTGCAGTGTCTTGTGATTATATTTTGAAGTGTTTGTTTTGTTTATTGGTGTGGGTTTGTAAGGGAAAATTAAAATGCTTAGGAAAATATTGTTTAAAAATCAGTTTAAAGAGAAAACTTGTAACTAGGTAGAAGTCATTCCTTTGGTATAGATGACACTAGTAAACTTTTATGAAAGTGATGCCAGTTCTTTGTGTGTCGTTTTTCTTAGAAATGGCACAGTGGTGCCAGCCAAAATCTCAGTGATGCTTTGTTGTTACTTGTGGAGATTTTTTTGTGAAATTTACAGTGCTAGTGAAAAGGATGGCATAATCTGGTTGTCACAGTGGTAGTGAACTGGACCTTAACTGTAACTCCGCAAATTCTTTCCAGTGTTCCAGCTAAGGAATAAACCATTAAAGCCTAGTTGTGATTACTGTTAGAATACTAATCAATTATTTCTAAAAGTATGATTTTTCTTTCCTCCTTGTACTCCTTGTATTTTCTCCATCTTTAAAAGAAATGTCACAACTTCATGTGGTTCTATGTAATGACTTTAAAAGTCACTTTATGAAGGAAAACAGGGTTGCATATTCCAAAGTACAGCAGCTGGTTTATAGCGTCTGATTACAGTGATTGTTTTTTTCCAAAGCACTGTTTTAAACAGTCTCTAATTTGAGTGTTTAATGTATTGTGATTATTAATACATAATATAAGGGAACTTTATATTCTTTGATATTATTGTTTGCAAGGTAGGATCAGAATTGAAAGAATGGAATACGAGATTTTTGTGTGTAAGGATGCAGTCTTGTTTCTAACCTGTTGGGTTGGGCGTTTTCTGTTTTTGATTAGTTTTCAGTTGACCAACAGAATTCATCACCATGATACATTATATATTTTACAAGGAGAAAAGTGTTTTTTCATCAGCTTGTGTTCTAGTAGCTGCCAGCATTTAGAACAAGGAAATCTCCAAGTTGATATTGGAGGCTAGCCATGTAAAAGGATGTGGCGCCAACTGCATGAAGTGTTGTTTTTCTGGCAAGTAGCTTCTGTGTACACTCATCCCAAACTCAGAAGTAAATCTGATCTGAGAGAGTTTCTGCTTTTGTGAGTTAGTTGAAGTTTAGCTCTGAATTCATGAAGCATAGGTCACATCTGTAGCGAACATTGTTGCTCTTTGACTGGTTTTGTAGTTGCACAGTGAGGTCAAGAGCTCTTTTTCCAGTCAGGAATTTCAGTCACGTTTTAACATAAGCTCAGTTGCAACTGGACATCATTGTCTCTCATTGCCAAGCTGTATGTTGAACTATTTAGCTTTAAAAAGACTTCTAAAAATCATCTCTTGTGAGGCTTACCGGTATTTCTGCATAGGCCCAATCATAGACAAAAGGCTTTACACCAAATAGGGTTTGTAATGGTTGGAATTGTTTTGTATTAGAACTTGCTCAAGCAGTTAAGAAGTCTGTTTTAAAAAAATACATAAAAAACCCCAGACATTTTCTACTGTTAGTAAAGAATGTGATGAAAATGGAGTGATCTTTCCAAAAGTGAGAAATAAACTGATAGAAAAGCGATTGTGGGTGCAATTAAAACTCATAATTTCCATGAAGTAAAAGATGAAAAAAACTGAGAAATGCAGTAGAAGATTATGATTATAATTCATATTTATTTAGAAATGCATTGCACTTTTTCCAGCGGGGAGACAAATATTTGTTCTGTAATTCTCTGTTCACAGAGATCTTGATCACTAGGTATTGAACTGTAGCAGCCACAATAGCAGGATTAATGTGTCAAAACCGTCACATTAAAAGATTTTTGTTAACTTGCCATTGTTGTTAGAAATCATGAATTGGATCTTTCTCTGGTTTTGGTTGGGGTTTTTTTTAGGACAGTTTCTTAATATTTGAGACATTATTAAAATTTCAAGGAATAGTTCTTCAGTTGGTTGCAAGGAAGTTTGTCAGTAGATGATCTAGCTAATGTGGTTCCATAACATCAAGACTTGCTTTTTCGAAAGTGTGTAATATTTACAGTTCCTGTAAAATCACTGTATTTCTGTCTACCTCCAGGAGTTCCACCCTTATGGTCAGTTTTTCACAGAAGTGTGCTCCAAATGTTTTTATTTAGAAACAATAATTGGAGTCCTGTGTTTTTTCTGATGCGTAATTGTCAAGGGTAGTTAGTTATTTGTTGGAGAGAATAAGCAGAACCCAGAGACTTATTTTTGATTTGAGTACGGGGTTAAGTTTTTAGTTCTTTATGACCATAATTTCTAAGTGATTGCTGTTTTTCATGCAGTCATAACTTAAGGTTTTTGTCTCCCCCACAACTCCCCAGTTCATGTCCAAAACAAAATGTTATATATCAAGGCCTGAAAACCTGATACCAAGATAAATCAAAAGACTTGCCATATCAAACTACTGCCCTTTTAAGCAGTATCTTTGTTGTTTGGTCATTACTTTGTACTTTTACTAATTAGAGTTACTTTAAATTGGATTAAGCTCTTTCAAGAGAGTAATTCATTCAAGTTAGCCTTGCAGATCATGTTCAGGTTGAAAGCTGAGAATCATGTGCAGAACCTTTGCAGACATTTGACTTTTCTTTCTTCTAATTCTACTCTTGCAAAGATTTTTTTAATGTTTATCACATGAGTGCGTTTCTGTCTGAATGCCATGTATGCAGTTAGTGAATGATTTTGTCTTTTAAAATACTTAAGTAATTCTTAATTTGACACTATAGATGTGGAATCAAGACGGAGGGATTAAATGACTTGAACAAGGTCATGAGGGGTTTCAAGTGGGATTCATCCTCCTTTTCTTGCTTTAGGTGTCTTAATCACAAGACCATCATTTAAGATAATAATATGCACCAGTGCTTCTAAGAATTCCTCACAAGATGTGTGCCTTTATGCCATAATATTGTGTGCAGATTTGTACAGCTAAACTAATGAGCAATAGACTGGAAGCAGACATGGTAGGATATGTATTGAAAAGTAATAAAACAAAAGGTGTTATTTGAAGGTTCTTTTTTGAAGGGAAATAGAGATGGCTGTGTTCATCAATTTCAGCTTATTTCATTAAAGTTTATGCTTTTTTCATCACATGTTAAGGAGGATTTTGAGTATTCTGTACTGATAAATGATTTCAAAGACTCACAACATAGCGCTTTATTTTCTGAAGATTAAAGTTTTGACTGTGCTGACTTCTACTGTTTTTCAACCATATTCAAATACAAGTCTGCATAGGTGCTAGTGTACTTCCACTTTCTGAGAGAATTGTTTGAAGGATAGTCCCTGACATATTTTGGCTCACACAGTTCCTTTCTTTTTTTTAAAAAAAAGAGGGGGTGGGGGAGGGGGGAGATTTGGCAGGCAGTCATATTGGAAAATAATAAACATGCCTCTGCCAGAAGTGTTTGAATTTGTTACAGTCATCTGGTCTGGACTAGTAGCTGCTTAGAGATCTATGAATAGCAACAGTAGAGGCAGAGGAGCAATTTTTCTACAGGCATAGCGTTGAAATGATTCTTATTTGGAAGTCTGCCTTTGTCATCAAAGAATTAGAAACATAGAGGGTTTTTATCTTACTTTTTTTTTCCTAAATAAATTAATAATACGTTGTAATAAACAGAATTTAAAATTTACTGGAACATTCATTTTAGAACAGGGCAGTGCAGAAACACCCTGATAAAACTGATGAATGATCTTCTGACCAAAGCCAAGGCAGAAAATAAATAGCCTTACCTGTGTTTTTAGATCTCAAGGTCTTTTGGTGGTTTTGATGGCGGTTTTTTTCTGCTTTTCCTAGAAATAAAGGAATTCTTTGTCTCTTAAAGAGCTAGAGATTTAATAGTCAGCTTCTCTTTAGAGTTGCACAAGACTTACTATTACTTTCTCTCAATATGAGGTTTTTGGGTTGTTTTCCCAGTCCACAGCCATCACTAATAATACAACGATGTAGTGGTCACCTGTGTGAGGAGAAGTCCCTATTGGTCTATGGTTCGCTCTTCATGCACTTTGTTATTTATTTTACTTTTGATATATTCAAGTTAATTGACTAGGATTTGAAATAATGTTAAGTGTTGGTCTTAACTATGCAAAATACTTTTTAAGCACAGATTTTTATTCCTGGTTGTGGTCTGTTTCCTCCAGTGGTCCAAGTGTTTGAATGTCCACTGTAAGAATAAGCGTTGAAGAGCAGTCTGATGACTGGGTGTTAGAGTTCAGATTTTATTTTTTCAATCAATTTCCTGTGAGGCTTTGGAAATTGCCTCTAATATCTGTAAAAATATAAAATAAAGCAGAATAAAAGTCCTAATTTATACATTGGTACAGTGTTGCACTGGTAGTCTGATCTAAGTAATTTGAATTTACATTGTCTTATTTTTACCTTTTGGTTTAATTGCAAATAAAATATATATAATTTTCTTCATCATTCTGAACTTTGCTATCGATACTTCCAGTTTCTTTTGTTCTGGATGCCTGAACAAGTTCATGTGTGTCAGTTGTTTCTTAAACTCGTTGTCAATAATCTCATCATTATAGTTCAAAGAACTGAATTAAACCTTTTGTTCAAAGGGGCCAGGAGCTGGGACAGCAGAATAGATTTAATTGTCTGGAATAAAACTGGTACCATTAGTACTGGAAATAAAATGTAAATACTTCCAAATCGGAAATACGAGAATGGGAATATTTGTATTCTGCGATATTGGGGTTCTCGGAGATTTTCCTAGACTTGAACTAGGGACTTTAGTTAAGTTGTACTCTTACTGCTTTACAAAACTGGGTACATCTTGACACTTTTATTTTAATAACGAGAGATGATGGCAACTATGTACTTCAACAACCCAAAAACATTTTACTGATTAGTAATTTTTAGGGACTGTGAGTTAACTGCAGCAATAACTGTCCAACAGACCTCAGGGACAAAAAAAATGGAGGTATGATTTGTCAGTGTACTTCTGAACTTGTGTAAACTTCATCTGTCTCCTGACACTGGATGATTAGCATGAAGTTGTTGTATGGCTTCAGGAAGACAGCCTTTCTTTTCAACTCTTGCAGATGTAAATAATTGCTTCTTGAGAGAGACTCTAAGTGCTCTTTTAAGGTGTGTCTTCACGAAGCAATTAGCAGCAGTGCTTTTGGTTCTTGCCCAAAGGTGTATCATACCATTTACATTAACAACGTGCAGGTGCTTTCAGATTTGGTCAAGTTTACTGACTTTAGGGAAAGTCATAGGTTGAAATTCAAGCACATTTTTTACTCAAGCTTGCCATTACAATGCAAGTAAAACTACTTGAGGGCTTGTAGTCCTCCAGTCCTCTTGCTGCAGTTGTTCTTGAAGGGCATGTAAGCTGTCTTAATGTGCTGGTAAAAGCTCTTAGAGGATCTCAGCATGAAAAGTAGAATATACCACTAGAGGTACATGGATGAACAAAAACAGTATTGAAGATGCAGAATCACTGAATGGTGTTTTACAAGATTAACCTGGGTCTTCAGATGCAGTTGCTAATTTTTGAGTTCTCCATGGAGTATCTAAAGGGCATCTAAACACACATGTGACTAAAGCAAAAGCTATTTTTTGAGCTTGAGATGCAGACAATCAATTCTCTGATAATGAAAAGAAAAATATGTTCAGTAGCTTCTACTCCTCTTTGTTTTCTTTTAGGGCCAGCCTCTACTATTCCAGTAGTTGTAGCATGGGAAAACAATGGTTTGGGAAGATTATCGTATGTGTATTCTTGCATCAGTTGAAAAAAAGACTTAATAAATGCTTGTTTCTGTAAGCCCTTGGGTAAAAGCAATACAGAAAACAAACTAGTATGGAATAAACTGGTTTCAAATGTTTATTTTGTAATAATTTCATCAAAGTTATATTCAAAATGCATCAGATTACCTCTCATAGCTAATCTATACTGTTGTCCCCAAGTTTTACCTGTTACTGTGATAAGGAGACTTTATCCCATTTACTTACAAAGTGTACAGTGTTCTGGGAGTTAAATGGATTATATTTTTGGTTTTGTCCCCTCCCCATTGCTCCCTCTTTTAGCTAATATTTGGTCCTAAAACTCTCCAATGTGCTTTTTATTGGTTTGGGTTTTTTCAGTTCTGTACTACCCTTGCTTTTGTATGAAAACTCCTTAGTCCACATGGACATTTGATTAATGCAGTGAGGTGTCTGTATTTTGTTTGGATGTTGTTATTTCAGTTATCAGGTTGTAGTAAGGAGCTTAATGAAGTCCTATGGGTATATTAAATGCAGGATGCCATCCGTCAAATTATTAAAATATGTAGCTTTTAAATAGATTACAGATGAAAAGTGAGGACTTACTTTGATCCAACTAGATAATGATGATGATGATTATTACTGTTTTCTCAGTGCATTGGAAATGCAAGTTCTTTTGCATTTTTTTAATCGTTCCTGTTGCTTTTGGTGATCCACTTAACGCAAAGGCTTAATACAGTAAGATTTTAAGTATTTATATTAAACTTCCTTATATATTTGATTCCTTTTTCCAAACATGGTAATTAGTAGACATAAGTTTTCAAAACCTGAATCAATAAAGTTCTGTTAGTGGAACTTTGTATGCAGATTTGTATAATATATGCTATTTCTTGCCATCTTCAGTTTAATAAGAATTTTGTGTAAAGCCAAACTTCTTAAAATAATAGCAGTCGTCCCAGGGAACATAAAAGAAAGCATCATGGCAACACAGGTAGACATCTGATTTGTTTTTTGATTTGTCATATTAATTTTTTTTTTCAAATGAGAATCAGTTCTGTAGTTGTGGTTGCAATGAAACATTCAACACTGCAACCAAGTCAATCTAATGACATACTGTCTGCCTGAGCTGTCAGAGAGCTTCAAACAATAGCTCTGAGATGTCAACCAACCCATTCTTAAACTATGTGAATTTGAGTGCCAGTAGTGATGTTCTAAAATGCCAGAGTACTTTACTGTTTCATTATTCATTGAGCTCTAGAAAGCAGTACCATATTTCTATGAATCTTATTTGCATTCTGAAAAATGTAGAGCCCATGCAGGCTGATAAGAGTCCATAAAATGAGTAAATACATACGTGGATATTAAACTAAACAGCAGCAAACTCTTAGATTCAGAATTGCTTTTTTAGAAATAAATATTGTAAAACTTCAGACTTATTGATAAATTACTGTCAATTCGGGATCCTTCAGTCATAGGGCATACACGTTAATTGGTGAAGTTTAGTGATACTTATTTCCTTGAAGAAAAACAACCTTCACTGTTTTTTTGTTTCTCCTTGTTGTTGGGCTTAAGGTTAGGTGTGATTGGATGGCTTAAACATTTGTGTAGAAACTGGAGTCAAATAAAAAAACCCACAAACAACTAAAATACTAGATGAGGTCATATTAAGTGACCTTGCTTTGAGCAGGAAGGTTGGACTAGATGGTCTCCAGAGGTTCCTTCCAACCTCAACTATTCTGTCAACCTGTTATGTGACAAAAGAATTGCATTTAATATACCTCCATGAAAACAGGTTTATCCAACTAGTTTGTGTTTCACATTATTTTGTTCGTTGTTGTGTTGAAATACTCTAACTCATTGTGTTGTCTTCAATTAAAAGGAAGAATAGCTAAGTCATTACTACCTGGTAGTTATTTATGGAATTGATAGTAAAACAAGTTTTCATCTCTTTCTCAGATTTGAATTAATATAATTGGTTTATTTGACAAAACTGAGGATACTTGTTCTGCACCTGCTTGAGAGAGACAGTCTGTCACAAGCTGGATTTAGAAACTCTTAATTCTGAGCTGCTTACTTTACCATTTCCATGGTTTGATTTTTTTAAAAAATGTTTGTGTTGCACACAGTTGCCTTAAATTTTAAAGGCATTTAATTGAAATTATGTTAATGGATTACAGGAAACATAAACCTCAGTGTAAGTCATTAAACTTCCAAACTTAATCCTTAAAAGTTTTTCTTTAAAAGGAAGGGGTTTGTTTGAAAGTTACCTAAATGGAAACAATTTGGGTTTATGTCTGTCTCCTCCTAATAAGAGCCAGTCAAAAAGTTTTAATAGTTTTTGGGTATTTAGTTGCTGGGGGTTTTTTGGTATCCATTTTGTGAGAGTCAAGTGGTACTGCCCACAGTGATTTAAGGCTCAGGGCTGGGTTGATTACATTTTAGTTTACATTACGTTAATCGGTCTTTTCAGCAATGTGTTTAATGAATAGCGCTGACATATAATTTGTAAATCCTTAAAAATATACGGGTGACAGTTAACTGTTTGGATAAAGGACCAAGATTTTAGCAAGGTGAAATTAAGGGAGAAATTCAGTACAGCTAGCAGAGGTACGCTGTAGTTGTTCATGCTGATGTAGCACAGCTGTTGCACTCGAGCATTACAGGCTTCTAAGAACAATCTGAGTTTGAAGAGACACATACTATTAAGTCAGTAAGCGATTAAATCTTCAATCATGAAACAAAGGCAAACAGCAAACACTTAGTAAAATTTGCATAGTTCAGATTAAGTTACATTTGATTGTTGTCATTTAACAGCTTGCTTAGTATGCAGAGTATCCCTTCAGCAGATTTGCGTGTCAGTTTTGGTGATTGTAGTGCCTATCAAAGAATTTTAAACTAGGGATACTTTAACACAAGTGAAAAGAAAAATAAATAAATAAAATCTGAGTTTGACAGTGCTCTCTTAGTTCTGCAAGTTAAATTTTACAACACAGACATTTCAACTGGAGCGCTCCTTACTTGAACGAACACACCCACGCGCTCTAACTACTACATATAGGTAAGATTTACACAGTTAGAAATGTTATTAGTTTTTTTAACATACAATGTATCTGGCATTCAGTTTGACTGTTTTTGAGCTCTATGATAAAAATATTAATTCTTGCATGCCTCTGCACATATGTTTTTGGTATTGTTATTGATGCATTTTTATGCTTTTATTCTTCCATCGTTTGTTTTATTGCAGCTTTATAGTTCTTTAGCCAAGTGCCATGAAGTATATGCATACTGGCTCTTTCTGGCTTGGTGAACAATACTCATTCTAACAGTAATAAAGCTAATGAAAGTAGCTTATTGAGAGTAGAGGACACGGAAGAGCTGCTTAGTGAATTTTATTATTATATTTTTAAAATACTGCAATGTACAGAATTCAGGGTAGAAGTTTTCTGATAACTCGGAGCATGTCACCTGATGCTATATGCTTTCATTTGTTTTGAATTACAATATATGGTTGCAAAGTAAGAGCTGGAGTTTCATTTTTAGAAAAGTTATTAGCTTTGGGGTTTTCATCCCTTTAAGGAGCATAAATATTTCACATGAGAAGCTACTGGTTATAATATTTGTAATAAACTGCTTTAGTATGAGTTTACTGTGTAATTAGTTTGTATCAACAATGTATAATACTGATAGAATTCAAGGAAGGCAAAGAATTGCAGAAAGTTAAATAGTGCAACAGTCATAAATATGTATGTAAATCACTTGATGGAGTTTGGGTATTCAAATGAAATGGGATGTTGTATGTAAGAATAAAGAATGTAAGCAGTGTCTATGGTATAGAAAACAGTGACTGTGAAAAGAATTTCGGGTCATTGCAGGCAAGCAGCTGAATGGATATCATCAGTGTGATGCTGAAAGAGCTAATGTCATTTTTGGTTGCATTAATAACAGGAGAATGCTGAGGAAGTTGAAGGTAGCATTTGTGAAACAGATGTGAGAAGCAGTGTGTCCAACTCCTGCACCGATGTATTTTAAGTTATGTTGAAAAAATAGAGAAGGCTCAGAAGAGATCTCCAATGTATTTTTTTCCTCTATAGAATATTAAGATGTATTTTTGTTAGATTGTATCAAGAGCTTGTGAAGAAGTGATGAGAAGTTCTAGTGTAGTGAAGAAAACTGTGGAAAGAACAAATACCTGAAATTTAAGCTAGTCAAATTCGAACAGCTGAAACAAATATTTTAGTAAAGATGAGTTTTAGAGAGGGGAGATTAAGGGAAATTTTAACTGCCTGTTAAAAGAAAGCAACAGCCTCCTCTTCTCCTAAAGCTAGACATAGATCTTTCTAGAATGACTACTTTTGTCATGTCACCTACTGGATGACCAGGTTAATTTCTAGGTCCACAGCATCCTGGCAGGCAGATAAATTGATCACATCTTACCCCATAACTCAAAAAAACCCCAAACCTAAAACAAACCAAAAAAAACCCCAAACCACCACCAGGGCATTAAATATCAGTACACTACATCAATATCATTCAGTGCTGTATCAGTGCAGGGTTGTATCTGGGTGGGAAATACTGCTTCTAATTCAGTCTTAGCAGTCTGAAATACTCGCCATAAACTTGTGAAGTAGAAAGATTTGAGTTTGAGTTCCCCATTAGGCTCCATACGTTACCTCAGAGCTTGCTGTCTTATGCTGATCTGAGCTGCATGTAAACAACTCACCCAATGTATTGGGGATTTAGATAAAATCTGTGTGTAGGCTTGTGCTTTTTGTGTCTCGAAGCTGATGAGAGAGCTCACTGTCTTTGCAACACCACTCTAATGGTGTTACCCTGTAGTAACAGCGATGCAAAGCATTTGAGCAATCAGTTGTAGTGTCTTCACCTGGTGTCACTGTCATCATGGGCACTGTCACAGTGGAATCAGAATTTGAAGCTAAATGTAACTTTTCTATGAAATGTGTCCTTGGGTAGTTGGGGTCTCTCTGCTGTTACCTGACTATGGGGGAGGGAGGTTAGTGTCACAGAGTGGGGAAGCCTGTATTCCAAAGCAGCTGTTAAATGCACAATTTGAGTAAACTTTAGCTTGATAAACCAATTTTTGAGATTTGCTTGTCCTTAGAAATGCATTCAATTAGTAATTCAGCATTTGCAGGATTGGATTCTTCTGATTGCTTGTGACCTAAGAGAAGATGCCAGTGCTGTGAGTGCTCTCAGGCCGTGTAGCTCAGGGCATAAAGGGCAAGTAGCATCAACTAGATGGCTGTTTTTTCTGGTTATAAGAGGGAATCCTATGAAGAATGCATCCCTTACTCCTAGTTACCAATTCAGTTCTTAGTTTATAAAATAGATGGGCTGTGGATAGAATTTACTTGCTTCTTGATTCTTTCTCCCTTTCAAATAAGATAAACAGTGTTTCTTTATGTATAGTACCATTTTGGCCAGGTGCAAAGCCAGAAATGGTTGGGTTGAATCATTGGGCTTCATTACATATCCATTATTGCTAAATATTTCTGATGCTTACTGCATTTTGGCAGATGCTGTTTCCTTGTTCCCTTTGTGTGAGGAAACCCTCCTCCAAAAGGGTGTAAAAGACATAAATACATACCTTTTCAGGCAGCGTTTGATCTGGTTAAATCTGCAGAAAGATCAGGCAAGTGTGCCAGCCTAACAAAGCCAGTATTTTAGTAAACAGAAATGCAGTTTGGCATACCCAATCTATTTTTATTCAAACCCCTTTTAATTATATAAAAAAGTAATACTGTAAAAAGCAGCTTCAGGGGAGATGAGCATCAGACCAGACCTGATTTGATTTTGTTCTGTGTAAAATAGAAATAGAAAGTCCGTGTTGTTCTTTTCTTAAGCCAAGTGCATGTTTGTTCCTGTTACTGCTGAGCACTTCAGCATCAAGTGCACCTAGTGCAAAATATAGCATCACAATATTCTTTGAAACAGTCACCTTTATTTCTAGACAGATTTATGTATTTATGGCAATACAAATATCTCACTGGTATTGCACTGATTTATGGCACCGAGAGACCTTCCTGGCACTATCATTGCCCTTGCCTCTTCCTGAAAGTGTGAGAGGTCATTGCAAAATACCCATCAGCATTGTTTTGGAAACAAATGTTTCCAAATAATCAGGACCATCAACTGAAAGAAGCTCACCCCTTGCCATCAGAGATTTCTTACTCGGTCATATTTTACACAACCCGTCTTGATGAAATACAAGTCAGAATGAATCACTGGAGAAATCTCAAGTGGAATGGAGAGGTAATTGTGGTCATACAAGAAGCAGCTGACATTGTCATGTTTACTCTAGTACCTGCACCAATCACAGGAGGACTGAGCCTCCTCTAGACAACTGGCTTCGTTTGTCGTGTCAAAAGTTAGATGTCCTTCATTGAGTACTCACTGAATTCAGTATTATTCATTTATGTCCTTCACAGAGTATACTCCAGCTTGAGTGAGTAATGTTCCTGGTCGAAACCCTGTTCTTAAAGGGTAGAAACTAATAAAGAAATAAATTATTTGCCAGAACGTAAGTTGCATTTGGTGTTTCTGATTAAATGTTATTGGGGCTTTGATTCTTTAAGGAGAGTGTACCTCTAAGAAGACTTTAAGGAGGCAATGAACATTGACCATTCCTGTGCTAAGGCAGCGAAACTTTTAATTTAAAATTTCACAGATATCACAAAGAAGTGATTCTCTCTGTGCTTATGAAAATATAATTTGAGGGGGTTTTTTTCCCCTCAACTTCAAAGGGAAATGATAGCATGACAGAAAGTGACACTCAGTTTCTGTTTCATGTGATATATTCATGTAAAGTTTTAGCTTCAATGGTAATAGAAAGAACCCGATTTAGTATCATCTGGTAAATACAACACAGAGGTGAAAAGTAAGGCAACCTTAGAAGATTAATGGGAAGTATTGGAAGTTTGTTAGAAAATACCTTTGATGGTGACAACCTGAAGTTTCACCCGGCTCTTGCAAATCTTTGTGCATGTTACATGCCTGTAAAATGTAGTTCCAAGTTTACATGGAGGGGAATCACTTTTCCATCTTCTATTGCAATTGTGCTGTCTAGCTGTTTCTAGATGTAGCTGATTGTGCCCTGAAACACTGGAGAGGTGGTATCTGCTCAACCGCTGTCTTAAAGTAGGATGAATTACCTGTTGAAGGGGTCCATCTGCCCCTATTCCTCCTTGACTTAGAAGCAGTATAATGCTTAACTCAGTAGACTGGATGACCCTCATACTTAAAGGAAAAGGTAGGCCTCTGGACCAAGAAAAAAGATCCATGTGGTTCATAGTAGGTATGTAAAATATGCAGCTTGGTAGAGATGGTGGTGCTGTTCCTACTATTTTTATGGTTCTTTCTCAACACTTATCTTTTTCCTTCTTCCTCGCAGGTCAAACTTCAGTGGTGTAGGAGTCCTTAATCTCATGTCACTGTTAGGTTCGTATAAACAGTACAGTTCTGTTGACAATTAGACACATGAAAATAAATGTACTTTCTTTTTTCCCCAGAGGGCAACAGTACAAACATCTTTATGGAGCCAACAGTAGCACAAAGTATGTAATACAGGCTTTGGATTCAAGTACACACAGTGAAATGAACCAAGACAGGGAATTGCAAATAGCAATCCTTACACGTTTAGGTGGGATGCATGGGCCCTAAAGTGCAGGCAGGTAACTAGACAGATCATGTCATTTATATGTGATGTGATAACTACATGAAGAGTAATTTTATCAGTATATTGTCTTGTGTCTACTTATTTTTGCAATGATTCTGCTTTTGTTGAAATAATTTACTTGGGACTAGGAAAGTTTTTAAAATTACTTTGACTGTATTAGCTCCATTTGGAGTTAGACAATCCTTCATTAGATATGTTTCCATTAGCAAAAGGAAAGTTATATTTATGCATGTTTATCGTGTACACTGGGGGCTTGTCTGCACAATTTTTTTTTTATGAGCAGTGAGCTGCAAATTAGACTGTTAAGCATTTTTTTTTTAACGAGAATAAAGAGACTTTAGAAAATAGCGTGTTTTGTAATACACATCCCTAGAGCTATATGTCTTCCAGTTGAGTGCAGATGTTAATTATTAGTTGGTTAACCTCAAATTTCTCTGGAGCAAAAATGTAAGCCTGGTCACATGGCAGGCCACAATGTTGATTTCTATCATCAGTACTTCTTGAAAGTTTTCTTAACAATAGTCTTACTTTTTCTTGAATGTTTAAGTAAATTGGCATTCTTTTACATGCCTTGCTACAGATTGTGGTGGGTGTGTCTTGAATTCTCTACTGGGGGTATTGATTTTGTTCCGCTTTTTTTAAAATTATTTGATAAGTCATAATTCTGACACAGTAACTAAAAAGTGTGCTGTATTGTCCCTGAGGAAGCATTGCTTCATTTGTGTGGATATGTTTGAATCTCCAATGCTGAGACAATTTCTTGTGCTGTGATTTCTTTGAGAACTTTCATGCACATTTGTTTTCATTGTGTAGATCTTTATTTATAAAGGGCATTCCCAAAACTGGCATCGGTTCACTTGAGGGGGGAAATTCTTGCTGTGTGATGTTTTTGTCATGTTTGTGTTCTCTTTAATTCCTTTAATCAGTATGGGAGTCACAACTGTTTGCTGACCTGCAGGTGTTCAGTAAATCTGTCTTAAAGTTTGAAACTTACTGGTTTTGTTAGTTTCTGGTGTATTGTGATCCCATAGCTTTAAAGCACAAAGACATGATTTCACATTGGTTATTTATTCTGTCTGTCTGTGTTGTCCAATAAATAACTACAAAGTATATAAAGCTTTACTGGTACATTTCCTGATTATGAACCAATCCCCTTTAAAAAAAAAAAAAAAGGTAGAAATGTGAGTTTCCTCATTCAGTAGCCACTGATTGAACTCTGATCCAGTTATATTAACATTGATACAATTGCTCTGCTTTTAGAAACACTTAATTTGCTTTATGCTCTGGTTTAATTAGTTCTTTTTCTCTATGTGAAACTCAAGTCATCTTATGTAGTTTACAAGTGATAAGAATAGGATTTGTGTCTTGAAAATGTAGAACAAATCCCTTTCCATTTTATTAGCCTTTGGAAGTTACTTGCTTTGTCGATGTAGTTTGCCAAAACTATTCTAAAACCCTGGCTGGCCAGCTAGCTTTAAAAGTAAGGAACATCTAGAGATCGTTACTGTTTTTAAAAACACAATACTTTAAGAGTTTTCTGTCAATAGCTAATGAAAAACTGACCTCAAAAAACAACTGCTCGAATGTTTTGTAGCAGTTAGTGAACTGGCATTCTAGTATTTTCTTGTATTTGCAGAAAATACTGCTTTTTATCTCTCTGTAGTTAAAATCGTGGAGGCAACACAATGTAAAAGCTACATAGGCGTACATACCGTCTAACTATTCCTTTCCACTCATAAGAATGTGACGGTACCGGATTGTTTTCCTTTGCTTTTAAAGCAGCTAACATCTTAGGTTATAGTTTTGAGTGCTGCTTACATTGTCTGTTAGCTGACATGGATACTGTATGAAGCAAGAACTGTGCACGACTGCCCTGTCCAGCTCTGCCTCTGTGTGTGCTAGCACAGTAAGTTGCGTGGTTACGGTGAACTTGGCAGAACTGATATATCTTGAAAGGGTAATTTTTTTTGCAGGATGAATTCTTAGCCAGATCAGTGTTCCAGCTCAGTTCCTAGTGCAGATGTCTGAAGTCTTACACAGTCTGAAAAGAGAAATGAAGAACCTAGGCGGCTTAGTTTTCATCTGATTTTTATCTCTACCGTACAGCTGCATTGCTTTTTCTAAAGAATGATCTTCCTATGTCATGTCTTTTCTCCGTATAAACACTTGAAGGATATTTTTGTATTGAAAGACTTAGAGCACAAATATGGTTTGGGGGCTGGTTGTTTTTTTCTGTCCTTATGCTGTATTTTGCTTTTTTCCCCTTTCCCTTGCCTTTCCTAGAGGAATAGAAGGGCAAAAATTAAAACCTGAGGAGCATATATAGCAGTTTTGTATAGCTGTGTGTTATTATTTAGGTTGCCTAGAGACATGGTAGATGCCCCATCCCTGGAAACATTTGAGGTCAGGTTGGACAGAACTCTGACCTAGTTGAAGATGTCCCTGCTCATTGCAGAGGGTTTGGACTAGCTGACCTTTAAAGGTCCCTTCCAACACAAACTATTCTGTGATTTCACTTCTCCGTAAGTGTTGTTAATGTTAAAAGTAGGTAAGGGAAAGGAGGTAGTATCTCAGACATTGAGGTGAATTTTTCATTCAATTCACTGTAATCTGAAAACTCAAAAATGGACAATGTGCTATATGCTAGGTTCAAATGATGCTTTAATACATCTCTGGAAAAAATTACCTTAAAGTGTAATAACTTAAAACATGCTTATTTCAGCCATAAGTCATGGGTCATATTTAAATAAATTTGGCATTTTAATTTGGAAAAACCAACCAGTAAGCAAGTACTTTACCTCTAACTCAAATGAATCTATATACGTTTATAATGTAGCTTCTGATGTGCTGGTATGAGAAGTAAATCTTTAGCGATTCAGCTGTAGTATTTGCAGCCAACTGCATCCATTGTTTCACCTTTTGGTACACTTGCTGAAGTTGATGTGTGCAGATGCTGAACATACAGTACTGTCATAAAACTGTTTTTAGATTAAAGTTCATAAGGACTTCTCGTACATTATTCATTCCAGCCACAAGGTGACTTGTGCTGTTGTGCTGCTTTTATAGGGCTGGAATTGTATGAGAAAGTATAGATTCATAATAAAGGACAACGTACAGAAATAGCTGAACCAAAAGTGGTTTGTAATGTAACAGGTTCCCTCTTTTTGGCCTGGCATGATCTTGACTGAGAAGATTAAATAGTGTGTTAGATGTCTGTTGTGCTGAGATTAAACTTAATGTCCATCAATTTGCGTTTGGTAGACAGTTGTTGCCAGAAGTGACATGTAAAAGCTGATGTCACTCTTACACTAGTGAAGTGTACATGTCATGATACCATTTACGGTTGTTTAGTTCTGTATGTTCTGTTAATACATTGCTGCTGCTTATAGGAATTTTATGACTTAGCAGCAGCCTTGAACTTCAATAAATTGATGCTTTCAGCTTGAACACATCTAGCTTTTGTCTGTCTTAACTTCTTCCATTATTTGGCGTCTTCTTGTTAATTGGCTTGCTTCTTTATACTGTTTATCAAAATGTAGTAAATCATCAGAGGCATAACCTGAAATATCAGCTACACCTCGGCAACAAAGGAGAAATAAAGACTTTTGGTCCTTCTGTTTCCTGGGGGACAGAGCAAATTACTTTAGCTCTTGATCTAGCTCAGCAAGGTCTGTCAAGTGGCATCTACTGGCCAATTCAAATTGTTTTTTCACCTTCGTAGAATCATAGAATGGTTTGGGTTGGAAGGGACCTTTAAAGGTCATCTAGTCCAACCCCCCTTCAGTGAGCAGGGGCATCTTCAACCTTCAAATGTGCCAAATTTTAACAAGTTCCTATCTCATCTTTTCCTCATCTTCTGTAGGAATTCTGCAGTCCTTGTTTATCAGTGTTGCATATAAATTCTTTGTTAAAAGAACACCAGGGTTGCAGTCACTAAAAAGTGTGAAGGTATGCCAGAAATCTTTTCCCCTGTGTGAAAGCATTAGGATGATTTTCAATAATGTGATCAAATGCTATTTTTTCACATTCTCTCTAGCAATTAGCACATGGTGCTTAGTGACTTTTTATCCAATTACTCAGCTGGTAGGCATAATCTTACTTATCAACCACAGTCAAAAACTTAACCCAAATAAAACACTCACTTTGAGAGGGTTTTTTTCCTGTAATATTGATGTATTTATAACTTCTTGTGAAGCTATCTGCAAGTCAGAGCTGAAGTAATGATACTATCTTGTACATGAAGAATTTGGATTCCAAAAGAATATTTTCGATTTTTAATTTTTTACTTTTGTGGGGGTCTGTTTTTTAGGCTTTGGGTTTTTTTTACAATAGTACCGTGCTTAATGATTTAATTAAGCCTAGAAATACTTAGCAGTTTTCTAAGTCACTTCTAGCTGTCTCAGTGTAAAAAAGGCTCCCTCTGCCTTTTTTTATGTATGACTTACTCAGCATCACAATAAAAATACAAGAGAAAGGTGGGAATGGTATGTGTTTTCTAGAATGATATTCATCTGCCTCCGTAATGAATCCTTCTGTATGTGTTGATGCCTGCTTTATTGGCATAAATTTCTAACTACTGTGACAAATGAGATATGCATTATGCAAGTACCTCGTTCAGCATGTAGTTCTGCCTTGCAGATTTCAGGTCTTGCCTGTGTATCTGGTGCAGCTGAGGTTCTGTGAAAGAATCACTGTCAATTGCACAATTAAACTTTTATTTAATACATATGCCTGAGGAGACAAAGGCTTAACTAGTAGCACTTAGTTGTGGTGCTTACTAAGTTTTCTGTCAATAGATTGGCTGGCTGAGTTGCAAGTTGAATTCAGGTTATCAGCCGTTATCATCTGCCAGACTGCTCCATCTATTTTTCCTGTCATTCTCCAATTGCTGCTTTCTGTTTTTTCGCCATGTTTCTTTACCTCTCTATCTTTTCACTCCCCCTCTCCACGCATGGTTTGTTTTTTCAGGGTTTTCATTTTTCTTTCCGTGCTTGCTGGTTAGCAGCAGTGGGGCTACTGAGAACCTAGAGAGGGGGAGTCTTTGTATTTGATAGCAGTTATTCTGCTCTTGCTGCAGGCTATTACTGCTCTTAAACAAAACCACAGAAGAAATCCTTATTATTGCTCAGAATTTTATTTTTAAAGGAAAACTTGTAGAGTAGTATATAACTTTGTGACTAAGTATTAACTTGTCTCTTCTTCTAGTTGGTTCTACAGTTATTCAGGCTTTTTTTCTGAACAAAGTGCTACATTAAAAAAAAACTAAATACCTAAACAGTTTCTGTATATAGCACTACTTAAAAGTACCATGATCATCCACATAGTTATCGTAAATCTGTGGATACACAGTCTATTAAATGGTCAATGATAACAGTGATAATAAGAATCTTTCAGTAGCTGTAGGACACATCTGTACTATTAAGATTCAAGGATAATGCCTAGTGAGCTGCCCAAGTAGTGAGTTCATTCCACAGTGACCTTTCGAGAGCATGAACAATGCTGATTATACCCAAAGTGTACTTGTATCTTCTCTGCTTCCCTGATTTCAGTCTGCCATAGGCCGTTCAAAACACAGGATGAAGGGAGCTTCTAAATCATATCTACCCAAGCCTTAAAAGAATAGGAAATCTGTTAAAGCATTAACGGAAAACTACATTTTAGAAAAAGCTGTGGACTGGTAGTGAAATATAAACAGCCTTTTTGACAATGCATCCATGCTGGAAGAAGTTTGTCACATTTCTGTCACTTTTGATAATGTTCTAGTCTTGATCTGAAAATTTTAAGGTCAAATGCGAGGAATACATTTTTGGGAAGGCTGGTTAAAAAGTGTTAAAACGTACTGCTTATGTATCACTGCTGTCATCAGTTTGGGAAAAGAGATAAGTGGAGGCAGAGAGAAATTCAGATCTGAACGGAGCAAGAGAACAACTGGTATTAAGTACTCCCTCTGAGCACTTGTTAAATTAGCTTAAAATGTGAAGCTAGATTGCTAGGGTTTTTTCTCCCCTTGTTCTTTTTAATTGTATGTGAGGGGGAGCTTTTGTTTTCAGTGCAGAAAGGTAGTCAATAGAATTGTGATGTGCGCAGAATTTCAACAGTTTAAAATTTAATAGCCAGTGAGATGACGCTGTAAAATAGGAGTATCTGGACTGGGTGATGCTACATCAGCAACAGATATTTCTGAGTAACATTTCAAAACATTGCTTAAAGAATGCAGAAATTGCTGTAAATACCTTGTCTCGGCAAGTGAAACAACCAGTCCACTCAGTCTTTACAGCTCTGAAGGTTATTGAGTAAATACAAGACAACCACATGAAATGATCTGTACGAGACAAACAGTCTTTGGATACATGCTTTCTGTAAAGTGCTGAAATGTTTACATTTTTTTACTGTAGCATTGAGACAGTAAAAGATTTTGCTGTTCTAATTATGCAAAGAGCTAGAACAGTGTGTATGTTATCAATTAATGACTGTAACAAGCCTGAGATAAGAGTTCTACAAAGGTGGAGCATTCTTTACAGAAAAAGCTAGAGCAGGCAAAAAGCCATGAAACCCTTCCAGTGCTGCCAAGAGGCAGCAGACTTTACAGAAGATGAAAAGAGGGGGGATGGATGCCTAATTCAAGATGAGGAAGTGAAGTAGCATGTCACAAAAGAAACCAAAATAGGAAGTAAGATACTTAATAGTATTGCAAAATGTGCAGAATAAAATAGTAACACCAGCTGTATTACTGAAAGAGCATTCATTTACATATTTTGTAATATATAAAAGCAGAAGGAGGTGTAAAAAGGTCACATAACGTAACCACAGCTGAGGGTGTGGCAGAGATCTGAGGATTATAGTCACAGGGGAAGACAAAAAACTAAAATACAGATTCTTTTGAAATACTATGGATAAATCCATGGGGAAAGAATAAGTCTAAAAAGAGCTAGTTTCATTTACTTTTGTTTTCAAGGACTTTTATTCTTGTGAAAGACTCTTACCCTCCCATGTCTTTTGTCAAGAAAGCAGGCTATCTAATATTTTGACAAGGAAAAGAAAAATAGAGAAATAACGTTACTGTAGCACTATTTTCTTATACCACGCTGTTGTGGTGTAAAGGAGGACATCTTTCATCAGAATAAAAAACAAAACCAAACTGAAAAATACTGTAATCTGAATTTTATTTTTCTAATGCTGCTATTGTTTCTACTGTTTAAAACAGTTAGTTTTGCACTTGCACGGTACCTCTTAAGAGTTAATCCTGAATAGCTATTGAAGATAAGTTATAATTACTGAACAACTGTTAAACTGGAGGAAAGAGTTTAAAAATTATCTGAAGAAAAAAGGGATGGTAAGATTATTTGTGTGTGTGTGTGATACAAACTACAGAATTGCTCAGGATTTACAATTTTGGTAGACGAATCAGGATTCAGACCATCAGCTTTCAAGAATACAGCTTCTGTAAATCATCTGTGGAGCTGGTCTGTCTTAACAGCTCTACCGAATTGACTTTGGCTGGGGATCGGTTCATAGCAAACCAAAGGCTGCTGTATCAGCTGAAAATAATTTCCCTTGTGGAGCTGGTTGAAGGGATCCTATCATGAGAATCCTTAGGGAAAACTTTGAATAAGGATTTGTGCAATCTCAATTTATAGAATCTTTTAAAAAAACTTCAAAAGATTAGAGCATTTTATCACCCTATCTGCTTGTTGTAGCTTCTTTTTCCCATTTGGCACCTTTGTGTGTAGCCTTTCTTGGAAGATTCGTGAACAGGCATATCTTTCACTAATACGTTTTTAAATAGGTTTGTTGTAAAGGATAATACTTTCTCCTACATTGTTTAATTATTATGTTAATACAACAAATGGGCAATGTTTACATCGTTACATTATTTAATGTAAGTTATGGTAATATGACTGATTTATGGAAAGCTTGTGGTGAAATATGTTAACGTTGCATTGAAAGGTTTTATTACTTTGGGAATTGGAGCTGTATGTTGGTTTTTATTAAGTTAATATGGGTAGGCTGAAGCTTCTACTCTGACTAAGGGTTTAAAGCAGAGATTTGCAGCTGTAACACCCTCTGAAAACTTCTGGTGAAGTTACAGATCACAAGGTAGCAGGTGTAAGTCTACTAAGACTTGCTTTGCTTTGTTATGTTTTCCAGGCCTTCTGAAATAGTTTGTAGGCTCTAGAGGTTGACATCCAGGGGGTCATTTCTGTTAACTGGCGTGTGCCAGGTTAGACTTGGCTAACAGCCGAATTCCCACCTGGCTGCTTGCTTGCACCAATCCCCTCCTCACTCTGGTGGGACAGGGGGATAAAATAGGAAAAAAAGAAACAGTAGAGCAATAGGTTAAGATAATGACAGTTGTTTACCAATTACCATTGTGGGCAAAACAGGCTCTACTTGGGGAAAATTAACTAATTTATTGCCAATTAAAATTCATTCAGGTAGAGGGAAATAAACTCAAACATTAAAACAGCTCACCTTTCCTCCTCCCTCCTCTCCCAGGCTCAGCTTCATTCTTTCACTCCAGACCCCCCAAACCACATACCCTACGCCTGCCCTGCAAGCTCACATGGAGAACGGCAGGGGGTTGCAGTCAGTACGTGGTGGTATATCTCTGCCACTCCTTCCTCTTCACGTCTTTGCTCCGCTCTGGTGCGCGTTCTCCATGAACTGCAGTTCCTTCAGGAATACCCTTCTGCTCCACCGTGGGGTCCTCCATGGGCTGCAGGAGATACCTGCTCTGATGTGGGCTCTTCCATGAGCTGCAGGGGATATCAGCTCTGCCATGGAGCTGTTCCTCCTTCTCTTTTCTCTGGCTCTGGTGTTCCCTTTCTTAAACATGTTTTCCCAGAGGTGCCCCCAGCTTAGCTGAGGGACTCAGCTGTGGGTCTGCTGGAGCTGGCTGTGTCCTACAAGGGGCAGCCCCGGCCTCTTCCCACAGCAGCCACCCCTGCAGCCGCCCCCTCTGCCAACAGTTTGCCACATAAACCCTGAAGACAGAGTTAGTAAGATAGTAAGAACACAGTTTATTTCCTGTCATGAAATTCTGTTCCCTGCTATTGCTGCTGCACACCATATAGCCCTTTCAAAAGCTTATACAGGAATTTAAAAGGTGTCTAAAGTAAGGAAGTACTCTCCGAGTAAGTCGCTGCTTGTCCAAAATTGATAAGCTTCTAACATACAAAAGATGTTAGGAACTTCTTTAATCAAATAACAGGGTATGTGTGATAATGAGTATCAAGTGTCACAAATTTGCTTACAGGTATCCTAAGAACAGTGCTTGTTTTTGTGGACCATGTTATCTAGTTTTCATCAGCTAGAGGAATACGCTGACATGACAGTTACCTGCAAATGGGGGATCTTAATGCGAATACAAAGGAAAGAAAGATTCCAAGAAATATACATAGAATTAGTTAGCAGTGTGAAGAATAGAGGAAGAGAAAACAGACAGAATGCAGTGTCATTTACTTGTTAATGTAAACTAATCTGACTCCTTAGAGTGTGTATACTCTACAGTGTATCATTTCTCTGGGATTACACAAACTTGGTGGCCTTCAGCAATTTATAGTCAACATTTCTGAAAAGTGTCTATGGAGGATAATACTGATGAAAACACTGTTAACCTTATCGCAGTTAATGTCAGGATTTTTTGCCTGCAGTTTACAGTAACAAGTACCGTTTGGCAATATTTTATGGTGCTTTTTTCTAACTAGCTGTCTGACAGAAAAATACCTGTTTTCTTCCAGTTGAACAAAAATGTTTCAGCTGATTTTGTCTGACACAGGAAAGAGGGGAATTGTGATCAGAAGGGTGCACACTCATTACAGCATTTAATAGATAGATGAGCTTCATGAGGAAGTGAAAGTTCAAGTTCAGTTACGAACCAGCAAAACTTTTTCTCTTTTGAGTATATATACACCAATTTCCATTTACATGTGGCTTGTGTTACTTTCATCGAGAAAGGCTAATAAGATAGCTAAGAGAACTTGTGTAGCAGTAAGTCTTTAATGAAAACTAATTGAAGGAAATGGAAACAAAAGGCTGTGTGACTACCGTGCTCCCTCTTTTTACTACCGACTTATTTTTTTAATCTTTTACAGGATGCGGTAAAGTACACACCATTAGTTTATCTGGGACTATTCAATACGCTCTTTTCTATTCAGCTATGCTTTGGTCAGTGTGGTCTAATACAGTCTGCCTTTGTTGCATTCATGTGGTTGCTTTTCTTACTGGCATAGCAGCTTGGCTTGTGTTGTCAGCCCATGTGTGCCAAGAGCCTGGTCTGATAGCTAGAATCTGTAGCTGCGGCCAGCTACATTTTCCTCCTTCATGTATTTTAGTTCATTTTAGCTGGCGTGCTAGTGATTTTTGACACTCATTGTAGAAATATAGCTAATATTGTCTGGCTGTCAATAGAGGAAGCAAGAATAACATTTGGTATATGGCTCATTTTGTAGATGGGTATTTAGTTAAGCGAATGCCTAACCTCGCCTTGTGTATCTGCTTGTTTCTACTAAGAAAAGAAGAAAATACTGTTGCTATCACTGGTAACACAGAAGAAATCAAACTTGTGAAGAATGGTTTGTACATAGCTCAGTCTTGATCTCTGAGGTGCCTAACTTTCATCTCCATTATTTCATGAGATTTATACTTTTAAATTATCTTTTGCATCTCTGGACTTTCCTGGTTCTAGTTTGACTGCATAACAGTAAACTTCATGGGTTATATTTTTCCTACAGTCTCCACTAGGAAGTCACTTATTTTGCTTGGTAATAACTGTAGATAGTAGCTGTTCATTTGTGATGATGTACCTGTACATCCTATAAATGCTTAGGTTTATCAGTAGTTCTTCTGCAATTGGAGACCATGTTGTTTTCTAATGTCACAGCAGGAATTCAGAAAAGGCAGGATCAATTCAAGGCAGGAGGAGGAGAAACTTTCCACATACTAATTTTTCACCTTTTTTACTCTTGTAGTGGTATATTTAGGCATCTTATATGTTTGGATTCATTTTTTTTTAAATGTTATTCAACTTTACATCTGAATGTTCTACTTTTCTCTCATCTTTGTTTCCCCCCCATAGTTCAAGTGGAAGAATAAATTTGTTGACATACTTTTCTTGCTGCACTGAGCCATCCCACAGATGGAAGACTGAGGTCATGTATTTCTCATGTGGTCAGGTTGTTTCAAATTTGCTGATGCAAAAGTGTTGAAGAAGGCTGGGTACAGTTTCAGGATTTAGTAGTGTAAGACAGAAAAGGATGCAGGGGCACTGCTACTGGAAGAGTACATTCAGTAGTGGGGTTTTAGGCCTACAAATTGCTTGTGAAAGTTTGCTTTTCTTTCTTGAAGGATTGCCAAGATATCCTGAATAGGATACTGCTGCTTGTTTGAACACTTTGTCCTATGTCTTCCTAGCCATTGTGTACTCTAGAACCCATCTTCTCCTCCCCCCCCGCCTCCCCGCAGTGTTCCTTCTGTATGTTTATCCCTTTAACAGATTTTTCAGATGTGAAAGTACTGTTACGTCCATTTCACAGTAAGAAAGTGCATCGTCTATGGTAAGTAACTTGCCCAAGGCCACACATGAAGTCTCCCTAGATGGGAGTTGAACTCTCATCTCTTTGATTCTAGGCTAGGTATTACTTCAGTATGCACTTAGTTATACAGAGATTTCTAATTTTAAATTACAGATGGAAAACCCAGCCCTTCTCCCTCTCTAAGGATCTCTGCATCAAGGGTGAAGAATAATATAGTTGTAATGAGTCACAGACCCTCATTTTCCTAGTGGATAAGCTTTCTTTTATTTTTTTTCTTTTTATGAGAGTAGAGGTATTACATGTCACAAGGAACAGTTACTGACTAAAGAATTATAAATAACCAAACACTTAATTTGGATTCAAACAAAAGTAATTAAATTTTTTTTGTCTCTTTTGCAAATGTTACTGAAATAGATGTTTTCTCACATGCCAGAGAAAAACTGAAAGTCTTGACACAAATATATTATATATGAAATATATTTATTGTGGGAAAGAAATTACTTTGAAATAGGGTTCTAGTATTTATCCCATCTAGAAATTTTCATTTTTAGATTTTTTTTTTTCCTGAACGGGATAGTTACTTTTCCCACTCTCCATAGTCAACATTCTTCAGTTTGTTTTTCAACTTTTTTTTTGTTTTAATCTACAGTTAACAGTTCAACAGTTACTTGAAAATATCTATTAATCTTTTAAAGATGGTAGTGTCATCTCCTTTGGTTTCTAATGACTTTGCTTTAATATTGCTGTTAAAGGAAGGAAATACCTTATGACTGTCTAGACTTTTGTGCATCCTGCAGTGACATGCTTGATGCATTGGCATGCATTCTTCTGCTAATACTGTCCATGTTTGATTAGTCCTGCCACTTTACAAAACTGCACTTAAAGTACTTTTAATAGATGGCAAGTGTATAAAAAGCCCTTTGTCTTCTATCTTCTACATCCTTTTTTTTAATTTTCAGCCAAAATTGTCCTAAAATCTTGGGATTTTGCCATATATTTAAGTGCTGCTGCATTCTCCTTTTTACTCCCACGCCACTTTATTTTACAGTGGTCTGGGAGAAATAAATCATAGTTCAGCAATTAAAATAACAGTTTTATGGAAAGCTTCAGCAAAACTGGTTGTTCTTTTTTATACAGGAGTGGATTCCATGTAGTTTTTCCCCATGGTTCTACTTAGCTTCTTATAATGGAATCAGCTTGTTCTGTGGCAGAAGTATCGCAGCAAAATATGTTTGCATGTAGACCAACCTTGAACTGTTTTCTGAAGTCCTATTTATCTGGCTTTAGTATTTAGAAAACAAAACCTAAATGAGATTATGTCTATTCAAAATGACTTCAGTTCATGAGGGCTCTGTAGTCAGTTCCTAAACTAAGAATTACAGAATAGGAGCTAAATGGCTTTGACTAAAATTTGTAAAAAGTTAGTAAAACTGTATCACAACTGTAGAGCATGCTCTCTCTCATTATTAGAAATCTCAGATGCAAGGATTTTGTATATTGGAATCATCCTATCTAATGCATAAGCAATACTGAGGCTGAAATGCCTCTGAGCTGCAGAGCCAGACTCCTTATTCTTACTGTGGAAATCTTGCATTCCTGTCTGTGGTGGTACAAACTCAAGTCTGTAGAGCTTTGCCTGTAGCCTTGTGATTAGGTCAGTCTAATGTGAAAACACTGGATTTGGATATTCATACGCAGAACAGATCCTAGAACCTAGTGTGTGGTTTCTTTGGGGTGCCTTGACCTCAACAGTGACTTACAAACTCAGTAGATTGCAGTGTACTTTAATATTCTAGACTGTAAACTGCATTGGTTTAGGATCATTTATCTGCTCTGTTCAGACCATCCTCCCGTGAGAGTGGAAGTCCTCCAGAGCAGACAGCTGGAGACAGTAACTGCATGAACTCTCCCATTGCTGGTGTAGGAGCCAGCAGGTAGTCCCGTATGTGTGGAATTATATCCAGAACAGATAGACTTCTGTTTTCTCCTCCTTGAATATATACACAGATTTTCATGTGCTAGCTGTGGTGAATCCCTAGGTCCTTTTTGTCTAACTTGTTTGCAAACTTTACTCCTAAATTGGACAATAAGGTAATGTCTCTTCTTAATAATTTTCACATTTTTCTTTTGTACAGAAATTTGTCTGGTTTGATCTCAGCAGAAATAGATTTTTAGAAGTTTAAAGAAAAATGATTTTTTTCAAATGGTGAAATAGCACTTCTCTGAGGACACTTGAATAATAATCCTAAGGTTCTCTGTCTTTTTGAACTGTGAAATTAGGTGTTCATATGCTTGGGCAGGGGGCTGGAGTGGATTCCCTCCAGAGGTCCCTTTCCAATCTCAACCATTCTGTGATTCTGTATAGATTGCATGTCAGTTTTGTCCGTACCAGATCATCCTATATGGCTGAGTAGTCTGGTGGTCAGAAGACATCAGTTCTTGCACCTTGAGTAGTTGTTGAGCAACTTTTGTGTTCCTTTATCATGCTGGTTTCAGTTCTTTCCTAATTATATTGAAGTTTTCTGTCTTAGGGTTGTTGCAGATTTTTCTTCTATTTTAAATTATACAATAGCTCAAGGATTACGCTTGGTACATGCTCCTAATTGTAATGCATGTGGCAACCATCTCCCACAAAAAATAGCAGGCTGACTTTCTGAATCTCTCTTTTGTGGGTTTCAAGTATGCAAAATGCTATATTTGGGTTTAATGCTTCAGTAACATTTATGCTGCTTGCTTTTGTAAGTATGGGTTTTGGGGATAGGCTCACTTTCTTTACTGCCTGAGAATATTGCATTTATATTATTTTGAAGTACTGGTTTGTTATTGTTCTGGCTATTCATCTGCATTGATATTTAGTTTGGAGTTCCTTCTTTTCAGAGAAAATACCCAGTTTGCTAGTTGAGTATCTTATAATGTCTCAAGGCTTTATGTATTGTCTGTTTTCTATATTATAGTAGCATGTTTTGTGTTCTTTCATTCACCACTTTTTTCGGTACCTGAAAAAGACTTGTGAATAAGCCTCAGCTTTACTTCTAGATTTCTGCAAGTTTACTCAGCAACCCTCTTGAGTCATACTCTGGGGTGCTTGTTCTGTGACCTGCAGATAATTCAACCAGTGCAGACCGTGTTCTTTAAGAGAGCATGGGCTAGAGAAATTGTTTAGGCAGCAGGCTCCTCCGGGCTGATAACCCCTGATCACCACCAGTCCTAGCTTTTACATATACATTGTATTTGTTTGTTAATACAGACATCATATGGACTGCTTGTGTACAGAGTGGTTTTGATGCACGTGCACAGTAGGTCCATGATGAGGCCACAGCGTGAAATATTTTAGTGGCCTGTCCCATCTGAAAACTCAGGGAATCGCTTCCAGGCATCCAGTTTTGCATTGGGAAATTCTGAGGAGAGCAGTCGTATAAACTGTATGGCTTTCCTGCAGGATCTGCTGTCAAACACCACTTCCATTGATTCTACAGATGTAAAGAAACTGATGGATAGATGTAAAAATAGCATCTGCTGGTCACTGTAAGCAGTTGCTGTAGTGGTTGCTGCTGTTCTAGTGGTACAAATTTCCTTCCATCTATATCTCTGGAAAGAAACAGAAATGTAAGATTGACATATTTAAAGCATAAAACTTGTTAACCTTATCCCAAGCTTATTTTTTAATTTATGTTAATTGCTGAGTCTGTGTGGCCTGAGATCCTCAGTGGGTAGATCTGTTTCCTCATTGTGGCTCAATTGGAAAGAATCCACTAGAATTTGTAATGGCTTAGTGCAAACCATGATTGCTACTACTGAAGTCTGGGCTTCGGACTCAACATCATGACATTCGGTGCGATTTGATGCTTTTACTTACATGATCGAAGTAAATTACTCTATTCTTACACTAGCAGGGTAAGAATTGTAGTAATATTGATTGTAAATAAAAGTAGCAGTATATCCAAATATCATGGTAAATGAGTCAATACTAACAAGGAACAGAGTAGCTGTGTAAACCCATGTAACTTGACAGCTGCTGGCCTAATAGGAGTCTTAGATCAGCAGTGGCTTGTTTGCTTTCTTGGCAGAATTAAAAATTAAAAGCAGCTCAGTGTGTATGTTTTACAACATTTCCCTGGTGTTAATTTGACTCTTTGGTCACTTGAAAGCTATAGGATTTTTAATGGGTTTTTGCACATAAGAGGGGGAGTGCGGGGGAAGGGGACAGAAGGAAATGGAAGGAAGCTTTCTTCATAACATGGTTTGGTGGTGGTTTTTGTTGTTTTTTTATTATTACTCAACAATAAAATCATAATTCAGTTCAGCAAGAACTATTAACAGCTGTGGTAGAAAGGGATGTATTGTTTTTTAAATTTAATTAATTTGAGTAATCAGGTGCTCACTATAAAAACATTATTAATTAATTGTCTTCCATAACTTGAAAGGAACCTGAGTTTAAGTACAGTAAGTTCAGACTATCTCCCTGTTCTATTTATTATAGTGCTTTGCAATTTTGTTTTCTGGGGGAACATAAATTAACTAATTCAGAATAGCTGGGCAACCATTAAAGCACAGGTATTTTTTAAAGTCTTATCAAAAAGAACAAAAGTTCATACCTATTAGTGTTTAGGGAAAAAAAAAAAAGGTAAGTGCAGAACTGATTTTGACTGATAAGTTGGAGTTACTAAATGCCTGAATTTATAAAATTCATGGGGGGATAGACCTATATATTTGCCACAAGTTCTTAGTCTGTAGCTCCAATATCAAATTCAGTTTGGGTTGGGTTGGTGTGTTCACTTGTTTTTTTTTAAAAGCTTCAGTAGACATTCAGACAAATAATATGTATGAGTGAATTTGAATTTCTCCCTGAATGTGATCCTGGCATACATTTTTTTTAAAAAACACCACCCCTATCCCCACTTCAACTCAACCAAAAAAAACCCCCCAAACTCCTCCCAAAGCAAGAAAACAAAAAAATCGGAGGGACTGTAAAGCTTTAAACAACTATTAATTTTCTGTTAATGATGTTGGGGGGGGAGGGGTGGGAATCCTTTATTTCAAAGTCAGCTTTGGTGACTTGGTACAGGAAATAAATTATCTGCTACTGCTGCACAGATCGATACTCTCTCAGTTCACATGCTACTAATAAATGACTTTGCCCACATTAGGGGAATGGAGGTTTTCCTGCCGTGTAAAGCTGTTGTTGTCCTTTATTTTGCCATTAAAACCCTCCTCTAGTTCCTATTTTCTTTTTTTTTTACTTTACCCTTTTTCTTTGTTGTTATATGAAGTACATAATATATAAATAAGAAATTTCTTCTCCTGAAATAGGTTAAAAGCATGGGCAGAATTCATCATAGTTGATGACCTCAACTTTATCAATCTATAAGTTTTATTTAAACATTGTCAAACAGACTTTATGGGGACGAGTTATAGGAAGACTAAAACTCACCTTGGGAAATCGACTTGTACTGCCACCTTTTGAGCAATTTCTCTTACTTCTAGACATTCCTTGAAGGTCTGATAAATATTTGAAGAAAGATCAATACGTATGACCCCCAGTAACAAAAAATGCTATCCTATTTATGGTATTTGGAGGCATGCATTTCAGAGGTGTAAAAAGTTGCAAACAGTCCTGATTCTGAAGCTCTCTTCTTCCTGCGCTTTAATAGCCGTACAGCTATCTTCACTGGGTGGCCCATGGTGCACTGAATGGGTGCACCCCAACCCATGGGTGAATGGGTGGCTATGAATGTGTGTAAATAGTTTGGGCAAGGTCCTCCCACTGAGAAATAATCTCAGTTTGAAAGAATAGGCTTTTGGAAGTCTTTTGATTGGTCTTGTGGATGAGTGACGTTTTGCTGCCTCTTTTGTAATACTTACCTTCCAGTTGATAAAAGCACTGCCTTTAGATACTGTTTTCCTGTCTTCATGCAGAGAGTATCCAAACAAAACGCAAGATTATATACTTTACCAATCATTATGGTGCAGTGGGGATTAGTCAGCAACATGAGCTCATAGTATTTTCCCGTGAAATTTTTTCATTGACCAGTGGGAAGTCATGAATAATTTCTGGGGCTGGAAGGGTGACGAGCAGGATCTGATGTTAGTTTCAGCAGTGAATGCACGCTCTGTTTTATTGTTGTGAGGAAAGAGCAGAGAATGTGCATTACAGTTGAGCCTAGCCCCCCAAAAAACATGGTAGGTTCGGGAGATCTCGGTCCACGTTACTGTACTGCCTTGTCTGAAGCCAAAGCTCAATTTGTGGTCTAACACAATGGTTTTCTTGGTGTGTTCTTTCATCCTGCTGTTGTTGCAGACTTGTGAAAGCTAATGCTGAGAAGTATGTTTGTTGATAGAACGATAGAGATCTGCATATGTAGTAGAGACCTCTCAGGGATCCACAGATTTTAAAAGTTGAAAATTGTTGATTTTTTTTCCATAACCCAACTTATGCCTTAATAACTAGAATATTGACTGTCCTCATCCTTGTAGATGCTCTGGACATTCTTTTTAATTTCTGAAAGGTTGTGTGCGAGGAATGGGAAGAATTTTGATACTGCAAAATTTTCATAAAGGTTGATAAACCATTAACCATCCAATGCTGACTCAATATGCAAAATTATTCTGAGAGGTGTTGTGTTATTACTACAAAGCAAATTGTTAGGATTATGCTTGTGTAACAGCAGAATTTGCCACTGTGTATATCACGTAACCCCATCTGTTCTGTATTGCTTTTGTCAATGAAACAAATGTGGTAACTTCTCTGAATTGGTACCTTTTGTTTGAAATACACCTGAACTTGTTTCATAAACTTACCCTGTCTGCAGAACTTAAAAATAACCTGAAAAAATTCAAAGTTAGGGACTACTTAAAAGAAGAAAAATATATACTTATTAGAAAATTAATGTTTGCCTTTTCTTTTTAGGTCAGAAGACTTGTCTCCACTTACATGGTATCTTCCCTTACCTCTATGTACCATATGATGGTTTTGGACAGCATCCAGAATACTATCTTCGTCAAGTGGCATTCAGCATTGACAGAGCACTTAATGTGGCTTTAGGCAATCCGTCTTCTACTAGTCAACATGTTTTCAAAGTGTCATTAGTATCAGGAATGTAAGTATGACCTGTTAGGATTTTTGGTTATTTGTTTTGAAATGTTTTTGCAGTAGTACTACATAGAAGCACTTATACCGACTTGGGTAACTGCAGTGCTTTTCCTTTTTCTTTTCCCCCATGTGCGTCTTCATGCAGGCCTGTGCAGCTACTAAATAACTCTTCTCACTTGCTTTGACTTTAACATAATCAACAGGTTTTCCCCCAAACACTTGACATAACCATTTTTTTTCTAAACTTGGATTCTAGTGTCTATGTTTTTTCCAAATCTGTTCCTTTTAGCTTTTTCTGTCTCTCCTATTACAGCAATGCTTTCCAGCTAGTGTTTTCTGCCTGTCTGGGTTATTCTAGGCTCCCTGTGACCAGTCATGTCTTGCAGGAGCCTGACTCTAGGTCTCCTTTTCTTTGTTCATCTAAGATGGCCCCTTTAGGAAGCACATCACAGAGACCGTCCGGTCGTGTTCATTCATTTGATTCTCCCGGAAGCACAGGCCATGAAGTGGAGGCTCTTGAACATTAATTTACTCCTCTGTCAAGCTGACTGTTGTTTTATTTGGTACAGCTTTCTACTACTGCTGGAACTATAAGCTATTATTGAATGTTAACATTTTAAGGACTCTTAATCAATTTTGATTTAACTTGCGTAACCAATGACTGAAAAATACATCAAATCATAGTGAATAATAGGAAGCTGTCCCGGAGGAACACAGTTAGTCTATACATGCATTGACTTTTTCATCTTAAGGACAATGTAAATGCTAATTTTCAGTACTGTGCAGCACTGGTTTTTTCTTACTTTTTTTGGTGCACTTTTGAAATACGTTCTTTCTAACTGTTAAGTTTAGGAGTTTAGGAAGATAATCTTTCTATTCCCAGCCAGTTTTAGTGGTATCTGCTAGATATTGCTATTAAAGTGACTGCAGTAACTTTTCATTTCTAATCAGAATTTCTGTGGTTTTGCAGTAACAAGGAAGCTAGCCCACCAGTTTTTTTTTGTTCTTTTTGTGAGAACTATGTGAGTTGTAGTATAGCTGTTCATCTCAGCAGTGAAGGCTGGGCAGACCGTTGAAAGCAATCTTTCTTCAAATCAGCGGGAAAACAATAGACAGAGATTAGGAGAACCTGCCTCTTTTTCACTTCCCTTGCATTAGATCTTCAAAACAGTCATTAATGAAAGTCAGATGCTTATTGCCTCAAAGAAGCATAGGGAAGAGTGTTTCGTGTATTTTGTTTGCTTGTGTAACAGGCTATTGGGAAGCACCTAACAGAAACTGTAATACACCTTCATCTGTACCTGGATAGGTAACACATGCTTATGTAGTCACAAAATTCTATTTATTTTCTTCTGTTCTTACCCAAGTCAGATTCTGCACATAGATATTACAGTGTCTCTGTGGTGAGAAACTTATATTTTTCTTTAAATCTTGGAGATGATCTTATCCGTTGTCTTTGCATTACCGGGAAAATTATGTAATAAAGGCGTTTCCTAAACTTTTATAGGTTTAACATAAGATTTTTGTTGCATTAACTTCCAAACATAGTGGAGGCACAGGAATAGAAAGAGGCAAAGTATGCTGTCCTTACGCGTTGTGAAATTAAAGTAGGTGTTCATAGCTAACCTTGGAATGGTTGTAAATCTTGCTTTCTCTGGTACCATGTCAGTCTGAGGATGGATCAGTTGCCATGCAAGTGCTGACTTATTTTTTTAAAGTAGCTTTTCATTTATGTGCCTACAGCACATTGAGTCATTATAACTCAATGTATATAACCTGTCATTAGGTTTATACTATCTCTATAAGAAGGAGATTGATTCATTATACAAGATTTGATCTCCTTTTCAGCTTAACAGCTTTAAGTTTGTTTTTTCAACTTAGCTCAGTTTTAACATCATAAGCATTTTTTTAAACAGTGAACTGTTTTGGAGACATTAAATGTGTGCATATTTAACCATATTAAGGATAATAGTATTAGTGCTGTAGTTGTGCAGTTCTGCTGAGTTTGCATTTCATATAGGATTGAAACCTCTCACTACTGAACTTTATTTTTTTGTCTTAGCACATAAGCATCACAGCATTTTTTTCTAATATTTTTGATAAAGATATTTTATTTTGTAGAGGTAACGTTTAAATGTATGCTTTCCTGAATTTCTGTTGATTTTGGTTGTGATTACTGCAAAGCATAGATTCTTGCATTCAACCCAATGTGTTAAATTATGGCCAGTTTCCTTAACATGCTATTTTACAAGCGTGTTAGATTAGATTAGAATTCTAGATGCTGAAAAGTCAGTAATTCAGTCAAGTAATACCAGAATTAATGCTGCCTGTTCAACCTCAGTTTAGTCTTGACATATTCATTATGCTATGTATTCTTTAATTGCATTCTGAAATCCTATTTTCTTCAGGATTCATGCCTCATTTAGTGCACGAGGTGATTAGTAATCACTGAAAAGGGGCAGCTATTCACTCTTCTAAGCTGTTCTCATTGTTCAGTTATTTATATTACACAGCTGGTATTTACTCATTTACACCCGATCTGCTAAATTAATGTCCTTAAGGACTTTGTTGCAGCATTTCTCAGAAAGGCTGAATGCTGGTTTTGAAGCAGTCCAGCACTAATAAATTTATTAAAAGTACTATTATGATGGTGTGCCATTAGTGTGTTTACATGTGGGGAAAGCGAGAAACAATGTTAAGACAGAAGTGCCTTCTACTTTTTTTTTTTGTTAAGATACTTTGACATGCAGAGGGCCTGTTCTTTTTGTCTTTATATAGTAAAGTAATGCTCCCCTTTGGCCTCACACATGGGAATTTTCATTCTCCTGGATATGCAGTTTATCTTTTTTTTTTCTCCTGGATTTTAATACTCGTTATAGTAAAATACAGTCAAATAAATGCCACAGCATAACTGGCTAGCTTCTTGCTTTTACTTCTTCCTCTCCAGGCCTTTTTATGGTTACCATGAAAAGGAGAGACAGTTTATGAAGATTTATCTTTACAATCCTGCAATGGTAAAAAGGTAAGAATGCAGTGATACAAAGTTCTGTCTGATTTCCTTTTATCTTGAATTAAAAAGTCAATTTTGAAGCAAGATTCCCCTACATCTTAACAAAACAAAAGCAACAAAATTATTGTCCAAATTTTTCAAAACACATAAGAAAATTGCTGATTTTAAGCACAACAATAATCTTCTTAAGGCACCAGCGTGTTAGGAAAGCAAGACCAAAATGTACTTGACTTTAGTTGTCTTGTATTATCTGTAATTCTTGAACATTTGAACAAATTTGCATCAGGTTACTTTTCCTGTAACTCTTAAGAAAGTAGTACTCTTTTGTATATTATGAAGTAGATTTTGGTAGTTTTAAAGATTTTTAAATTCTAACACCCATTACTGAATTTAAAATATACATGGAAAGCTGGAGAGTTTTTGTTATTAGCCAGTTTCTCTATTTCTCAATAGAGTAATGTTCTGTTAAGTGAAAGCACAGTTGATCTTAATCTTAGTGTTGTAGTAGTTGCAGTAAACTCAGGAATAAATAAGGAGGAATTATTTCTCAAGCATAAACTGAAATCCTTTGGGCATGTAGTATTTCGTATCATAACTGGTTTTTTTTAAAGTTCTAATACATGGTCATAAGATAGTAATGTCTGGGTTTTGTTCTAGGCTAGTAAAATCTTGCATTCTTTTAAATTTCCGACTTAATGTAATCTATGTGCATGTACGATGTAGCAGTTTTTTTGCACTCTGAAGATTCTCATGTTTGAATTACTCCTACCCAAATAAGGACAAATTCACTTAAATTATTCCTTTAATTTTTCTGTATAAAACTATTTTTTTGAACTCAGTTTGTTGCATTGAGAAATGCCTAGTGCTTTTCTTCGATTTATCATTATATTCTGTTACTTTGAGATAAATTTATCGCACCAATTTCCAAATATCAGCGGTTATTTTTTAGTGTGTAGATGTTTAAAAGAGCAGACTTGTTATGCTTCTACGAAACTGTTAAAAAACTGCTTCTGTGTATACAGTATGTAACTTTAAAACCATGCAGGGCATCTTCATGTACATTTCAAGGACAGCTAGAGAGACTTTCAAAGTTATTACTGGTGTGTAGGCATACAGCTGCTACAGTTATTCTGTGGAAAGATTTCCGTGGACTATAGTGGCTTTGGATTAGTTGCAGGAGTAGTACGTGATAATGATGTTTTTTCAGTGGTTTTTTTTTGTTTGGTTGGTTTTTTTAAGCTGGAGGAGTCACAGCTCCTTTGTAATTAACACCCAAATATTGAATCATTATTAGCAGAGATCATTTTTGTGGGTCTGTTATTGCAAAACCAAAGTTCTTAAGTTAAAAATAAAACTAAGGTAGAGTGTAGGAAGTTTAAGTATTTTATATGTTGATCAAATAAAATCTCAGTCTTGTTGTACTGGAATGATTTTTGGTTTATGTCTTAATTTGTCTTTAATTTTAGAGTATGTGAGCTTCTGCAAGGTGGAGCCATAATGAACAAATTTTACCAGCCTCATGAAGCCCATATTCCCTACCTCCTTCAACTCTTTATAGACTACAACTTATATGGAATGAATTTAATAAACCTGGCTGCTGTCAAATTCAGAAAGGCAAGGAGAAAAAGTAAGGTGTTTATTTCTTAAGACCAGATAATTGTTTTGAAATCTAAATGTATAATAAATAATGTCACTAGTTATCAGACTTTTGCTGTAGTTGTAGCTGAATGGGTATCATGTATTGTTTCCCTATAGTTTGTTTTCTGTGTCAAAACAAGTCTGTGTGCAGTTTTCTATAATTTTTCCTTTTTTGTGCCTGTGTATTAGAATTGAGGAAGAGTCTGCTTCCTGAAATGAGATGCTATATATCAAGAAACATGTTCTGTCAGCAGTGTAGCTGTGATCATTTCCACAAGATAACTACACGTCTTTACTAGTTAGACCATTAAAAATAGTTGGTTTTTAGTTGAAGAATTTACATGAAAGATTACTAATACTATTGCTTTAATTGTTTGGTGTTTGTTTCTGATCCCTATATCAATTTTAATTATTTTTTTTTTTGCTGTGGTAGTGTCTTTACAAAATTATGGCTAGCCATTATGCTCTCCTGACAAACAATGCTTTTAATTAAAATGCTTGTGTTTGTACTAAGGTCATTTGCTCTAAGGTGAAATTTGAAATAAAAATGTCTGAACAAAGGAAGTATTTTAAATTTGCATTCAAAAAATCAGCTTGGCATTTTGAATGTACACAAATAAAAAATGAAGTTTGAGAAGAACATCCATAATGTTACCTAAATGTTTCAGTATAAAGGGGAGATAACAGTAGGAAAACCATAATGTCTTTGGTACTTAACTTTTAGAAAAATAAGTATGGTTTACTTACATCGTAATTGTTCCTACAGCTAAAGCAAGAGTTGAAAAGAATAGTAAAGTATCCTGTAAAAAGAGCAAGTAAGAATCGTGCTGACTTTAATTTTGTTCCATTATTTTTATGCATGCATATTCAGACAGCAATAGATTAGTGCATGGGGTTTCAGAAGTCATTGTCATCTAAAGAAAAATATCCTTCTCATACTCAGCAATACACCACCCTTTTTGCTGGTGTCAAAACTGGAGGAAGACAAAAGCTCAGCCACAGACAGAGTATATCGTCAGGGTCTTCAGTCCTGAGAAAGTATGCTTAGGTACCTTTAGTCTTCCAAACATCCAAAGTGGCCTCTGGAGACAGGCAGTGTGATTGTATCTAATACTTGCTCACAGTCTTTTTTCCATAGCTGTTTTCCCTCTCTCTTTCAGATGATAGATGAAAGACATAAGCTATTTATATTCTCATTCACCATTTATTTAAGGATGAGAAACCTAGGTCTTGAATGGCAAAAAAGAGGGTGAAAGAGGAGCTTGGGCTGAGACCAATGGACTTTATTCCCATAGGATAAAAGCAGGAAAATGACAGACTACCTTGTCCCGGCTTGATCAGATAATGGCAGCAGTGCTCCTAGCAAGACTCATACTGCTGTGCCTGGCTCCACATCATACGTGTATAAGTAGCCTGGCTCAGGCTGTTGCAGTCCCCAGGCAAAGGATGGCTATCTACTACTACTAACGCAGCAGCTGAGGGACAAATGGTTTGTCCCTGGGACAACCTTATGGAGGCAATGCTGTCAAGAGGCCAGTCCTTGCACAGCAGCCCTGAGAAGCACTGTCCTGTCTAAGCTCAGACCTGTTGGAGTGGTGTAGAAGGCACAGCCTCTGCTCATGACAGACATGCCTGCCTGCTGCACAGCTGCTCTGTCTTGGGGATGTGTTCATTTTAGTCAAGTGTGGTTTGTGCCATGCAGCCCAGGCTGAACATTGTTTCTTAGATGGCAGTAAAAGACTTTGCCTAAAGATGTAAAGCAAACACTTATTTTTCTTCCCTTGCAGACGATAATATAAGAATTGGTCTGGCAAGGAATAGAAAATTCAATAATAGATCTGTTTTTAAATGTAAATAAGCAACCTCAGGAGCCTGTTTCCAGTGGTATTTTTCTTTCTGCTCTCAAAACAGTAGACTGAAAGCTGAGAGAGGTCAGCAGGGAAATTTGTAGTAGCAGGAATACTCTGCCTTCATCAACCTGTACCGAGAAGATGCAGGAGTTCTTTTTTTCAAGTTCTTCTCTTTAGGGATAGTGAGGAAGAAGGCTACAAATTCATTCATGCACCACGTGCCACTAAAACGATTACAAAACTTTTATTTTCAATAGTTGAATCGTCTTCTATAATACGACTGTGAAAGACCTTGATGCGTCACTGCTACTGTCTTTAAAGATCTTCGTGTCAAGAAGAGGGGAATGTTGAGTGTCCTTAAATCTCTAGCCCTCTGAGTAACTTTACTGAAGAAACAAACTGATACAGAAATTTGAGTCTCGATTTTTAGAAGTATTTGAAAGTAGGGCTCATAGGGAATAAGAAACAGCACTGAAACTGCTCTGGTGTGGTATTTGAAATGCATATGATTTTTTAAAATAATAGTATGTATTTTACCAGTTGGCCTATACTATAATCTTGTATAGTTGCTGTAATGGATTTTCCTTTACAGTATACAACTATTCAGTCCCATTTCATCAACTCAAAATAATCAAGTTGCAGATGAAAAATAACAGCTGATGTTTCCATGCGTAGTCAGCTTGCATGGGGAATTAGCTGATCATGCCACACAGTAAAAACATGGTTGTGTTTCTTCCTGGCCCAGCTCAGCCCAGGGGCATGTTGTCACTTTTGAACAGCGCAGACATTAAGCGGTGCTAGGTTTGGGCTGGGTCTGTGCAAACAGGATCAGATATTTTGTGTTGTCTTTCTGGACTCACCTGCTTGGGCATCCCAGGGCATAGACCGTCTTAGTGCAGGTGTGGCTGAGCGTGAGCTAGCTCCTGCATAAACACAAGCATGTCTTTTCACCACACTTGAGTGCCGCATTTCCCATGTGAGTTTAGGTTCTGTGTGCCGAGTCGCTGCACTTAGGAGCCTGATGTAAGGGCAGGGTTTGCAGGAACTAGTCTGGGTGCAGTAAGGTTGGTCTGGAACATATTTAATTAAGCCTGCTGTATTTCAGTTGCTTCTATTTGTAGCCTCAAAGGCACTTTTGGCATGGTGTTTCCCAGTTGCTTCTGTAATAACTATATTATTTAGGGCTTTTTGCTACATGAGGTATCCCTGTACCTGCTATTCCAAGTAGTGGAATTCACACTGGCAAGGTTCTGTTATGAAATTTACTTTAAAATTACGGGTTAAAAATATTTGTTCCAATAAATATTTGTTTACTGAAGGCCTCTGACAATTGAACTGTTCGATTATTGTATCTAACAGATGCAAAAGTGTTTGCTGTTGCTGAAAGGTAAATTTAATACAGAAAAACCGGCTAGCATGTGACACCAACATAGCTGAGAAAATTCAAGGTTCAAGCTGGTCTTTCACTCAGAAGTGGGAGACGGAGTAATTTTCAAGGTCTTCTCCCATTCTGCCTCCCCCTAGCTCCATTCCTGGGCTTTTTTCTTTCTTGTGCCATATCCTGTGTATGTTGTCTTTCCTTCCTCTGAAGAGTGAAGGTTCAGGAGGATCCCACAAGTGAAGTAGTAAATCTTCAGAGAGGATTTCTCCAGTATGACTTTGGAGCACACTTCCTTATGCTGAGATCTCCTAGCAAACTTACACAGTGTTTTCTTTATTTGTAGGTCAGACAACATTTGCCTTCATTGCAGGTTTCCACTTACTGGTCGTGCCACTGCATCTGGAATATATAGTGTACTCTCTTTCAGCTCACAGATAAGAAAAAGTGTGAAGTAGAATTTAGTGTTTTATTTGGCTTCCAATTTCCACTGGGATCTGACCTGAGGACCCAGACAAGTGGGAATTCTGAAGTTTACATCAGACTCTGCATGATTTACTTTGCAACTCACACAAACAGACAAAGATTGAATTTAGGTTAAGATATGACCAGAACACAGCAAACGTAATTCTAATAATGTCAGTGTGTTGAGAATGTTTTTCTTTTTATATGTATGTACACGTTAGAAAGTAAGTTAAATCATTTAAATGATAGCATAGTTATTTTTTGAAGATGATATCATGCAGTGCTATTTATTCTTTGGGAGTGTTTGGATGGGTAGTATCAAATAATAAATGCAATTATGTAAGGAAATGTGTTTAAAAAAAATTGCTGCATAAATTAATTCATTTCTCTCTTTTTTTTTTTTCTTTCTAGGTGATACATCAGGTATAAGTAAACGTCATAGAATTCATTTGCCAGAAAATTCAAACAGCGCATCTTTCATTGAATGGGAAGAAGATGAAATACCAAGGTCAGCATGCCAAACTTTCTTTATGTATGCTGTATTTTCTTTTACACGTCAAGTTGTATATACTGCAAGGTTCCAGTCTCTCATTTAAAAGACCCTTATGTGTTTTATGTGCTTAAGAAAAAAAAAGGGCTAATGTGACACAGACAATCGTAATTTAGTTTCTTTTTATAGTTTCGGTTATCTGACACTTTCTGGTATATGGTTGTAAAAATCTAATTGGCAGATAACAATAGGAATATATATGGCAAATTCATCTTTCTGGTCTTTGGAAGATATGCTTCTAGCTAATGACTTCTGATTAAAAGCTAAGCAAGTTTAATAGTTATAGAGAATACTTACACAACAGCTCACAGATTCTGGTTTTGTAATCACCCTTAACTAACAAGAATAGTGTGCTGTCAGAGTATTTTAATCTGTCCATTTCAAATAGTAGCTACATAAGAATCTCAGTTTACAATTTTCGTGTCCTTCTCCCATGCTCTTCCTTGCTTTACTTCTATAAGAAGAGTAATACACCTGGGGTGTTGGGGTTTTGGGGGCCAGGGAGCGGAGAGATACAGACAGTATCTGGTGCTGCTTCAATTTGTATAGTTTACCCATAGCAAGGTAATTCTTTAAGCTACTTTCTGATGTTTGACAGGTCCTGTAAATACTCTGTCATCTAGTAGTTTTCTCAGTCATTGGGGGGTGGTGGTGGTGTAGTTCCTGTCATTCTTCTCTGAATAGCTTATCAGGCTCAATATGCCACGCCGCTTGCTAGCGTTATGTATGGGAGCATTCACTTCCCCAGTAGAAAGTATCTTAAACCATGCTTCAGATTTTTCTAGTGTGCAAAAACCTGAGCTTGTGCAAGGTAGCATCTGCTTTTCTGGTTCTGCTACTCCTACTTTAAGGAGGTTTTGAAACAGCGTTCATCTGACAGTTGTCTTGTGATTTTACTTGTGGTCAATTCATATCCAGTTGTTCTTGAGCTATTTCTTCTCCTTTCTGGCTGCTTGCTTTGTTCATAGTAAATTTCAACCTTTATTTGACTCAGTTATGTAAGCCGAGTTACTTAACCTCTGAGGGCTCAGATCATAAGTTGGACCAGGATTATCAGATGTTATTTTGCATAGATCTGGGGAAGGCAGATAAAAAGAAAGCAAAGTAGCACTTCCTGGCTGTCAAACCCAGAGAAGGATGAGCCCAGCATAGCAGGAGCCAAAGGTGTCTTCCCTGCAGGCATTCATCCTCATGGCTGTATCCACAAGCCTTCTTTGCTCCTCCTTCCATGCTTTTGTGCATACAGCCAGGTGTGCAGAACCTCACTTGTGCCATTCTTTCTCTGGCTCTCACACACACATTCCAGCAGTGGGATGTTAGCAGTAATGGGGCAAATACCAAGCCTGCCCACTTCCCTAGCGTTCATTCTCTTTACTTTTGCCAGTAGGAATTTCATTCTTGAATTTAAAGCCTGAATACTACATGGTATACAAAACAAATTCTCTCTAGTGCTATATGCAATTATATTGGTCGTTCTCTCCCTGATACGTTTTACAGTCTCACTTACCGTGTCACTTTGGCTTATAAACATTTTAGATTGATCAGTATAAGATGTTTCTCCTCTAACTTTGCTTCCAAGTGATAATCTTCCATTTGGAATCCCTTATGAGTTCATATAGTGTCTTGCATCACATTTTTAAACTTCATCCTGTTTCTGTTGTATTTCTAAGTTATCTTGCTTTCGTTTTATGATACTGTGATCTGGTTATGTATCCAGTGTATCTACCAGCTTGCCTTATCAGCGTATTTCAGCAACACACTGCTGCATTTCCTGCCAACAATATTAAGAAGATGTGAAGTTAACTCAGTCCCAGAAACTAGTCTGTATTCAGTTATATGAATTTTGTATCAACCTTCAGTCATTTTTATATAACCAATAAGAATTTCACCGTTAGCCAGCTCTTAAAATGCTTTAATAATTTAGGAACTAATTTTCATCTCCTCCAACTGAAATTGTTTTCCATTTGATACTGTGTCAAACGTTCCTTTGTCTAGAAAATGAATTATTTTATTAAAGGTGTTCTATCATGGCTGTCTTCCGCATGCTATAGGATGTACGTGGCACTGCAAAGTAACAAACTCTTTTCCATTCCTGGTTTTGCTGTTCTGTATCTAAACAAAATGAATAGACTGTTAAAATTTCTTGTGGATTATTTATGGGAGGCATTAACTTAAAGCAGTGTTCTTGTAATCAAACCCGTACTGCAATTTGTCACATTTTCAGATTACCTTCCTCCTTTATTTCCTTTAAAATTCTGAAAATTTTCATCTAGGTTGGTTTAGTGGACTTGTAATTGTCATGATCACCTTTGCTGGGGGTAAATCTGACACAGATAGTATGAACGAGATCTATCTGAGGAAAACCTTGTAACTGTTTCCTAAAATGATTGTGACTCCAGATTTTTCCATACTGTTTCTGTTCTTGTGTTCTACAACATTGCTCGATATCTGTAAAGCTGCCCTTCTTCCTTTATTTCTGTCTTTCCTTAACAAACGTTTGGTTTCTGTGTATAGCTGTATCAACAGCTATATTAATTTCTAGTTTAATGTGCAGTACCAGCACAGGCCCCTCACTTTATTATCCAGTCTTCTTGAGTTCAAGTTGAGATGTTGATGAAAATTTTTTGCGTACTGTATTTCACCATTGGACTGTTATTTCCAGTATCATTTGAAGTTTCTCCTATGTATCAGTACTGAACTTTTAAGTCTTTACTTGTCCTTTATATAAGATATGAAGATCTCATCTTTCCCTGCCTTTTGTTGTTCTTTCAATAAAGCAAAAGGGTAAAATACAGTCAAATACTTTTTTGAGATCACAAAATTTCTAGGGCTGCCTTGTATTCTTAGTGATTGGGATGTCTGTTTAGACTCATTATCCTGGGTTTTGTGTACACTGAGAATAAGTTTTAGAGTCCAATTAGTCCAATGTGTACCTGCCAAGTTCTTGCTGCAAGTGGCAGTTGACAAGTGCTCTGGTTTAACCAAGCAGTGCCAGTGATTTGGTATGTCTTGATTTTGGACTACAGTATATCATGTGGTTGAAATCTGACGCTGGATGCCTTGTAGGTAATATGCAAATATTATTCAAAAGTTATGTATGTAACATTAGCAACATTTTGCATGGGTAGATGCCATTGGTGGTTCCTTATTTCAACAAACGTTTGAGAACTATGCCCAAGTTTCTTGGTGACTGAACTAGCTTTTCAGTACTAGATAGAACCTTGCTACTATGCCACTTCTCCAGAACTATTTAACTCAGCCATGTCCTGTCTTGCTCCTGGTAAATCTCTGTATTACTAACTTGTGGCTATAACTGGTGCACTGTATTAAGCCAAGGACAGTTCTTTTAGTGTAATTCTAGAGTGATTCTGTTACAAAGCAGACAAATGTCCAAAGCCACTAGTGCCCAGGAATCCCGGACGTTGTAATGCTTTTTAGGTACGATACTTGCCAGTGTTATCAGACTGGAACCTATAAAGCCCACCTTAAAATAGGCAGTAGTTACTTAAGCCTGGTAGTGCTATCCAACAGTTTTGACAAGAGGGGTTCTTCACGTGAGACACATTTATGTTATCCCTCAGGTAGCTGATAATAAATGATGAAACACTTCTGTGAGTTCCAGTGAGAAAACTTTCTGGTAAACATCAGGCTCGGAGTAATCTACTAGTCGATCTACCACTTGGACATGATGTGTTAAAAGCAGAATGATTGGTAGAATGCTTTTGAGAAACACTTTCTTTTTTAAATCCTAGATTTGATATTGAATGCTAGTTTATATGGAAATAGAGAGATCTGACAAATAACAATATTGCACAGTCTAGCAGTTATGTAATGTTACAGATTTCTACCAGGTTTGTGGCTGTCATAATTGCTTTTCTTGCTTGTCAGGATGTACGTGGTTTTTATTTAGCCATTTGAGTCTTAATAAAATATGCACATTATTCAAGTCACTGGAACACTGTGGAAATAAGGACATTTTTTGTTCTGTGAACGGAATATGGAAAACTATTGTGTCGAAGCTTAGAGTCTTTATCAGTGTAGTTGAGTGACACCTTTCAGATTCTCTGTGGGGTTAATTTTTTTATCTACTGTCCTCAGTTTAACATTATAAATACCTGAGATGTGATCATCACAAAACTTGTTTCCCTAGGCTGTCATTAATGTTGGTGAATTAAGATACTGACCTTCAGGGTTCTTGAGGGCTTCCATCTAGCTAACTGTATGGAGTGGGCATGTTTTTAATTGTGTTCACTGTTGCTTTCATTCATTACCTCAGCATCTGAGGAACCAAACTTTAGCACTTTCTTTGAGCATGCATTTCATCCTACATTATTATTGTTATGCTAGTGGATAGTGCCAAAAACCTTTTGTTTTCTTCAAAAATAAGAACCATTCTCTCTGTTCTCAAAATAATTTATTTGGAGCTTTTTCTACAGAGGTAAGATGGATTTGTATTACAGTTTTTCAGCATAGTGTGCATCTCCAGTAGCCCAGCCATGGTAGCTCAATGTTGTGCAACCCTGATTTATCTTGCTGCTTGGGAGGGTAAACTTTGGTTCTCTTGCAGCCAGGTTGCTTCCATTCCTGGGCCACCTCACTTAACCCTGCCTTTCATATACCTGTATTATAAGTTGTACCTTATGAACAGTTCTATCTGCATTCTCTTTTACAAAATGAAACATAAATGGCATGAAAAACTTTGGCTGGGACTTGCTAAGTCTTCTTTTCTAACCTTGTTCTAATACAGATGTTCTCAAATCATGGTTTTGACATTACGTAAAATCTTTTTCTTTGCAAAACTGATGCGTATGAATGTGAGGCGGATGGTTAGTCTGTTGTATGGGGCAATCTGTGTCAAATAGAGCACATCAGAGTATCTTCCAAGAGGTAGAAAAACTGCTAATGACCTGAAGTAGTTCATATTTTCAGCTAATCACAGCTAGGAGACTGGGCATGTTCTGGCTTGTTCATACTGTCTTCTTACCTGCTAATTGCAGCACAAGGAAATGTGGCTTAATCTGGGAGAGTGCGAGATGCAGTTGCTTCTCATATTTTCCTGATATGTTGTGCATGTTTGTTTCAGGTGAGCAAAAGCAGCCTATCTAACAGCTGATCAGGCTATTGACAGTACTCAGATGAAATAGTTCTCAAAGAAATGTGTAATCATGTTAAATAACTGTACGTCAGGACAGTTTGTGCTCCTCACTGTCCCTCTGGCATTTTTGTTTTAATCAGAGTAAATTAAAATGTTAGAAGGATCAGTTAAAGCTGCTCTGCTTTCATATGGCCTTTGAGGTTTTTCCAGACGTAGGAACAAATGGCTCTTTGGCCTTTTTGGCTTAGCTGAATGTTGCAAACTTGTAGTGCTACAGCCCTGACTTCTGCTAGTGCAAGTATCTAGTGACTCATCTTGACAAAGATGTTAAATGCCAAGTTAATGACCCAGTTGTATTGAGAAGACATTTTTCAAGTCTTAGGAAAATCTTACTTGTATGTGTCAGTTGTCTTTATTAGCCTCCACATCTCTCTTTGGAGTCTGCGGTTTTGACTGCCAGACCTGCCTTAATCCTGAAAAAGATAGTGAGAATTATGATGATAAATCCTAAATTTGTTTCAAAAAAGGGCTTTTGTTAGCTCAGTGTTTTTAATTTGAGTAATATGCCATGTTAATTGGAATACTATAGTTTTTGACAGAAAGACTCCTTATATCTGTTTGATTTAGAGCTTGGCCAAAATGAGCTTTTCTGATTCTAATTGTCCAAGTCATTTGAATCTTGGTAAGCTGCAGACAAAGAACATGCTTTAAATTAATATTATTCTGGAAAAAGACTTAAGTTAGTGACGATTACCAGTTTGTTTTGAATTCAGCAACGTTGGATTTAATATGATTTTTATAGAATAAATCCATATTAGAATCTCTTATAAATAATAAATCTGATTATTTGGAAAGCTTGGCCAATTCTGTCTGTGATATTGATCAGTTCTCAAGACAAATCACTGGCCACGCTCTTGATGAGGATGTGGAAAACCAAGACGTGTTTTCTTGACAAGATGTCCGAACTAGTTAAAGGTTAAAAGAATAGAAAGTTGACTTTTTGTCAGAGGAAAGGCAAATGTTTCAGTTAATGGTTTTACTCATCAAACAAATGCTTCAGAAATAGGTCACTAACACTAAAAATATATTTTGTCTTAAACTTTTCAAGAATTTTCTTTCTATCTCTCTCTCTCACTCTGTCTCTTTCACCACCATCCCTTAAAAAAAAGGGTTCTTTTTAAAGAGGAAATTAGTGGAAGTAGGAAGCTCAGAGCTTTCCTGTTGTATCTACCAAACAAGTAACAAGACAGATCTTGACCAGATTTCTGGTCATTTACATGTGTCATTTAGCAAAGGAAAGTATTAAAATCAGAAACTCTACAGATATCAATGGCCATAGTGGATTGGGGTCCCTTTTCATTTGTTTCCAGAATCGCTTTGATTTCATGAAGGGAGCAGACAAAATTTTTGCAGCTTTCTCCCTAGTTCTTGTTTCCAAGTGATCTTGCAGTTCTTTCTTATGTGATCAAAATGCAAGTTTCAGCTTGCCTGCAGTTCCTGTCACCCACTGTGCAGGCAGGCTCGGTTTGAATGCTTTGATGAATATGAGCACCCAAAGTCCGTGACAAGAAAATTATGCATTTTGATCATACTATGGACTTACTTTTCAGCTGATGGTGTGACCGAGAAGGGAGGGTAGTGATGATAATGGCTTAAAGTGCGTTATGGCATGGGCAGTCTAATTCTGCTAAAAGGCCGAGCTGCTTTGGTTTAGGAGCTCTGTCTGCTCTCTTAATTGTCACAGTAGCTCCGAAACAGTACTGCTGACTGGAGGAATTAGTAATCATATATTAATGCATAGCATCTTACAGTCATTAATGAATTCTACATCATAAGTGCTTCACAAATTCTGCCAGACTACTTTTGGATGTTTAGAATAAAGAAATACCCTGCTCCAACTTCTTTTGCTGTAACCAAGTGAAACAGGTTTACATACAGGGTGAAAAAGACACTCACTGTATTAATGCAGCCACAAAGTGTGACATCGCAAATTTTAAAAGTATGGCTGCCAAGAAATTATTTTAGAAACTTTATTTTCTCTGCTTTAAAACTATATGCTTTCAAAATGTTGTCACATGATTTCTAAAATTAACTTTCAGGGTGCCTATTCCTTTTTCCTTATCCCTCCATTAAAAATCCAATTGCTGAGTTTTCTGTTTTGTTTCTCAGTTTCTTATTATGTATAACACAGGATCTTACTTTCTAATAAAAATCCCACTATTATAATGTGATACAGGAGGAGAGCAAAGAGGGTTCCTGAAAGCTGAGTCTGCTGTAGAGGGGTTGAGGTTAGACAGTAAACCCTATCAGCCTTATATAGGTGAATATTTATTTCTTACCCCAGAACTAGTTACACATCAGCTGAGTAACTGAGCTAGTAATACAAGTTGAACTTTGTTTTACTGTTATATGTAGGAAGAGTCAATGACCAAATAACTCAATCTCCTTTCAGTCTCTTCTGTCTTTTCCCTTATAAGTGCCAGTAACTTCTAGGACTGGTTTAATTTCTGCTCACATTTCTAACACTGTTTATTTCCATCTTGTCCAGTTCTTTGCCTAAACAGTTAAGCTAACAAGCTAACAGTAAGTTTACTGTTGTTTTTCTTTAATCTCCACTGGAGATTAAAAAAAAAGAGTGGACTCTTTCAGAACTTCACTGTTTTATGGTTAAAAATAATTTTCTGATTTCCTTGTCAGGTCTCTGTTCTAACAATGCAGGAAGCTGTTTCTGCATTATGTAAAATACAGTTGGTATTTTAATTGACTGACATTGTTTCTTCATAGGTGGACAAATAGATGCAGGTGTAATAAAGTAGTTATAGCTTAACAATGTCAGTTTTGTCTGCATGGTATTGTGACCTAACAGTCTTACAAAGCAAAGTGTTCGTTTGCCAGTGCCTTTCTTAATCTTTATGAAGTTCATACACTGTTGTGGACCTAATAAATAATTCTTGCTTTTGTAATCACAAATAAATGGGTTTGGTATCTTAAACTAAGTCATATGATACATGGATACACCTCAGAAATATCAGATCTCCGTTCTACTGACAGAACTGGACAGCAGTCAATAAAAGCTGACATTGTGGTATCTCTTCAGATAAGTAGCCCTCTTAATTTGTTATGTTGTGTGTTCCTGTCCATCGTCCCCCCTGCCCCTTTCTTCTTAGTTTATGGAGGAAAGCGTTGTTCTTTTGGGGGAAGCAAGGAAAGCTGAAGGCCAGGAGGAGGTGCTGCTTTCAATCCCTTCCTTCCCTGGCCTGTATTGATACCAGGGTTCCTGACCCTCATGCAGAACCTGGCACTTGGCCCTGTTGAACCTCATGAGGTTTACATGGGCCTGCTTTTCTTCAGCTTGTCCAGGTCCCTCTGGATGGCATCCCATCCCTCAAGTGTGTCAGTCACACCACTTGGCTTGGTGTCATCTGCAACATAAACAAAGCAGTTTAATTTTACACTTCTGTCAGATTTCATATTTCTAGGTAGTTAAATCCTTAATTTTCAAAGAAAGTGTCAGGGATATCCAACTTTTAATTACATCATCTACTACCTCTTTGCGCTATAGTGACTTCTATTCAAAGCTTAGAGAGAGCATTGAAAAAAATTAATGAATTATGTCTTACATTCCGTGGTGAGATTTTTGAGGCTCTATTTATGTCAGGGAATGTAGGAAAACAAGTAGATGTTGTAAGTCACAAGTTAGTTAACCTAGACAAAGGGCCCTGGAGAATAGCGTTATTTTAACCATGTTGAGCTTTGAGGGGATTTTCTGTGTTTCTCTAAAAATTTTCAAAGGGTAAACAGACTTCCATGTAAGCCTGGGAGCAGATTTCTGTTTCTTAGCTTACTCCATGGGCTCCTTAAAATTAGTTCACTGACAGCAACAGGTGGAAGGACACTGACCTTAGCAGATATGAAAAGGCACAGCAGGGAGATGATCAGATCATTATACAACAAGCTTGAATCTGTTTCTAGTATTTTAAGTCTTTACTAAGCCAGTTATCCTTAGTTCTGCTTGTGTTTGGGATGCTCTTTTGGATATACTCTATTTATATTCACTAGGCTACCCTTAAGTTCTCTAAATAAATAAAAAAATCTGAAAAATAAAACATTTCTTGCTTCACTTCCTTTAGCTGGAAATGTTAAACTGTTTTGCATTGCTCTGAATTGTCAATGAGAGAGAAACATTCTTGCTGCTGCATTTGCTGGGCACAAGATCATGCAAATGCAGATGGGTTTATTGGCTGAGAGTTCTATGGAACATTTAATCTTGTATTTGAGGAGAATGTTATTGTAACTGCTGTAGCATTTAGAATTGTTTACCACTTTTTTCTACCCACAAAAGAAAAAGCTAATCCCTTTAAGTTGAAGATACAAATTTCTCATCTAATTAGATTCGAATATAACCATTAATTTAAGGACTTGCAGGTGAGGATGAGAACTGGTTATTCTGTATTCAGGTACTCACCCTCATTTCCCCTGAAATACTTTAGATGTTAGTCCAGTTAGAAAACAGTGACGACACATGTTTCAAAATTAACATATTGATAAAATTAACCTATGGTATTTATGTTGTCACAGCTCTTTAATGTTGAAAGGTGTTGAGCCACAAAGTACCTGTGAATTGGAGGTGGACGCAGTAGCTGCTGACATTTTAAATCAACTGGATATTGAAGGTGAAGTGTTAATAACTTTGCTTGTAAAACATGTTAGGACAGGAACTATATAGTCATCTTTTTTTGAGGCCACAGTCCAGATTTCATGTTAGTGAATTGTTGATGTGCAAATGTATAAAGTTTTAAAAAAAAAAAAAATAATAAATTGAATGAACTCTGAAAGAAAGCAAGTTATAAGAATAGCCTATTGTCAGAGCAACAGAAGGAGATTTTTGTTAATGCATAATAGAAGGTTTCAGACCTATAAGGAGAATAAGTGAAATACCAACATCAAGTATGCATTTGTATATACATACATCTATACATACATGCACACACATGCATACTTGGTGAGAAGACCAGCAAAAGCCAAAGATGTAGATAACAAATAGGAGATCTAGAAAATAAATAAAATTACACCTTAACTTTTACATAACACTGAATCCTAGAGTAAAGCAAAGATTGCAATTAAAAAAATATCAGGTTAGAACGACAGATGAAGAAGAGTGACAAAATCTAATTTGGGGGGAGGAATGCTTTGTCACATTGACAGACTTCCCTTCATGTATTATTGCGTATTTCAGCCCAGATTGGCAGGAACCCTGGTTTGCAAGCTATATGGGAAGATGAAAAGCAGCGGCGGAGACAGAAATGTGAATCTTCTCAGATTAAGACACCTGAGTCACAAGGTAAAAAAAAATAAATAAATTGTGCAGCTGTTTATTGAAAACTTTGAGAAGCAAACAGGAGGTAGAATTTAAATCAGTGTATCCAGTTTGAGGGCTTTTTAGATGTAGTGTTTTTTCACTTCTGAGTTTACTGATTGCCCAGTATGTGTATTCCAATGTTAAAAGCAAAAATCTTGCCTAAAAACATCGTGATTCAACTAGCTGCAAAGCATTCTAGGCAGAATGAATGATAATGACAGTTAAGATTGCATGCTTTATTATGGAAAACGTTTAAGTGTTTAAATACTGGCAAAATTAAATCTCTTATCCTGAAGCTTTCTATGGTACTTTATGTACAAGGGCAGTACCTTTGAATTTCTCTGGAATTATAGCTAGGGTGATCTTAGATGAAAATTCTAAAAGGATGGACAAACCCCTGTATTTTTATGTAAAATTCATTGTGCAGAGAAGAGGGTGCTCTGCACATCAATTGCATAACAAACAGACCTATTCTCTGCAGAACCTAGGCCATGTTTCTTTTAAAATATGAATGATATTTGGCAAGTAAGCCAGGGGATTGCAAGAAGGCAGGTTCCTGGCTAAGGCAGACTGCTTTCTGTCTTTTTTTTCCTGCGTTTCTGTGTGATATTATTCAGGGTGCATAAACCAGACTTTTCAGAGTTGTTCACTGATTGTTCTTTTCCTGGATGCTCACCTTGGTGTAACGGCAACATGATTTGAAAATGCTGTTGATACTCGCAGTTGCAAATGAGATCAATGAGAGTATGTGAAGTATTTTAAAGTGTTTAAATACACTTGAAAAATCAGCCCTCAAATTTGGCGCTTAAAATTAGTGGATGCTTCAATTTTGAGCCATTTCCTAATAGAATTAGTAATTTTAGCTGCTCTCTGTGTTGAGAGGTCAAAATAAAACTGAATAACAAATATTTTTCAAATTTTAAAGACCGTGGATTTGTGCCAGCAACAGAGAGTGAAAAATTTTTTCAGAAGAGGCTTAAAGAAATCCTCAAGCAAAATGACTTCTCTGTGTAAGTGTTTAGCCATTTGCCATAAAGTATACTATTCTATGCAAACCTCAAATACGCATTTAAAAATTGGTTTTCAATTAACTAGAACGTTGTCAGGATCAGTGGACTACAGTAATGGATCAGAGGAGTTCTCTGCAGAGCTAACACTACATTCTGAGGTACTTTCTCCTGAAGCCTTTCAGTGTACGCCAGCTAATATGGTAGAAGTGCATAAAGATAAAAAGATGAACAAAGGTGAGTATTTTTAATAGCATAATTGTTTAGGCATAAATCTCTGTCGTGCTTTGGCTGTTTATACTATCAGCAGAAGTAAGCCAAGGAAGATCCGTTTGTCAGTTATGAAAAAATGAAGAGTAGTTTTGCTTTTATTTTCATCATTGTTTAGAGTAAGCCTTTTTAAAATTGCCACAGCAAATAATGGAAACATACTTGACTAGTAAAATCCATTTTAAAGTGGCTTGCTTTTATAATGTATTCATGTCTGTAACTCTTTGAAGTTTTATCCTTTCTCTTTTTGTTTTTCTTTTAAAGAATCCAATAGGATGCATACTGATAAAGAAGAGGAAGCAGTTATTAATGAAGAAGCAATTTTAAACATTGTGGAGAATAGTCAGAGCTTTCAGCCTTTGTCTCAAAGACTGAATCAGACTACAGTTTTTAGTGAGTATGACTGAAATGTCTTTTCTTCCAAGGCATTTAATTGTTCCACAGTCTTTGTTGTGTTCACTTACATTTCCAGTCATGAAAGAAAGTTAAGTGGTTTACCTCAGGGAGTTTGTCAAGCACATTGAGACTTCACAGAGACACACCTTACCGCCACCCCCAAAAAAGCACCTTATATTTTCTAAAAACGTCACCAGGACAGTGTATTTGTAGAGGCTACTGTGCTTTAGTGCTTCACTAAACTTGTCCTCTTGCCAGATCAGCTCAATGTAGTCTCTTAGGGGTATTGCTCTTCTTTATGCTCCTAGGGCTGTAGGACTAAAACTATCAGAATAAAGAGGATTTTGACTGTCTATCCATGATATTACTACTGCATCTTTCTTACATTATGGAAGAGAACACTCTCATGGGCTATCTTTAGAAGCCCAGCTGTCTGGGGATACTGGGGGATAGTAGGCTGATAATGAGAGGCAAGTTGCAGCAGAGCATTTCCCAGAATTTATGGATACAAAAGAATGGTTGAAGGCAAAGAAAGAACAAGTAAAACATTAAAGAAGGGGAGAAAAACCATGACAGCAAACAAATGTGAATGGTATGAGGAGGAAAGGACAATAAAATAACAACAAAGGAACCTGTATAAAAAGCTACTCCAAGTAGAAGTAGTTAAAATACTCTAGAGGGGATGAAAAGCATGCAGTTCATGCTATCTCTATGTATACATTCTTATGTAAACATAAGGTATAATGTTAGGATGCAGTATGGTTGATACTACACAATGCAGGGGCAGGGAATATCTAAAACCAATCTTTTCTTGCAAAGAAAGGAAGATTGGATCGAGTGAGCTTAAGAGTATTTTTCCGTGCTGTTTTATTTTGCAGAAAGTAGGCAAGATTTTGGTTATTGAAGTTTTACAGGCCAGGATTTGAATTTATTGAGAGAACTATGAGTAAAGAAGTTATGTGGGAGCTGGCAAACATCAGTATTGATTTATCTTTTTTTTTTTTTTTTTTTTTGGAGTGAGAAGGTTGTGCTGAAAGGGTGAGAAGTGGCTAAAATAATATGTAGGATACATCTTATGACTCTGCATTTGATTTGGTCACCAAACAGGAGTGTTGAAATGGTCTGTTTTTTCCAGTGGCTAGGGAATCAAATGGAGATTTTACAACTTTTTCTTTCTTTTTTGTCATCTTTTTTTTTTTTTCTTTCTTCCTATCATGGGGCTGCTAATCACTGGTGTCTTGTGTGACCATGAGTAACATGCTGCATCTTTGGGTCTCTTATGCTCTTTCATAGCGTGGGCTAGTGTTTACTATGTCTTTGTAGAGTCATAGTCTCACAGGAGCTGTGAAGTGCACTACTTCTGCCGCTGCTGTGAAGTACACAACAAGGTTTATATTAATGGGAAGTAAAGGTTGGAGTTTAATGATGGACCTCTCGAAGGGCAAAGGAGCCAAGAACAGAAAGTACAATTGAAAGTGGGTTAATTAAGAACTCTGGCAAAGGGGATGGTTTCCATTCTAAATGGTTGCATGGTGTCTTGTGAAGCCTTTGTAAGATACGGAAAATGCCTTCCTCACCAATGTTGAGACTTATTTTATATGATTCTCAGGATCATTGTAAATCATATGATATTTCCTGAGGAAGGAAAGTAGAGATTGTAGTTCTTCAGCCAGAGGAGGAGAGAACTAACAAAGATGCCTGGTAGACTGGAGATCATAAATTGATTATGAGGTCAGATGAAAGGTAAGCAGGAGGACAGTGAGAAAAAATTGTGACTTGGGAGGATGTTTAAGAAATAAAAATAAAGAATGAGAAGGCGAGTGCATGAGTTAGTGTAAGCTTGGGTCAAACAAAATAAAAAATAAAATCTAAGGGAGGAGTGAAATCGGATAAACTTCAAGTGTTTAGAGGAACCTAGGAAGAGAATAGGTTATAGTGGGGAAAAAAAAGCTGGGGGGAGATGAAGTTAAGCATTATAGTAAAGGACAGAAGGAAAGATTTAACTAGTTGGTCTAAATCAGCATCACCATTCATGAGATGCAGTGATTGAAATTCTCCCAAGTGAGACGTGCCCAACAAAGTTAATGAGCCATTGAAATGGTGAGAGCATGAGAAGGCAGTGATGCTTCAGAAGCTGGCACTCATGCTGAAATAAAAGAGGAGACTGAGGTTTTACTGAGTGTGAGAAGGTGATAGGAGGGTGGAGAGAGAGAAAGAAGTGCTTCCACTAAATCTACTACAATCAGAAGAGGAGGGCAGAAATAAAAAAAGATGATTGTCAAGACTCTAGATAAAGAGCTAGAAAAGATAACAAATCATAAAACTTGAAAAAAATAAGATATGAAAAGACCTTTGTTTCTGTAGCCTGCCTTGCTTCAGATGATAATGAATGAGTAGATTTTAAAATGTCGAGGGGGTTTTTGGTTTTGTTTGATTTGTTTTGTTTTTTACTGGTAGACCATAATCAGTTAGTTACAAGTAGAACAAAATATAGATTCTGCTTGTATGGGCTTTTTCTGCAGCGGACAGTAGTGCTGATGAGGCCATGATTGATCTGTTGGCTGGACTGGAGAATGATGGATATCAGATGGGACATCACAAAACACTCTCTCATCATCGTTCTCTTGGAGGCTGTCGAAATTCTCAGAACAGTGATGATGAAGAAAATGAGCCACAGTGCGAGAAAGAAGAAATGGAACTTAGCTTGTTAATGTCCCAAAGGTGGGACAGTAGCATTGAAGAGCCTGGGCCAAAGAGAAGGTATATATGTGATTTTTCTTCTCTTAATATCTTCTGTTCTGCCATATCCTTCCTCCCTCCCACCCTGTTTTCAAGTGTGCTGTGAACCCAGTGAGCTGTAGAGAGGTTTCTGTTGACAGCATTGGAAAAATCTATGCAGATCTTGGGATAGAATGCAGTTGTTCAGATGATGCTGTGAATCATCTTTTTTATATGGAAATAAAGATTAAATGTTTAGGTTTGGCTAGACCTAAGCTTCTAGTTTGCTGTTTGAGGAAAAATTGTGTCGTTCTTTTGTCCTACAAGTCTAAATACAAAAAGCTGTATTTGTAACCTCCTTTTAAGGTCACACCTTGGATGTAGTACAGATGTTAAGGTGTATCTCATACATCTCATGTGCCTGTAACTTTTACTGAAGTGAATATTTAAGAAGTATTCTTATGAAGACTGATCCAGAAGCCTAAGAAATACACCCACTTGTTTCCATGCTCAGAGTTTAAAATCAAAACATGAATGTTGCTCACTCTGCTGGACTGCTAAAGGTCAGCAGCTTGAATATTTTTAAGGCCAAGATTCTTGGAACACCTTCTGAAGTTGTAATGACCTTTTGTACATTCTGCACTGACAGGCGTTGAAAGAAGCTATATCCAGTTTCTCTTCACCCCTGCTTTGGGCAGACCTTTTGGTATTTATAATTCTATTTGAAAGACGAGAGACTTCACAGACATAACATTTTGATATTTGGGTTTTTTTACATCAAAAATCATAATTATACTATGATTCAGAGAGCAAGAGAAGCATAGAAATATTTAATCTTTTCTTTCCTGACGACATACAGAAAAGTTGTAACGGAATCAGAAGTTAGATCATTAGTCTCCTAGTTCTAGAGATAATTCATCTCTAAAGCTACTTCTCCTATCTGACCTTTGATTTTTCTTTGTTTTTTTTCCCCTCAGTAGTCTGAAAAGTTGGAATTTCCATCTAAAAGATTTAACTTTAGTCTTCAGTTTAGTGGTAGGTTCTGTGTAAAATCAGCCTGTATCTTGCAGAATTTATTAGCTCGGGCACATCTCTGTACGGGCATGACTGTACAACTTCTGGAGTCCAGTAGGATCCTGAAGCAATTAACTGCTTTTATGCAATAAAGGCTCCTATTTAAAAACTCATCAGACTTGATGAGCTGGCTCACGCTCATATCTGCCTACAACTTAATGCCAGACAGAAAGCACTAGGGAGAATGTACATACCAGCTGCCTCCACAGGGAGTCAACTCCTGTTCAGAGGGAATTACAAGCTTTGTTTCAGTGTGATCTCTGCAGAATTTGGACTGACTTCAGAACAGAGCATGGGTATCTCTGTCCCCTGCACGATTCTTCTCATGCATAAAGAGCCAGTTTGAGTCTGACCAACCTTATTCTGCTCAGGCTCATTCTGTCTGTACTGCTACTTAACGCATCCTGCTCTATCTGTACTATCACTTTTCTGTTACTGAGTATTCACCAATCTTCCATTATCTCAGAAAATATTTTGAGATAATGAGGTGTAACAACTCCTTACTGACTGAATTAAATGGCTTGGGTTTGATTTGTGCTGAACTGGAGAAGAAAGCCCATGGGAGACCTGGACTGGTGTATCATGCGGTGTTACACAAATTTTCTAAACTGATGGGCTTGAATGCAGAGACATCCAAGTTATTATCTGCAGAAGTTGTCTCCAGCCTGACTGGCTTTACTGAAGTTGACAAAGATTTGCTTCACGTACAGGATTATGGAATAATCCAGGTTGGAAGAAACATCTAAATGCTATGTAGTCCAGTGTCCTGGTCAAAGCAACTTGGGGTTGATCAGTTGCTCAGGGCCTTGTCTGGTCAAGGTTTGAGTATCTCCAAAACCAGAGATTGCATAGCCTATATGGGCAACATGTTCCAGTGTTTTAACACCCTCAATAACGAAGAATGTTTTCCTTGTACACAACATTCCCTGAGGCAGCCTTGTGTCTGTGGTGTAGTGGGATGCCCAAAACTGAGCGCAATACTCCATATGCCACCTCGCAACTACTGAAATTCACTACAGTCTTGCAGTCACATCCCAAGATGCAACTGGCCTTCTTTGCTACAAAGGCACACTGCATACTCTCACGTTCAACTACTTGTCCACCAGGGCTTTTGCATCCTTTTCTGCAAAGTCACTTTCTGGCCAGCTCTGCCTGTAGCAGTGCATGGGGTTATTTCATCCCATTTGTGGGACATTTGGATTTGTCTTTTTTGAAGTCCATGCATGAGGTTCCTTTCAGCTCATTCCCTAGCCTATTGAGATTCCTCAGAATAGCAGCCGCACTCTCCAGAGTATTGATTGCTCTCCCTGGTTTGATATTCAGTTGCATATAGAGCTGAATGTCTTTGCACTGTACTTTTCCACATTTTGGGAACACCGAAGAGGGAAAACTGAGCTCACTTAGATCGTGGCCACTGTGTACCTAGCTGTGCTTGTTAGTTAGGTCTCTATTCCAAGTCATGCTACTTCCAGACTTGTGTTAGTCTGGAAATTATATAGCCATATTTGAGCCAATTGTTCCTGAACTAATAAACACGGCTTGATCTAAGTTGGCTCAGTGCTGAGCACGTTCAGATGTCTGTGGTATTATGATATATATAACTCATGCTCTGGTCAAACTCCACAGATAAGAGTTCTTCAGAAATAGACAATATTTACATTGTTGTGAATTTTCCTTCCTGTAACTTCAAACCCTTTGTATTTATACCTTTTAAGGTACTACACAATAATGTCTTGAATATATCAAGCTACTAGGATAGATTATTATTATCTTAAAAACAACAAACAGACAAAAAACCAAAACCGCCCCTCCGTCACTCCACCAAACCTTAGTTCCTTAATATTTTTCTGGATTTCTCTCTTGTAGCCACAGAATAGCTTATTTCTATGAAGAGTTATATCCAGGTCACACTTTATTTTAAAGAAGAAATCAAATTCCTAAGTGCTTCTAGAGTTGTACTATACCAGAGGGTTGGGGTTTGGGTTTTTATGTAGATTATTTTTCTTCCCCACCCACCCCCATAATGCCATGCCACCTTAAAAACCTGAAAAAATCATAGAAGCTTTTCTTTGTAGATTTACATCCCCCCCCCCCCCAGCAGCTTTCTGACTGTAAAAATGACAGTGTAGAACAGTTAATTTAGTAAAAGTAGCTTAAGTATTAGCAACAGAAACTTCAGAATTTTGCGATGGAAACAAACATTGTTTTGGTGTTTGTGCTTTAGTTAAGCCTGCCAACAGAGACAATTGTAATACAGTAAAAGGGGGAAAAAAAGGTAAACATCTTTTTGCCAAGAGCTAAACTGAAATAATTTTGCATGGCTGGTTTAGTCTTCAAATTTCAAGCAATGAAATCAAATTTCAGCAAAATTGAAAAAAACTTAGGCATATAAATATCTTCTTTCTAACTTCTTAAGCTAGTGAATCCTGCTGGTTTTGTCTGTAACTTTTAAATGGTTGGCTACCACTGTTGCCTCTTATAATAGTAAAATTGAATAATATTTTGAGTTTCTCAGTGAGAAATGTAACAATTTTTTGTTTGTTTGTCTTTGCTCCCCCAAATTACACAACCACATGGCACCACACGCCTTTGATTTTGAGATTCCCTGTGGCTATTGGTATTTTCTAAGAGAAGTATTGTGCATTAATTAGTTCCCTAATTTTCTCTAGGTCAGCTGGAAAAAATATGCATCAGAGTTCAACAGAAGAGGATTCATCTTCAGAGGAAGAAATGGAGTGGAGTGGTAATAATACACTCCTAACAAATCTCTCTATACCTCAGTTAGATGGGACTGCAGATGAAAATGGTGGTAAGTAAATAGGAAAAACCGCTTTGGAAGTTGAATTATTTCCTGGGTCATACGTTTTTTTCAGATCAATTTGCTAATTCTCAAAAGTGCTAACCGTTTTCGAGTCTTGTTTCAATTGGAAAGCAACGCTCTCAACAGATTGCAGAAGCAGGCCCTTAACATCTTCCTTATAAGACAACAATATTTTAATCTCAATGCCCTCAATGAATGACCAGAATCTGCTTTTCCTATTGTATTAATGATCAAAAAAAGTCATTGTTTTTAGTTCTATGGAAAAGATAATTACCTTGTTCCAAGGGGTATTTTTCTGTTACTATTTGTTATGCAAATATGGTGTTAAAAGTAATGATTCTTGTAGGATCTGATTGGAATAGTAAATGTATTATTGTATGATTTTTTAGATGGTTCTTTGCTTTGCAAGTAATTTGCCACACATGCTAAAATACAGTGAGCCTTTGTTTCAGCCTGTGTTTCATTCAGCAGATTGCATGTTCGCATCTTGTGGTTGCATGAGTTGAAACTATGCAGTGGCAAAGCTGGTGCAGAAGAAACTGCCTTTGAAATCTATAAAAAATTAAATTAGTCTGTAGAGGTATCTCTTGCCATTTCTTTATAATCTGCTGTCGTTGATGCATACTTTGAGGTTAGGCGAATGTATAAATATTATTATTTGTTCCATGAGACAATTTCACATTTATAAAATTATGTTGAGCAAAGCAATGTAAAATGTATGGATCTTGTGGGATCTATATCCAGCTTATTCTCATGATTAGGTTCACTTTTCTTCGTGGTCTAATCAACAGTAATTGTTGTTCTTTGTTTAGAAATGTTGTATTAGTCATACTTCATTGCCTTTGAAATTTGTGGTTAACATCACTTTGTACAGAAGCTTCTTTCTTAATCCATAGTACAAACTGGTTAATGTAAAATCTTGTTTGTGCTCATGTATGTACCTAATTTCCTATTTATTGCCTTCACTGTCTGGGACAGGAATGTAATCCTTTACAAAATTTCTGTATTAGTTTGTCTCTTCAAGCTGTCTCTTGAAGCTGTTTGACAAAAAATACAAACATCATATATTAGTACATAAAATACATACGTCTTTATATTTTTATTAGCAATTCTGTATTGGAGAAAGTGAGCTATATGATCTTATTACATATACAACCACAGCTATTCTTCTGTGTTCGCTGTTTAAAGCATAATTTGCTTTTTTCCTTTTCTTTTATAGGTATAATGATAGGGTTAATACATGACTTGATATACTACTAATATGATTTGGTTTTGCAAAATATACGATTGTAATTTCCCTATTTGCAGTACTTTGTAATTTAATGTAAAAAGGGATGCTTCTGGCTAATGAGACTGTATCGTAAATCATTGTTTAAATTTTAGAGTATTTTAAGTAAACAAAATACCACATGCAGAAGAAGAATGTCAGCTTAAAATGAGTTTATTACTGTGAACTTTCACATCAACTTGTTATAATAGGAGATACAGTAAATTCAAACCAGATCTCAGTTCAGCTCCTCTAAATTAGAAAATGCTTATCCACACACGAATCTGTCCGTAACATCTGACTGACTGACAAGTACATTTGCAATTTTTCTATCTGAATAATCAGGTATCTTCCAAGTGTTCATTGGCACTTCACTAAACTCCCATTTTCTTGATTTTCAGTTAATCATCCTCATTCTTTGTGTGGACTTCTACCTTCAGAGATTCATAGGCAGCATCTCCCAGCTGTGTTTCACAGCTCAGGGACTCCGTGTATGCATTAGAAAATGTTATTAGAAACAGATTGAGACTTCCTTTTATTTTTCCTCACCCAGCAACAAATAAATTGCTAAGTTGAAGGCACCGTGAATCTTAAGATAATGCCCAAATTGGTTGAGACTTACAGTAAAAGCCCAAAGGATCCCCCGTCTGGTATGATAGTGTGCAGCGTGTGCTTCCAGATCATACAACATGTTTCATACCTCCTGTCACCCTTCAACATTTCAGCTAAAGATGTGGACTCGTGAACAAAATGCTGCGTGCCAGGAGCTCTGTGGTGACTGCCTCTTTGCAGAGGAATAAACTCCTTCAACTTACTTTTTCATTGTGCTTATGAGCAAGCACACAGCTCCTGCAAACCAGTTGTTAATGTGTTATTTTCCACCTGCCTGTCCACACTTATCCTTCAGTAAATGTGGCAAAAGTATCAGTGAAAGAGAGAAATCATTTAAGGTATCCTGTGATGAGTCTGCACAGGACAGTTGCTGCAGCACGTGCTGGTCACAGATCTGTGTGGGAATGTTAATGCATGGATATGAATTCATAAGATCATTAAACAGTGTGAGCTCCTTGCAGAAACGCCTGAATAGGTGGCGAATTGCTCTGCTTTATAACAATGTCGCAAACTACCTATGCTTAGCACACAGGACGGTTACTGCAAAGCCCTTGCTTTGCTGTAAGATAGTACTTTAGCTTTCTGTGCAATGACTTTTCTGTATGGGGAAATTAATCTAAAGAAGTTCTTCGTTTTTCAGAGCCAGTGAGGATGCATACTTTTCAGAAACAAAGCAGGGTACAAGCTTTTCTAGAAATCAATCTGTTTGTATTATAGTGATCTGAAAGTGATTTTTAGAAGCCTTCTTTCAGAAAACGAGCATGAAATGTTTGGCAATTGTATGCAAGCATACCGTTTAGGAGTAACTGACAGAACAGCTGACACACAAATGTACTGACAGTGTGATTTTGATAAAGCAGCTCACGTACTCGAAGTCTGTAGTTGCCATGATCATAAATGCAGTGTGATCTAGAAGTTAGTTTCTTCTTTGGATGGGAGGGCTTTCAGGAAAATGTCATTAAAATGGTTAATGCCTTAGATATTTTTTTAATAGGACAACTAGAGTAAAATTACTTGTCTTCCATTTCAGACAATCCTTTGAATAATGAAAGTTCTCGAACTCACTCCTCCGTCATTGCAACAAGCAAAATGTCTGTAAAGACCTCAATCTTTCACAAAGATGCTGCTACGCTAGAACCCCCATCTTCTGCTAAAATTACTTTTCAGTATAAACACACAAGTGCCCTTTCTAACCACGTTTTGAATAATGAAGATTTAGTAGAAGACCTCTCACAACCAAACACAGAAACAAGACCTGAACTTTCAGTCCATTCTCTTACAAAAGAAAGCACTTACTCAGCAAAGTACCCAGCTCCATTCAGCAATAGTACCCATGCAGAAAACTCTCACAAAGAGAGTAACAAGAAAGATACTCTCCCAGTTCCTTCATGTGAAAATAATATTTTTGAGTATGAAGATGATATTTCATCAGTGAGCAGACAGATACCTAGTAGGAAGTATACTAGCATCAGAAAGGCTGAAAAGGATGTCTCTTTTATGCATGTGGGCCGCCACATTGGTGACAGCATGTTGAATAAAAACTTATTTAACTTCTCCGATTTGAGCCACCCCAAAGGTAAAATGTCCTCTGAAGTAAATGAAAAATCCAGCAGTGCAAGTATAAATAGTTTTTTTCCAGCAACAGTTACAGAAAATTGTGAATTGGTGTCTTGTTCAGGAGGCAGTCGAACTGTGGTACATTCACTTGAAAGTAACACTGATGAAGGTGGCCTTAATAAGCTTAAAATTAGGTATGAAGAATTTCAGGAGCATAAGGCAGAAAAGCCAAGCCTCAGTCAACAAGCAGCACATTATATGTTCTTTCCTAGTGTCGTTCTTTCTAATTGTCTCAGTCGACCACAGAAGTTAGCTCCTGTGACGTATAAATTACAGCAAGGCAACAAACAGTCCAGGTTGAAGCTAAATAAAAAGAAACATAGTTTTATCAATCATCAGGAGCCTGCAAGTGTAAATGATGTTGCCTCAGTGAAGGATAGCTGCTATACACAAGGCAATGCTTGTAGTAACATTCCTGATAAGGATAGTGCTTTACCTAGTGACTTAGTTCAAGTTCCTCTTGAGGCTTTTGAAAACAAAATGCCTACAAGTACTGCTAATTTTACTGACTGCCGGTTTGCAGATGGATCTCTTGAGACTGAGCAGTCATTTGGATTATGTGGGAATAAATACACGCTCCGAACGAAACGGAAGGTAAATTATGAGACTGAAGACAGTGAATCAAGCTTTGTCGCACACAACTCAAAAATTAATCTACCTCAACAGATAGAAAGTGTTGAAAGTTTGGATGGGTCTCAGAAGTCTCGAAAGCGTAGAAAATTTTCTAAAAAATTGCCACCTGTTATTATTAAATATATTATCATCAATAGATTTAGAGGGAGAAAAAATATGCTTGTTAAACTAGGGAAAGTAGATTCTAGTGAGGAAAGAGTAGTACTCACAGAGGAAAAGATGAACTTATATAAAAAGCTTGCACCTTTAAAGGACTTTTGGCCAAAAGTTCCTGACTCTCCTGCAACCAAATATCCTATTTATCCACTGACACCAAAGAAAAGTCACAAAAGGAAAGCAAAACATAAGTCAACCAAGAAAAAAGCTGGAAAACCACAAAAAACAGGTAGTAAAAATATTAAAAGAACTTTATCTTTCAGAAAAAGGACTCATACAATTCTCTCTCCTCCTTCTCCATCCTACAATGCTGAAGCTGAAGACTGTGACTATAACTATAGTGATGTTATGTCTAAGTTAGGTTTTCTTTCTGAGAGAAGCACAAGCCCAGTAAACACCTCTCCACCTCGCTGCTGGTCTCCCACTGATCCAAAAGCAGAAGAAATTTTGACCAACCTGGACAGAGAAGCTTTATTTAGTAGGGGGCCCAATATGTACAACAGCAAGACTGTTAATTCTAGCATAGGGAAAAATAGTCGAGCAAAAACTCAGGTTAAGAAATGTAAAAAGAAATTTGCTAGCCCCACTGTATCTACCAAGAAAAAGAAAAAGATTAATCAGGCTGATAAAACAGCAGATGATGGAAAGAAGAAACCCAGAACAAAGCAAAGACAAAAAACAGCTGAAAAAGCATCCTCAAGAAAGCGCAATGTATTAAAAGATGAAAAAGGAAATACTTGCTCTACTGCAGAAGTCAAATTTATGCTGAAACATCAAGATCTGCCTGAGATTTCTTACAGCTCTGTCAACTCACAACCACTTCATAACCGGAAAGACAGTTCTCTTCCTGGCTATTCAGCAGGATATCTACCGTCAGCACAGCTCCCTTCAGCAGCTGATGCACAAGGTAATTCATCGGGCTGTTTTCATTTATTGATGGAAATTGATAAGCCTATAGGTGCGCAGTGTTTACCTGCTCCACGAGAAGACCCTCATGCATCTCTTGCATCTACTCCTGTGGCATCTAAAAGGGAAGTACCAAAAATGAGCTCTCAAAGGCCCAGGACTCAAAGTGCTATATTTAGAATGAAGGATTCTGCTGTCATTCAGAACATATTTGATGCATCTAATCACTCAACTCAGGTAACACAGAATGCCCGCATCTCTAAAGATAAGACTTCTACAAAAGCAGAAGAGATAAAAAATTTGCAAAACAGATACTTACCACCAGCCGGGAAGTTAAATGAAGCTCGTGACTCTTTGGACACAGCGAAGATGGATCAGTTACATGCCACTAACTATTTGCATTGTAAAGACAATAATCAACAGCAGATTTTTTGTTTACCAGAGGCATCCAAGCATTCTGATCCTTGTTCTTCTATTGTTAAGTCATCTGAGGAAAGCCCTGGGCCACCTCAGATGCCTAAGAACTGTTTTGTAACATCTTTGAAGAGCCCAGTGAAACAGTTAAATTGGGATCAAAACCAGAGAGGTTTTATTTTGGATATGTCACATTTTAAACCTGAAACAGTAAAACAAAGGGCTCAGTCAGAAACAACCGTGCAACCAAAACCCATCTCCCAGTATAAAAACAGGACTATAGTGGCCCCATCAGCGTTCAGTGAAGGACAGTCTGGCCTAGCTGTTTTGAAAGAGTTACTCCAGAAGAGACAGCAGAAAGCTCAGAATGCAAATGTTACGCAGGAACCATTACCGGCTAAAACACAGCTGAGCAGGAATACACCATGCCCGCTTGAACAGAATAAAGCAGTCAAAAGGTCTCGGTCAGTCGCATCACCAAAAAAATCTCGTGCTCCCAGGAGTACAAAACCTAGGGAAAAAACACCGAAACTTTCAAAAATGGATTCTTTAAGCCAGCAGATCACTAGTCGCATTGATCACTCTGTGTCTGACAGCCCCGTTTTTTTTTCAGACCCCGGTTTTGAAAGCTGCTACTCACTTGAAGACAGCTTGTCTCCAGACCACAATTACAACTTTGATATTAATACTATAGGGCAGACTGGATTTTGCAGTTTTTATTCCGCAAGCCAGTTTGTCCCAGCAGATCAAAATTTACCCCAGAAATTCTTGAGTGATGCAGTTCAAGATCTTGGTTCTGGACAAACAACAGAAAATGACTTTCTGTGTCATAATGACCAAAAGCCTGAGGACGAAAAACAGCGTTCTTCAAGCACAAGTAAATGGATAAGGCCTGGTTCCCTGAGCCCTGAGCTTTTTGAGAAAACATCACTGGATAATAACGAGAACCACTGCCATAGCCAATGGAGGAAAAATGTTCATCCTTCAACTTCTAGATCTAGTTCTATTGATACCTCTTGTACGCAAGAGACTGAGGTCTGTTTAAATGAAAAATTCAAATTGAATAGAAATACAGTAAATAAAGAGAGATTTCTTAACCTTGCTCAGCCAACCAGCTCAGACTGGATTCAAAGCCACATTAGAAAAGAAACCACTTTTAAACCCTGTCAACCACTTGATTCAGTTAATACCTCTTTTACATCCATATTGTCTTCTCCTGATGGTGAACTAATAGATGCAGCTTCTGAGGATTTAGAATTGTATGTTTCAAGAAACAATGAGGCATTAACTCCAACTCCAGATAGTTCACCAAGATCAACCAGTTCTCCCTCACAATCAAAGAATGGAAGTTTTACACCTCGTACTGCTCACATTCTTAAACCTCTCATGTCCCCACCAAGTCGTGAAGAAATCATGGCAACTTTGCTGGATCATGATCTTGCAGAAACAATTTATCAGGAACCATTTTGCAGCAATCCTTCAGATGCTCCTGAAAAGCCAAGGTACTATGTTAAATGCATTTCTGTCTATATATGCTTGTGATTATATTAAACTTAATTTATTCATGTAAACAATTTTATGCTGTTATGTGGCACAGATTGATGAAAGATCCCATCTGATACACATACATTTGAAGTTGAAAATTACTGTACTTCCCATGCAAATACCCATTTTTATTCATGGCACTTTTTTTTATTGCTTGATGTTGTTGTAGTAAGTGGGAATGTGTCTGCTTGGTTTGTAAAAGAAAGATACTTCCCACAGGAACTGCATAGAAAGAAAACTAGTTAGCAGGACTCTGCTTGTATATCATCTTGAGGACTGCCTGCAGTGCAGTTTAGAGCAAAACAATAATTCAAACTATTTTCTCCATAGGGAGATAGGAGGACGGCTTCTCACAGTGGAAACTAGACTTCCAAATGACCTGCTTGAGTTTGAGGGAGACTTCTCATTAGAAGGTTTACGTCTCTGGAAGACTGCATTTTCAGCAATGACAGAAAGTCCTAGACCAGGATCTCCTCCCCGTTACGGTCACTCTGCTGTTAACAAAAGAGAAAGTAATAGCCATAAAACTAGTGAAGACAAAAAAATAGTCATAATGCCATGCAAATGTGCTCCAAGCCAACAGCAAGTTCAGATATGGCTTCATGCCAAAGAAGAGTATGAACATTTCAAGAAATTGCCTAAGAATCCTCCTGCCGAGCTGGAAAAGGTAGCTGAGAATTTCAGCTCTGCAGTATTGTCTGAAGAAAAATCTATAGAAGTAGTAAAAGCAGCTAAAGATTTAAATTTATCTAGTCTGGAAGATGAAAGACCTATTGTGCCTACAAAGAATTCTCCTGCTTCTGTGGCAGAATCTACAAAAACACAAACCAAGGAAACCTGTGATAAGTCTATAAACACTATAGGAACTTCTGTAAATTCTACAAATGACATAGACTCTAAATCTGAAAGCAAGACACTTATTACTTCAACATTAGAAAATGATAAGGAGGAGGAGGAGGAAGATTATTATGTCAATTATAGTTCACCAGATTCACCAGTACTTCCTCCTTGGCAGCAAGTGGCATCTCCAGATCCCAGGCAATCCAATTTAGAAGACGCAGAGTGGAAAAGTCAGGATATTATTTTGTCTTCTGTGGAAGAAAATGATGCAGTACCTGTTGGAAGTGCACAAAAGTCTCCATCCACTCAAGAGGATGTTAGGACATCCTTTGACACGTCTCCATTTCCAGTTAATGAAGATCCTGGAAATTCTGAATGTGTTTGCCTACATAGTACACCCATTGTGCAGAGAAAAAATCAAGATGGAGTACCTGAAGTTCTGGGGTTTACTCCTTTATCCACAGGTAAATCCATTAAGTGATTCTAACAATACACAAAAAAATGTTCTGAATATGATAAGATATTACATTTCTTTTGACGTAGTGAGGAAAGAATTGTAACTCCACAAAACCATATTTAAAAAAAGTTTTGGAAAGAAAAAGGCCTGTGCATTGTTGTTAAAGTAACTGTGAATTATGAAGAGTCTAGAAGCAGAACACCCTTTTACTGTTGCATTTGTTTATGTATATATAATATTTGTTTATAGTGTTAACCAAATGGCTCTGGTTCTTTCCAGAGTGTTGTTTAATGTTTACACAATATTACTGAGGCTAAGCAGTTTTGCACTCATATATGTTTACAGAACCAAAAGCCCAGAAACTGAGCCACAAAAGGGGAAACAATACTGATGGTCTTCGAAGAGTACTTCTAACCACACAAATGAAGGTAAATTAAGATTTTTATGTACGGATGTATTTTTATTATGCCACACATACTTATTTCTGTTCTCTTTTTCTTCTGTGTTCTCCTGTGTTGGTTTTTTTCTTTTGCTGTTAAGACATTTAAAATACATTTAAAATGGTAGGGTGCAATCAGCGTACGCTCAAAGTTAGGAAGAAGAAATCAGTAATTTGCAGGAGGGGAGAAAAAGTTGGATATTGAGAGTATGGTCTGTGTTTTAGGGTAGTGAGATGCTACTGAAACACTAAATAGACACCGTGTAAGGATGTTTTGCCCTCTCAGTTACAGCATCCTTTTTAAGTTCTTCTGTGATTTCCCTTTTATACGTCTGGTTTTGTGTGTATATATATCCCTCCCTCGCCCTGCTGGCCACGCTGCTTTTGATGCAGCCCAGGATGCGGTTGGCTTGCTGGGCTGCAGGTGCACATTGCCAGCTCATGTTGAGCTTCTCATCCGCCAACACCCCCAAGTCCCTCTCCCCAGGGCTGGTCTTGATCCATTCTCCACCCAGCCTGTATTTGTGCTTGGGATTGCCCTGATCCACATGCAGGACCTTGCACTTGGCCTTGTTGAACTTGATGAGGTTTGCACAGGCCCACCTTTCAAGCCTGTCCAGGTCCCTCTGGATGCCGTGTTGGAAAGAGAATGGTGGGGTAGGTGCGTTACTGAAATGACCCAATAGTCTTTTCTTTTGTTCTCAACATACTTCACCCAGTTCAGATGGGGACCCAAGTGTTGCCTTAATTCAGTGCTTTAAAAAGTGGTGACTGAAACAGAGGTGTTTTATGAATTGATGCTCAAGAGACAACAGAGATTTGCTGGTTCCCCTGTCCTCAGGCTTCTAAGAAAGCCAATATGTGTGGGGTTTGGGGTTTTTTGTTGGTTGTTTTTGGTTTTTTAGGTATTTCAAAATGCCACTTGCTTTACTGTGAGGTTTCATTAAAATTAGACCTAAAAGGCAGAAAGATACAGCTGTTGTTCCCCTGTTGAAAAATTACATGAGGAGATAGTGAAAGCTTTTTTAAAAGTAATTGTAGTGGAGCGTTTGAGCATTTGCGTTTTCATGGATAAATTTCTGTTTAATATTGCATATGAATTTAGCAGCCTATATTTTTTTCCAGTATTACACTGTACTCTTTTTTTTTTTTTCCCCCTTCTGTCTCCCATAAGAATCAATTTGCTGCTCTCGGTGCTCCAAAGAAAGAAACTTCTCAGATTGAAGGACCATCTTTAAATAACACTTATGGTTTTAAAGTCAGTGTGGAAAACCTGCAGGAAGCAAAATCATTACATGAGGTAACTTACTGTTACATGTTATTTTATAACATGTTTATCAGACCAGTTTTGTAATGGCATAATTTAAAAATCCTTTCCTCCTTGGTCCCTGCCTGACTTAAAATTAATCAGTGCGTGATGTCTGCAGCTTTAAGTAATTGCTCTACTACTTTCAGCTTGATCTCCCAGTGCTTTTATTTAATAGCATTGAACGCTTCACGCTATTTTTGTTGAGAAGGTGGTACGCCTTCGTCTAGAAAATAAAAATAAGGGAAAGATCAGAAGGAAGAAATAGTAAGTTTTGTATAAAAATGTTACTGGAAAAAATAGTTGAGCATAACTTTCATGGATTGTTTTCTTAAGAAAGAAGGCGTCTGGCATTGTTTAGTCAGGCCCTCCCTGTATCCCTACGTGTTACCTTCTGAACCTCTTGGCCAGTTTCTACTACATTTAACAAAAATGGTACATCTCAAAGAGCATCTCTATGTATTTCATGTAGATCAGTGGTTGATCTGGGAAGAGAGTTCAAAATTGGTGCTGGAGAAAGGGATGCAATGTGAATACAGTACTGCTGTGTTTGGCTGCTAACTGGTCAGCCAGCATGTGTCTGCTTCCAGGCAGGCACAGCATCCATGGCTTGGAATTAGCTGTTGACCAATTTACAGGTGACAGGGGGAGAAAGAAGTTTTATACACTGAGTAGATGACATAGGAGAAGCCACAAGAAACTAACGATTTTGCAGGAAATGGAGATAGAGCTTGATAGTAAAATTTCATTTCAGTGATGGCTGTAGTAATTTAGGATGCAAATCTAGAGGAAATCAGGCTGCCCCCAGGGCAGCTTACACATTCGGAAGTATTTGTAACTTCTCCCTTGTAATCCCTCCAACTTGCCAATTAATCCACATTATCAACTATATTATGCAAGACAACAGAGCAACAACATAGCATTGAAACAGTATTAAATACTTACAGTACTTATTGTGGAGTCTAAACTGTACAATATATAGGGATTAGCATTTTCTTAATGCAAACCATTCTGCAAAAAGCTGTAGCAACATGATGTGGAAGTTCATTAATGCAAGTGAAGGGAAAGTTAAATATTCTCCATATCTTCCTGTAAGTGACTTAGTCTTCGTGCTTATTTACATGTCTTGGGTAAGAGAGGGAAAGGAACATAAACACCAACAGTGATTCTTTTTTCTTGATCAGTCTGGAAACTTAATTCAGCTCAATATGCAAAGCTGTTTGAAAACATGACAGGAATTTACAATTGTTGAAGTTGAGCATTTCTGTTTGTATTTTCTGCTTTTGATAGAAGAAGATAGTACTCAGAAACAAATACTGAATTTTAATAACTGAGTATAAACATGTATTAAGTGATTAATCTTTATTTTGTAAGGTAATACTTTTTGCAAAAACATGAGATCCAGAGATGCATGTTTAATCATTTCTATTGGTTTTCATGTGTGACCTCTTAGTTACAATATAATATGACCATATAAATGTTGCAATGAGTTCATTTGCACTAATAATCTCCTCTTAAATTTTTTGAGTAAGGCTCCAAAACATACTAACTTATTGTATTTATTTGTTGGTAGGTCCAACACCTTACCCTCATCAGTATGGAGTTACATGCTCGAACCAGACGAGATTTGGAACCAGACCCAGAGTTTGATCCGATCTGTGCTTTATTCTATTGCATCTCATCAGACACAGCACTACCAAATACTGATAAAAAAGAAATCACTGGTGCTATAGTGATTGATAGAGACAGGACCCTCTCAAGCCAAGGTTCCTATTTCTTTTTTCTTAACATACTTTACAAAAATGCTTATTTCATAGTAATCAAACAGTAGCAAGCAAAATATAATCGAGTATCTATGTTACTATTTAGCTCATTTAATTTTGTCTTGTTGACTGTTGGATGAATGGCCATATTAAACATAGAGTTTTCCTGCTTATGTCTTCCAAAGAACTATTGCATGGGCTGTAAACCACAGATAACATACGCATGTGCAAAATACCCACGTTTGCGTACTTGTGGACATGCTCCTGCAGTGTTCTAAAAGTATAAATAGGAAAACCTGCCTTTAGTTTCCAACTCGAGTTGCTGGATAGCTGCAAGTAGAAAATGTTAAAATCAAGACAGTATGTTTTATATTTTACTTAAGGGTTATTTTTGTGGTTTTATCTGATCCTTTTAGGATCTAAACAGGGGCCCTTATTCTATTGTACCTTTTTGGCTTTGTTTAGACCAGTGATACTCAACCTGTGGCTCTAGAGCCGGATGTGGCTCTTCATGGCCCTACAGGCGGCTCTCGCAATGTAGGCGTCTGATCGGCGCTCCACTCTATCAGGCAGCGCGGGGAGCACTGAGCAAATGGACCAGCAGTGTGGGAGTCGCTGAAGTTCCCCCTCCCATAGGGGGAAAGAAAAGGAGCTGCTGGGATCCCCCCACAGGTAAGAGTAGAGATCACCTCCCACCCAGCAGCCGTGGGGCAGAATGGGGAAAAACTCGCCCTTTTGCCTCTTCACCCCTCCACCCCACTCCTTCCTAGCAGCCTGAAGGGGTTGAAGACAGAATGCTGCTGGGAGAGAGTATGCTGATGTGTCATGTCGTGATGTATCAATATGTGATGATGTTGAGGCAGCATCATCACACGTTGAAGTGTCATGATGGAAAGAAAAAAAATCACACTGTTGATACTTGATTTTTATGGTGCTCTACAACTCCATTTAATAAAGAAGTGGCTCTCCAGCTGTTAAAGGTTGAGTACCACTGGTTTAGGCTAGTAAAAAAACAAAAACAAAACAAAAAGTCCTCTTTCTTTCAGGGTTTCTTTGGCATTGCAAATGTGTATTAAACCACAAAATACTGTCTAAAATTTAAGTGTGGACAAAAACCTACCAAAAATAAATTTAGCATTAAGGCAACAGCTCCTTCTTTTACCAGTTTATTTTCCAAAGTATTGTAGATACTGTATCATGTTAAGCAAAGTTCTTACTATTCTCAGTGAAGTTTATTCTGGTATTATATGCTTGTTACTATCTTTAAAAAAAATTATCTCCATTACCTTACTAAGTGAGATCTTCCACAGTATAGCCACTATGGCTCCCTAGGTGTGTGCCACTGATAAATTATCAAGAAAAAGCTCTCTGTAAAGAGGTCCAATAATATTTTGAAAAATCAATGGTTCTGATCTGTTTTTGTTAGTGAAATAAAATGCTATGCTTAAATGTTATTGTGACATTCCTTGCTTTAATTGATGTGTGCTGTCAATATTTTCGTGGTTGAAACTTTGAGTTCCCTGTGGAGTGACTTGACATTGAGATATACCTTTTCTTTCCCCCCCTTTTTTTGTATTATTGCTATGTAAATGACTTATTTTAACATTTATTTCTAAAAGCACACTTTTTTTAATTCTCAAGATTTTAAGAATGTGTCAAAGTAGAATGCCTTTTAAAAACACCAGATTGCTGCCTTAATCAGAGATATTACTACCTGTTGTACAGAGAAAGAATGAAAAGGCAGAGAATGTGTCGCATATTATTCATTTAAAGAGGGGATTTTTTTAACCCAGAAGGCAAATGCTGAGTTCCTGCATGCATACGAATTTAGCTATTGTTCACACATTATCAATGTAGACACTCTTTAATATGCACTAAGTGAGCAGTTGCTCGTGATTTTCCATTTCTATTAGTAACTTAGCAATGTTTTTTAAAAAGTGTACTGAAAAAAGAACTGTACTATGTTATGGAGCATTTTCATTCTTCAAAGCATTTTGCAAAGCACTACCCTAAGCTAGCAATTAAAATACGTATTTTGCATGAAAACACTGTGTGAGCTGTCGTATGGTCCTTTAATATTTCTTATTTAAAAATAATTTTCTAATAGCAGGACTCTTGTGCATGTAAAATGGTGAAATTTCTCTTGAATCAAATTGATTTATATCTGAGAATTTGTGCAAGATTACCTCTACGGTGGAATTTTACAAAGTGAAAAGAACAAACTTTTCCACCCAAGAGGAACAAAATGAATCCATGGAATTCATTATAATAATTAGCGTTAAATATAAAAATAGGTTGTATTCCATACTTCTCTTCAGCTGTATGCTTTATTCTAAAGTGATATTGTTGATTGAAGTAATGTAATTCCTTCTAAATTGTAATAATCTTTTTTACTTTATTTTCTAGGGAGCAGAGACCAAGCCCCCTTGCTTACAAGATCTGGAGTTACAGGACTAGAAGTCAGTTACGCTACTGATGAAAGAACTCTTTTCCAGGAAGTAGTGAATATTGTAAAAAGGTAGCATATCTGTACGTTCTGCTTTTATTTTTCAGGCTTGGTACAGCAGATTTAGTTCCTTCAACCCTTGCCAGTCTCTCAAATACTGATTTTTTTTGTTGTTGTTGTTTCCCTCGAAGGCTCATTTCTAGAGTGGACAAGCATGGTGATCTTTCAAATAAAAATACTTTTTGCTTTTCCTTTTCTCTGACAGCAAGAACATTCAGATCCTCTTAAGCAGCTGAGTTACAGTCTCGAAACTAATCAGCCATATAAGTAATCTTCTTTAACATGCAACCTTTCCTGTTAATCCCAGAATTGGTTACACGTCTCTCTCTGAAACTCTCAGAATAGTAGATATTAACCGTGCTGAAAGCTATAGAAAACCCCCAGATGGGGAGAATTTTTCTAGGCACTCTGAAGCAAGACAGAAAAAAACCTACGTGATACTGAAACTGCTATGGACAGATTAAAATAACCAGTGGTTGAAAAATCAGTTTCCTTCATTAGTTTTGTCTTCTCTGAATGGAAATCCCCTGCTCCATCAGATTTGAAAAACTGCTGGTTTTCCCCATCTCCACCAAGGCTGGGAAGCCTGTTCGGTAGCCCTCTCAGCTGGTGAGTAGGTGGAACCGCAGACGTCTCTCCAGGCCCTACTGTCAGAGGTGCAAAGCTGTAAAATTGCAAGGAAAAATAAACAGATTTAAACTATGAGTCACCCTGCTGGAATAGAGGCACAAGAAAAAAATGTGTACTAGGCAGAGTACATTTGCAATTCTTTCTCTCTCCAACCAGAAAACTTCTGATGAGAAAGACATTGACCAACCCCATGAAGCCAGAGTACAAAAAGAGTTGCTGAATGCAACCAACACAGGGTGGGTCCTGACAGAGCAGCAGATCCCTGTTCAGAGAAGACAAAATTCAGGTAAGGAACATAATTTTATTTTTCTCTTTCTTGGAAATCTAGTGCTCCATCAAACTTAGGAAAACTACTGACAACGAGAAGCTGCCAATAAATGAAGAATTTTCCACCAGTTTAAAAAGTGGCAGCACATAAAGAGTGTGAGAGAGAGAACTCGGCAGTTAGAATATATATTTATTGGTGAAGAACAGAAGAAGTCTACATCTGTACATATTGAAGGCATTATGGAATATTAAAAAAGTGCAATTTTTGTAGTACTTCAAGATGGAATGTACCAATGACCAGGTTGCTGACTGAGAAATCTCTTCTTGAGAGATCTTCTCTTTCAACACTATGCTAGCATGCCTTTTTGACTCAACAACTTTATCTTCAAAGATTGAACTGGTTAACTTGTATTCCTGGAAGATAAAATATTTGGTCTATTAATGGAGAGGCAGGCTGCTGTCATCATCTTAGTCTACTTCCCTCCTCCCTCTATGCAATATCACCTAAGGAATCAGACTTCTGCTGAGCTCTCAGCAAAGATATTTTTAAAACTTGGATCACATCTACAGTTTGCAGCTCTTTCCCCACTTTATTTTCTCTAGCCTAGGCAAAAGAGAATAGGAAATTTTGCTGGAGTAAACGTTTTAAATTTCTTAAGCACACTACAAGTGCCTCGGCCCAGAGTAGCTTTAAACGAAGGAAAAACTATGTTAAAGCTTAATTAAAAAGTGCTGGACTGCACAAATCTTCCTCAATGGGAAATGAGCAAGCAAGCAGTTTTAATGAAAACTTCAGCATCAGGAATTATTTTTTAAACAATCTTCTGTTGCTGTCTTTAGTGTTATTTTTTCTAGCACTAGCTACATACTGTAGTTGTTCTGGTAGGTGCATTTAATAGTAGGTGTGGTAGGTTAGAGAAAGAAAGCAATCAGGCCGTGTTTAAGAAGTGCTACCACTTGGGGTTAATTGAGCAAAACTCAAAATCAGTTTATCAGCAGAGGACAGTATCAGTACTTTATATACTGATGTACACATCAGGCTAGAGGATAGTACATTCTTGTGACCAAAGAGCATGCCCAGCATGACTGCAGCTTGCTTTTGTTTCATGTTTTTGGCCTCTCTGGCTGTTGGAGGGAAGGGTGAAAGACTGAAATTCCAGATTCCTGGCACAATTAATATCTATTCAATCTTGATTGTCAATACCAGGAAGAGACTTTATTAACTTGTTGGTGCAGTGAACAAGGGTACCTCAGCTATGGGAGGAATTGCCTTATGCAGTCCAATCGAAGAATTCTTGTTCCCGTTTCTGGTCACTCTTAGTAGCTGGCCTCATTCTTGCTCTTATTTTGTATATGTGAAATCGTGGAACGTATTCACATGTTTCAAGTTCCAGCGTTCTACTTCTTTGTTTAGGCCTTTTGTTTTTATTCTATTCTGGCTATTGAAAATAAGAAATGCTTGATTCTGTCACTTTTTGTTAATAGATAGAAACTCTGGAAGAACACCGTAGAGCATTCTTGACCGCTGTTTCCAGCACACCAGTAAGGGAGAGATGTGATTTCTGGGAAATATATCGCTTCCTGCAATACTCTTAGCTCATCATCCTCTTTTTCCATCAGAAATCTGGAAGTGTTTTGTCTTCGAACAAATGACCCAGAGTATCTACACAAATAGTCTTTATAATGTGCTGGTTGATACTGAAGTACACAGATGCTGAGGCAGAGTGATAGAATTACTGAGGTTTTCATGCTTGTTGGTGATTTATTTTTGGGCTGCACCACTAGCCCTTTTGTCATACTGAAGAGTGTTTCCCAAATCTAACTTCTTATAGCAGAGCTAAAACTAGTCTGTTACTTGTTCAATGAAGATGAGTATTGCTTCTGAAAGTTCACTGAAATCAATGAGCTGAAGTTGGATTTGGTTATACCTTCACTGTGAAGTTCAGCGTGTGCTAGGTCTGAATGACCACAGTAAGATTAACCTAGACGTCCATAAAGTAAATAGCAGGTTACATGTTCTTCTGTGAAATTAGTAGATGTTGTCTCTGATTAACTCAGGGCAGTTGGCAAATGAGAATAAGTCATCTTGAGACCTGTAGACCAGAACAGGACCTGGTTGTTTCTCTGGAATTGTGATCTATGATTTCATCCATGCTGAAAACCAGCAGATTTGTCCAAATATTGAGAAGAATAAGCACCTTACTTCTTGGAGATTATTACTGAGAGCGATTCAGCTGTGAAATGGGAGTACTTACAAGTGTGAATACCAAAATGTATGTAGAGACAGCTGAAAGAAAGCAGATCATTGTAAAGGGAAATTTTAGAATTCTCTTCAGTTCTAAAAAGTATTGAAATACGGAGCTGCTTGAGGGTTTGAGAAGCAGGGAGCAGTTGGAAAGGAAGAACCATAGAGGTGAGTTTGGAGGAGGCAGGGAAGAATAAACAACATGGATTTGCAACAAAGTAAAGAATAATGAAAGCAGTTCTTGGTACCCTGACAGCCGTCTTAAGAGTTTGAGAGAAAGCTTCACCTACCTAGGTCCAATTTTCCCTTCTTTGATTAAGCTGTCTTCTGGCTGTAAACAAAAAAATAGGACTTCAGTTCAAAACTGACATAAAGCAGCTGAGACACAACCTCCTTCCCATCCTTTACAGCCAGATCTACAAGTACAGAAAGCCAAGTTGTAGGCTCTTTGGAGTTGTCATAGGAGAAATTAATTATTTTTTTTCTTGAAATGGAGCCCGTACCTATATTGCTGTCCTAAAGGATTCTGTCATGCTCGCCTGAACAGCGTTCTTGAATAGACCTCTCTTTATCGTAAAATGTCAGCTGCAATGAGCTGGGACAAAAATTGGAAGAATCTGTCTGCTTGAAAAAAGTAAACCAGAACCACCTCTCTGTCTGAACCTGAAGGCAGAAAAAGAGTAAACACATTCACATAGCTCCCTAAACCAATCAGTACAAAATGCAGGAAAGCTGGCTGTTTGAGGAGGAGGAGGAGGAATGGAATGCTACAAGAATGTTTGTGTTGGAGATCTAAAAAACGCGGGAAAATTAGAGATGTCCAAGCCTGATGGAGCAGTGGATTCCCATGAAAGAGAAATTAAATGTCTGGGCCTCTCCTTCACTTTTAAGGCAAATTGTGCCACTCTTTTGTGAGTGCAGATACTACCAGATAGCAGAAAAGGGCTGGTCCTGCAGGCGTGAGAGAAGCAAAATTTTGGGAATTCATGTGGGAATGCACGGTCCCCATCTTTGTGACACACAGAGGATGTGGAATCAGGATGGGCTTGGAAAAAAAAGTAGATTCACTGCTACTTGACACTCACCAGCCACCTACACCTCTTTGTCCCGACGGAATTAGTTTCTGATGAAAGTATAAAACCACAGTATAAAGTTGTAAGATTTTTCTTAAAAATTTTGGGGATAAAACATTTTAAAATCATTTAGTTGCTAATGTTTAACATTTAAATACTCTCTATGATGTTTTTCTTGTGAAGTATGATGCTAATCAATTTTTTTATTGGATATGGTGCATTATATTTGTTCTTCTGTAAATTCTCTACCAAGGTTTTCTTTTTAAAATAGAGATGCTTTAATCTAACCTTCTTTTCCCAGGCCAGTATCGTCTTCTGTGGCGTTTTCCTGTAGAAATCTTTATTTAGTGTCCTGTATCAACTTCATGGATTTTTATTGTCCAAAGCAAACTGGAAAAACGTTTTCAGAGATTTCAGTTATGTATTTGAGTCACCAAATATTCTGCTCCCATGCACAGTTACTGCTTTTGTCTGTATCGTAGGTCTGGCCTAATTTTTTCCCCCTTTTTCTCTTAATTTTAACTGGCAGAAAAATAGCAATCAGGAAAACCAGGCACATAATAGAAGGGAAAGCATAACTGGGAGCTTTAGTATTTATTCACAAAATTATCAAATGAGAAAGAAGAAGAGATAGCATAACAGCACATAAAATTTAGCTAGAAAGGAAAATAATCGCATTTCTTCTCTCTGCAGCGTGTATGTGTTGAATGCTAATGCTGTCATCTTTAAATCCTGCCAGTATAAATGCGGCTTTTCATCTTTGCAGAGAGACTGGCAACAGCATGCAAAGCAGTATCAGTGCCCATCCTTTTAACAAAAGAGCACTATGTTGGCAGGCACACCTCTTATTCCTGTCGTGTTAGTCCTAGCCAGTAGCTTTCAAATATCAGTATTGCAACTTACTAGTTTCTTGCAGGTGTAAAAGCTGGTCTCATTACAATTTGTTTTAATAAAACAGATTAAACTGATGATGAAGGCCAACTGGATAGTATACTGTAAAAGTTGTGAGAAAGAAGGATGAAAAATATAAAACTTACCCTCTCCTTAGCTCACAGCCTGTCTGTCATCTTTGTGGTACCACATGAAAAGGGGAGAGAGAAAGCAAGAGGGAGACAGACTTCAGTTGAGCTCGCATCAGCTAAACTTTGAGTTTACCTGCTCTTTTTTCCCATTTGGAATGATGTCATCTTCTAGCTCTAGGCATCTCTTCTCTAATAGCAAAAAGAATACCACAGGAGGTCTCAACAAATGACGCACTGGGCCACTGGTACAGCTGGTGCACGGGATTGGGCTGCGGGAGAGGGCACTTCTGCTGCCTAAATTGAGAGAGAGTTCATCAGCAAGGAAATAAGAAGCAAGACACAGCAGTGCCTCCTGTTAGGTGCAAGAAATCTGATAGGTCTTTTAAACCTGTTGCATAAGGTAGACCTCATGTACACTGTAGTGCAGGAGTTTGGGGTCCCAAGTGTTGTTCAGTAGAAAGGAGTCCTACTTTGTTTTTTCCTTCAAAGATAATTCAGAGCCACACTTAACCAAATATTATTTTGATTGTAAAGTTAAGGAAATACCTAACCGTCCATAAATTTGTTAATACTAATTATAGTCCTTGTGCATATACAATGTAAATGCATACAGATACACATACAAAATGCATATATGTGTAACTTACTGCAATATCTGAGCAACTCAAGTGCCGGTAGCGTGTTTATCATTTGTCATGCTTTCAGAAGGATACCACTTGGATCCAACTTTCAAATATAGGAAACTGAGACTGAGGGCCTGTGTTTACTGGGAATTTATAGTAGGGTTTGAATTCACCATTTCCTAGCTACTCTGCCATGACTTTCCATATAGATAGCTTTGTATGAGAGTCTGACTAAAACTTAGACATCTGTATTTCATTGTCAGTGTCTTAAGTAGCTACCCGTCATCATCATGTATGTTAAGTGGAAAGAAGAGAATCTCGTTCTGCAAGAGGTGGCTGAAATATAACGAATAATTCACCCTAAGAGACCTTTTTTTCTTCAACAACAATAGAGACCAGCTTAGAAAACTTGAGATGCCAAAATTAGTTGAAATCAGACCCTCCCGTTAATGCATGTGCAGCGTCTAGTTGAAAAGGAAAAGCAGAGTAGCGCACTGTAAAGTGATACCCTATGACTCAGTAATGTGCCATTATAGGCAATCCCTAATGGCTTCTACAAGCAAGACCGGGTTCAAAACTAGCACACTAATGTTTTTAAAATCTTTTGCATTATAAACTTTGCAATCTACATGTGAATTTATATAAAATTGTGTTAAAATATGTGATGTTTACGTTAGATACTATTTATTTATATAAGAAAATGCGTGTATCTGAAAACATCGTAAACTAAAGCGAGTTTATGTCTTGTCATATAAAACATCTTCCCAGCTGAAGGATACTAGAGAAACAAAAGAGTAGTTGCAGTAGTAACATAATAGTCCACTAAAATTTGTTTAAGTAGAAAGTGAGGGAGGTAATGGACTACCTGGGCAAGGAAGAACCCAAAGCAACTGTCCTTCATCCCAGGTAGTAGCTGCTAATATAGTTACGGCAACTTGCTGCTTCTAAACAATGTGCTTGTTTCTGATCAGAACAGGCTTAAAAGAGCAAGCAAATTCCTGGCATAGTGAATATTGGTTTATGTACCAATATAGGTTTCTCATTCATGTTTGCCTCTATCACGGAACCCACCTGCATAACATCTTGCCCTGCGTAAAATCTGCAAGTATTTTTCATTTTGAATTATGTGAAAACAGTTTTGAAATATGAATGTAAATGACTACTTCCGTAATATTTTCTTTCATTTTAAATAATCGTTAGTGTTTTGCAGCATGCTAGGACCACGATATAGTTTAGCTGCAAGAATTAAAGTGAAAATATGTTAATTTTTTTAACATGTATTCTATGACTGTATAAACCATTACATAATTCCTTTTTATTTCAAAGCTCAGATGGGTCTATTCATAATTTTGGAACCTCAGTTGGCAATCATTGTACGTTATGTAGAGCAGCAAGTGGCCATAACTCTCTTTGACAATGATTCTGCTGCTGGAAGGAGCTGCAGGCTAGCTTCATTCATTTGTCCATAAATTGTTCCAAGTAGATTTGGGTTTGTACCACTAGTAGAATAGGCTTCCAGAATGTGTAAGTTTACTACTTCCACTCCTGATGATCATTTCCTGCCTCCAAAAACAAAGAATTATTCGATGTTAACAGCAGATAGCAAAATACCCCCCAAATGCAAAGTGCTAGTAGTTCTACTTTTTCTAGAATGCTAGAAATCAAAACCTTACTTTAGAATCTTCTGCTTTAGCCAAAAATTGTATCAAAACCATTCCTTCACAGGTAGAAGCAGGTGGCGAAAGGCTTTTTTGTAACTTTCGCTGGCTGGTGCAAAAGCCCAAATTGTAATAGAGACGATAGTCATGCTGAGTAAGAAGATTCAATTACTTTTCCCTTTATTTTACACAAAAAGTTTGTGTCTACAGCAGCAGAGTGGAGAAGCTCTCTCTACTGTAGCTATTCTCAGAGTAGTCAGTTGCTTCAAAGTAGGTGTCATCTGCCTTTGCCTGGGACACACAAGCAAGGAAGACACTTTCACGATGAAGTCTGAAGCTTCATTTGTAGTGGCTGTGATACAGCTTTAATTTAGGATTCAGGGAAGGATACTCTATATCCAGTCATCAGGGAACGTTGGCATTTTTTGATGCGTTTAAGGATGCAAAAAGTACAGAGATCCTATTCATAAGCCTACTTCTTCCATAAACTAAGGTCTACAAGTCTGCATCCTGTTGCGGAGTTGGACATAGGCTGTGGTACAGGACGTTCAGCCTGTTGTCCAGTCCTCTGCCTCCTGACAGCTGCCCTTTTGCCATTCAGTTGTATTGAATGCTGCCTGCTGGAACTCAAAACCCCTTGACTGAGCTGCATTGAAAGAAGCAGCTATTCTTCCCAGTGAAGTTTCCTTTCTTTTTTTGCTATAAAAATAACAGATACCTGGTGCTACTTTGGCCGGTCTCTTTCTGCCCAGCCCAAGAAAAATCACTCTTAGGCTCTTCACCAAGTGACCAGATTGTGACTTCTGGTTTTAATAGTGCCTACTCAAAAGGTAGGTGATATAGGCTTCTCCAAGCTAACTCCTGCCTGGGCTTTGACTTTGAGGCCATCTTGTTTGTCCTTCTGTCTAGTCAGCTCTTTTCTGAGCCTGATTAGAAGATGGGCAGTGACTGCGTCAGGAGGCAATTCTGCCTTTTCTTTTTGTTATACATGAGCCAGCCAAATTTTCCACCTGCCATAAGATACAGCATAAAATGAGCCTTTCTTATGTATCTTACCTTGAAGAGGTATTTAAATAGAACTGGTAGATCTGGTTGCTTTTCTCCATGTTTCAGATCTGACAGCTCTCACTGAACTGCGAATTGTACCTTTCCCAATTAGGAGTCACCATTTAGGACCAGAAGTGTCTTCTGATTATTATAAGCTACACTGCAGTATGTGTGACACACCGTTATTTGCAAAACATTTGGGTAGCCTCATAGCAAATTCTGTTTCATAAAGTAAAATAGTACAACAAAGTTTGAGGAGAGGACTATATTTAATTGCACAGCTGTCTTGTGCCAGTAGTTAGGTTTCAGTTTATGCTCGATACAGCTTGATTCCATCAACAAAACCTAGGTTTTGTTCTTTGTTTGTAAAGACTGAAATAACAGAAGTATGTTAAAAAAAATAATTTAAAATTCCCAATTAAAATATTCCTTTTAAAAAATTCTCTGTTGAATGTTATTGAAAATCCTAAAGGATTGTTTGTTTTAAATATTGTCTCCTAGTCCAGATTCCTCTTTCACAGAAACCCATTGTGACTGCTTCTTTTTTAAACTCAACATGATTAGAATAAAATCCTATTTATATTCTGTTCATAGAAAATATTTTCTTAAATAATATGAAGCACATTTTCCTTTTTCCCCCCACTTCTCCAGATATGACCCAGACATTTTGTTAGGCTATGAAGTCCAGATGCATTCCTGGGGTTATCTCTTACAGAGGGCTGCTGCACTAAATGTTGATTTATGCCAGATGATCTCTCGTGTGCCAGGTAAGTTACTGTACAGGGTTCCAGTTCATTTCCAATAGAAACAAGTTGAAATATATGAGTAAGTTAAAAAATAAATGCAGAGATAATAAATGCAGAAAATAAATTTCTTCAGACGGACTTCTTTTTTTGTTGTTGCTGTTGTGTTTTTATAGGTATCATCACCAAAAAAAAAAAAAAAATCTGGTTTTCAGTGTTTTCTGAATATTTAAATTCCTTGTGTATTCCACTTCTGGGTATGTCCTCTATCCATGAACCTAGACTCACTTTCAGTAGTCACCTGTGTTAAGTTTTCAGTTCTTGGAGGTGCTTCTGCTACTAAACCTCCTCTTACTTCTCCTTGGCTTCAGTCATATGTATATGTCATTCAGGGTACCTACCATAATAATTATTCAGAATTTCTCTGGCTGGCATACGAGGACATAAAGATGCTTTTGAGCAGCACCCATCCTGGTCAGCAGCTCTGCAATAAAATCCTTGCTTTCAGTAGCCATTCTTTTGCTGTGGGCAAATTTTACTGGCCCAAGTGCTAATGCTTTCCTCCAGTGTTCAGAAAAAAATCTGTTTGGGGGTTTTTCTTGAAAACCTGGGTAAAGTTTTCTAGGAGAGTAGTAAGCCTAGTGTCTTAGCCAGTCAATAGAAGCTATCATTCTGAAGAATGCAGTTAGTGAACACCTAAATAAATGTGTTGCGCTGAAGAAGAGTCAAGATGACTTTGTAGAATTAAAAACTGTCTCAAAAATTTGTTATAGTTCTTTGCCGCCATGAAGATGTGGGTGGGAGAGATACGATTTTAAAAATCAAAACAATTGAAAAGGCTGCTTTTTTCAGGGCTCTTGCCAAAGATCTGTACAGAAAATGAATAGCCATGAAATAAGAAGTGATTTCCTGTGATGGTCCTATTAAAAACTTGTTCCTGTTACTGGTTGAAAAAGCAAATCAAATGTTAGGAATTATGGAGCAAGGAAAATATAAAATAATGAATGTGAATGTAAAAATCCGTAGTGTGCTTGCACCTCAAATACTGTAGTTTCAGCCTCTTCATAACCTTTCCTCTGTCAAAGTGAATATAGTAGAACTAGTAAAGATGAGAAGGTTAATCCAGATGTGTTTAGTGGTTTAGTAAGTTAGGATTCCAGAAGAGACAAAACTGGGTAATGAAGGTAAAAGCCTGTGAAATCTTGAGGGATATAAAGGGAAATACGAAATGGATGTTTGTAGTCTCTTCACATGCAAGACCTACAAATCATAAAATGAAGCTAGTAAATGGCAGCTACAGAATACGAACTGATTTTTCACCCCTGGGGTTGTTGAACTGTTGAGTTCCTTGCCACAAGATAGTATAAATGCTTAAAGTGTATGTTGCTTTAAGAGGAGGTAAATTCTTGGAAGAAAAATCCATTGGGAACTATTGTATATGTGAAAATAATGTCTGGACCAGGAAGCTGGAAATGCTAGAAGCTGAGAGAGTTCTAGAGACATTATCAATAGCTGCTTCCCTTGTTGTTGAAGCATCTGCTTTTGGATACTTGATAGAACATGATACTGGGCTAGTTGCATCTTTGGAATTACCCAGCATAGCGACAGCATGTTGGTATCTTGTGTGCCTGACCAGGAGAACATGGTGTTTTAGAAGAGCTAAGTTCATACACTCCTTCCTTGAGGTTTGAATATTTGTGCACTCTTTTGATGCATTCAAAATCTTTTGATACTTTTGATGCCTGCTACTTGTTTAGAAAAGGTCTGAGTTAGAGACCACCCAGGAACAAGAAAACATGAGAATAAATTTGCATCTTTGGTTGAAAGTTGTTGGCAATTGGAGCTTGGTGGTTTTTTAAATACTTAATATATGAAAACAGGAACACATGACAGTTGAAATATGAATTGGCCGTCAAAGGTCACGAGTTTCCTTCTTCAGCACAAAGGTATCAAAATTGTTCTGCAGGTATAACAGATTGCATGAACCTTGTTATTAAATTCAGCTGATGGCTCAATTTGAGATGATACCCTGGTTGCAATAATAATGCCTCTGGGTACAGTCTTTAGATGTATTGAAGGATGTTCAGAAAAACTTTTGATACCTTACACTTCAAGATTTGCAGTCCCTTTGGTGAGGGTAATGGTGAGTATTGCAGTCAAAGGTTTCTTAAACCTCCAAAGATCACAAAGGTTTACTGCTCAACTGTAGAAGTATGGCTGAACAATCTCTTCAGTTTGGGATGGGTAACTAATGTGTCCCAGCTCTTGTCATGCAGGACAGCTATGTCTGCGCTGTAGTTGATGCAGAATCAACAGTTACATCAGGAAAGCTGTCAATAGTATCGATCTTCCTGATGTAAGCTGTTGTTTAAATTACTGAAATCGGGATACACATGAAGAGTTCCTCAAAGAAGAAAGGCTATTTCTCTAGGATCTGTATGGTTCTTAATGGTGATGTCCCTATGTATTTCACAGTCAGGCTTCCTTCCCTACAATTACGAAGTCCTAGTCCACGGGTTCCGTTCTAATGAAGGAAACCGGGGTTGTAGCCCCTCACATCTTTGGACATAAAGTTCAAGTGGGTATGCAGGACATAGGCATGATCTCCAGAGCACTGGTATTCATAGTACAGATGTTCTTGTGCCAGGCGGTAGATGCGCACCCAGAAGTGGAATACATTACACCTTAAAATGTTTCTAAGAACTAGTGTTATTGTAAGGTAAGTAATTACTCTTTTTTGACAACCGCAGGAGAAAGATAAGGAAATGTTCACATTGATGAGCTCCTCCCAGAAGTGTCATGCTATAAGTGTGGGCTTGCATGCATGACCACAAACATATAAATGTTGTGTTCTCTGTTGCTTTGTGGCCTCCTTGTCCGTGGGTTTGACCCGTCTATGTTCCTCTTGCTTTTCCAACCCCTATGCTTTCATATTTCCCTTCCTTCTTCACATGCTGTATTTTCAGAACAGGAAGTGCTCCTTCAAGCAATATGCTCCTCTTTCCTCCTATTGAAATAAAGATGGAAGGTACTTTTCCTTCCCTTTCCAGTGATTTCAACTTAAAAAAGAAAGCTGGACCTCTCTCTGGTTTTGCTTTATTGGCTGAGTCTGGTGCTGCCTCTGCCATTTACAAGTGAACTATTCATAAGTCATTAGGACACCCCAAGAGAAGTGAGTACTGTGCCTTTGCGTAGTGGCATTTTTTGTGTGTGCACTGTGGCCTCCTGTTTCCTCCTTTGCATCACAGCTCCAAGTTAGGGACTGTGTAACAGGATGAGAGGAGACTTCTTTTAATTTCCTCTCATGCACTTGAAAGATAGGAAGAATGTCCAGTTCTGCTTCTTGTCAGCTTTTTTCCAAAGAGGCTCATGTGGTTCTGGTGACAGATTCCCCACACCAGTTGTAGAGCACTACACGTTTTTGTAATTTTGCGACGCTCACCACGTGCAGTCTCTTGTTCATCAGGGCAGTGGGTCTGTTTTGTGACCACACATTATTTGTTGCCTGTCTTTACCACCAAGATGTGAAGTGAACTTAAGAAACATAGGGAATCTCCTAAACAAGTCAAAAGAGAACAAGGATGGCACTATGACACTACAGAAAGTAGAACTGATAGTTTCTGCTTCCAAATAAAAAAATAAAAAAGGAGAGGGAAACAATGTAAGTTCCTCACTTTTGCAGGAGATCCAGCACATGGAAATAAAGAAAGGCAGGAGAAAAAAATGTTGCTACTTGCGGGGCTCTTTTTCTATCCAAACATGAAGAGAAATGTTTCCTCCTTAAAATAAGGAGGTTAAAAAGTTGGTATGCATTTTGATAAAGTGTATGAAAGGTCTGGTAAATTTTGTCAAGGCTCTGTGATTTATTGCTAAGGTCAGTAAATAACTAACAGGTTTTCTTAACAGGATTTTGATTCGTATGCTACACATTTGAAAGATCAACATACAAAGTTAGTCTCTACTATGTTGTTTCGCAGCAGTTCTGCAGAGTTTCAGGCAATTTTTACCTCTGTCTTCAAGGGTAAATGTGATTCCTGGCTGTCTGAGGAACTAATTGCTTGATTATGATCATTATTGCAAAGCATTGTGTATCCACACTTCTGTACACTCTGTCCAAAATGATCTGCTTTTTATTAGTAGAGTACTATACAAGGCTATCTGCTAAATGAGTAGTGGCAGACTACACAACTAGAGAAAAATGGGGATGGATTTAGAATTGTGGGAAAATTGCCTCAGAGGTGCTTTCTCTTCCATTAAACTATAAAGAAGGAACAAGACTGGAGAATCAAATAGTACGCTGTGTTTTCATATAGGATTTTAAATTTTGTTGTAAGTTTTAAAAAACATCTATGTAAACTCAGGAAAGAATACCAAAACTGTAGCCTTAGATTGACTGAAAAAAGGCAGCTTCAAGAAACTGATAGCAAAGAGACTGTCTTCTCTTGTGTTGTAGTATTTCAAAGCATGAAAACAAACCAAGGATGGCAACAGAGGACATCTTTCCTCTATTGTAGTCACCTCTGTCTTGCAGAAAGATTCAGAGTGCTACTTCTGCCTTTACATTTGTTCCTCCCTATTTCCTTCTCTCTCCATTTGCGCTATCCAGAACTCCTGTCTACCTGCTCCCACTGCAGTGGGGTTGCATTTGATGTATGAAAGGCGCCGAGTTTTCTCTCTCATGACCTGGTTCCAACTGTGTAAGATCATTACAAGTAAAGCTTTGAGTTACAAACTCAAAGAAATCACTTATTATTATTGTTGTGGTAGCGCACTAACGCGTGTGCAGCTAGCTCCCAAGTAAGTTTCGGCATTGCTTAACAAATATATTCGCTATGGAGAATATATTGCCATGGACACCATTTCAATGAAACCGACGTAAGATTTACCTTCAGAGGGATGTGAAAGACAAGAAAAACCTGAGGGAGTTTTATTTGGAGATTATGTGGAAGATTGGTAAATAAATAATCTTGTACAGTCAATAATGGTCTACGAATTCTTGTTTTTCTAGAGAGCTCAAACTGGAAAAGGGGATAGCTTGATCTGGTCTTGACTGTCCTATAACTTGTCTAAATATGTTATCTTTTAAAATGTCTTTAGAGGAAAAGAAAGAGAACAGATTTGCTGCTGAGCTGGATGAATATGGATCAGATACAATGAGTGAAATAAATATTGTCGGGCGAATAATCTTAAATATTTGGAGAATGATGAGAAATGAGGTAACGTTTTTAAAAGGTGGACTTACTGTGGTTTTTTTAATTATTGTAGGCTTTGAAAATTTCATGTAACTTAAGTGACTTTTTGTTCTTTGTTTGTACGCCTTTTCAAATAGAGCTATCTGCCACTTTGTGAGAATGGGTTTTACGTATCCCAAAAATGTGAAATGTAAAATACTGAAGCCCTTTCAGTAAAATTTTTTAATTATATTCCTTTTCACTTCTTTGTGGGTTTTGAGAACAAATTACCTGTTTTAGCAATTTGTCTAGTATGGTGCTTTTGCTAAATTAAAATACTTGAACATGTTTTAAGCTGTTAGACTTACTCATTGGTTTGCTGTTTATGACCTTACATTTAGTACTTAAATGGTTCAGACTTTACAAATCTTGTTCTTACCAAATTCAGACCAGATCTTTGTGATCTACTTAATTCCACATATTCTTTTCAATTGATGAGGGATATTCTTTCCTGTCTGGTAAATAGTTAGAGACTTCTAAGTATATATGTTCAGCTTTTTCACAAGGAATACCAATAAAAAGTTAATAAATTTAGTTGCTACAGTTTTTAAAAAGTAGAGATTTTTTTGACTGTGGAAGACATCATGGATGTTAACATGTCCTCTATTTTTCTAGGTGAATCTAATGAATTACACTTTTGAAAATGTGGGATTTCATGTTCTTCATCAACGTTTTCCTTTATTTACTTTCCGAGTTCTGTCTGATTGGTTTGATAATAAGGCGGATGTCTACAGGTAATGTTCTATTAATCCATTTTGTTTGTTCTTTTTAAGGACAGATTCTTAACATTGGATAAGTATAAGCTAAAGTCAGCATAGGAAGAAATAATCAATTTAGCTCAGGTATGAGGACAGTCTATATGCAGCAACATGAGCTTATTTACTCTGCTGTTCTGCTGTGTTCTCTTATGTAGTTATACCCTCAATATTTCATCTTTATGTATTTTTCTGTTTACGCAAAAACAAAACAAATTTTCAGTTGCAGTTTCAAGATATCTGAATAGGTGTACTATTTTGAAGTTCTGTGAAGTCTTTATTTTGAATATACTGTTCATCAGAAAGACTTCTAATGAACTGTCAGGTTTCTGTTTTATTTTGCAGTACATGTCATCCAAGCTAGGCCTAAAAATAGTACAAAATAGCATGCAAAATGTTAAGACACTAACTATAGCTGCTTAAAAATATCTTTATATGACAGATATCACGCTGGGCTTCACTTTTCCTTAGAGTGATTTGGTACTATGTGATACGAACAATTCACAAAACTGAGTATTGACCTGAACGTCATTCATGACATACAGATAATTTATGTAAAAGTGAAGTACTTTTCAATTAGGTGGAAACTTGGCTTAGTGCTAAAATTATAAATTCATGGTCACCTGAGATAGGTATTCATAATACAGAAGGATGTTTCCACAAAAGTCCACTCGGTTATAAAAAACACTTAAACAGATGAAGAGAAACTCAAGTTTCTGTTTCAGTAATCCTTTAGGGCAGTAAGGAAAACAGGATAGTTTGTCATTGAGATATGCCTTAACAGTAGTCTGCTGTAACACATTCTGTGTGTGTCTTTAGAATACGTAAGTCTATGTTTGTGTGACCTGTTTTTAAAAAGTCATATGAAAGTGTCCTAGGGGAAATTTTATTTGCCGTTTTGTAACAAGCTATCGTAAAAATACATTTTTCTTACTAGAAAGAATAGCACTTTATGATTGTTTATAACCAGGCGTTCACTTTCACAGATGGAAAATGGTTGATCATTATGTTAGCCGGGTCCGTGGGAATCTCCAGTTGTTAGACAAACTGGATTTGATTGACAGAACAAGTGAAATGGCGAGACTTTTTGGCATTCAGTTCTTACATGTTCTAACAAGAGGCTCCCAGGTAAGATTTAGTTTTCCTAACACTTCACTATTTTCACAAAATAGTCTTTGTGAAATGTTTTAGTTCTTCAGTATCTTTTCAGTCAGTATATGTATTTTCATAAGGTCACAGAAGACGATTTTGCATAACATGAAATTGAAGCATAAAGAAAGGCAGTAATAATGGATTGAATGGGTATTCTCAGAGATTAAAAATAGCTGTTTAATTAGAGTGCCCTCAATGTAATCATGCCTGTAAGTCTCTTCTTCTGACTTTGGGATCACTAAGTTTTTTTCCTTTGAAGTGTTATTTTTCACACTGAAATGAGTCTGAAAATGAATGCTGTTTAACACATTAAGAAATAAATCGAGCATGTTTTAGAAAGATGAGATTATTTTCTTCCAGAGCAGACAAAACTGTGTTGAACATGTTCTAAGTGACATTTCCTGTGATGCAGACCTCTGTGTGAGATGCAATGATAAGGCAAGAAGGGCTCTGGCTTTATTAAGTGCATGTGTCACGAAAGATGTGTGTGTGGGTCTGTTATTTTGATACTAGCATCAGAGGGAAAGGGAGCAGGACAGAATGAGATTTACACTTCTCTCTCTTGGAGACCTCAGCAGTCTCCAGGATGCCAGAGGTTTTCCTTGCCCTGGTTCTGAGTGACTAGACTAACTAGATTGTTTTTACGGTTTCCTGTGAGCCCTGAACAGCACCTGAAATGAGAGACTACTCCTCTTGCTCATGTGTGTCTGCTCTCCTGCTGTCATCTTCTTTCCTACCATAATTACTCTTTCCTGCCATCTTTCTGCTTCCTGCTTTAATAGACATTTAGCTGAGCTGACCAGGGCTGATTACTTTGCCAACTTCTGTGGACAAAAAGACAACGTAAAAACTAATGTCCTAAGCAGACCTGCATTGTCTGAAGCCAGTCAGAAATGGGAGCGTCTGGAGCTGCAATTCCCTAACAATTCAACCCAATTTAAAAATGTTGCCACTTTTTTTCCTTGGACTGCAGTTGCCTGTGTCATCTCCTGACCCAGTACAGGTTGTTGTCAGACTTGCTGGTACTGGCCCTCTGTTTTGGGCGGATGACGGGGGGGTGCACTGGTGACAGAACCATGGTGGTGTTCAATAGGTATTTGCCAGTTTAGCTCCCTGATCTGGTTTACCATGTTACCAGAAAAATACCGCTGTCGGAGCAAGGGAAGAGACATGCACGGATAGGGATGGGGAGGGTAGGACTGGCATACTGCCATATGCTTAAACTGTCAGCATTGCAGCCCGCAAAGACTGTTCTGCCTGTCATTTTCTCAAGTGGCTGTGAGTGGGAGTGAGCGACAGAAACACGCTGCATTTTCTATCCTGACTGTTCTTTTCTCTTTCCTCCTGTGCACGTATGTTTTGTTTACATTGAAACTTTCTATATCGCAAAAATGGCAATTGCAACAGTTCCCAGTCACCTCAAATAATTTTTTTTTTCACTCAGAAGAATCATCACTAGCTTTTATGAAGATATTTCTTTTCTCCTTAGCTGAAAACAATGTTAAAACAGAACAGATTTCAGATATTTTATTTTTTCCATCTTTTTGTATCTCTTAAAAAGTTTTACCAGACCTTTTTTAAAAGTGATCTTTTTCTTTTATTAAGCTATCCTGAATGCTCCATAGTAGACTAAACAAATGTAACAGTAGATGGTCATAGGCATACGGATTATTAGTCAGATGATTGAAGAACTTGCTGAATACTAGAAAAAAACCCTGGCTCTTGCCAGATCCAGTCCCTGACCACCTCATCACACATCTGAGCTTCTCACTGGACACAAATTTGTGTGCAATTAGTGCAAGGCATATGCTGTTGCAAAACTACACTTTCAAACCCCAACCTGTTTGTGAAGTGGCAGAGTCTTGTTAAAGCTGCTGGTTCTGTATGTTCATTTATAACATCAAAGTTAAAGAAATTATACCTAACCCATTCAGTACAATGTCTGGCTATGTAGTGCATCGAGCAGAGGGCTTTTGAATACTGATTTAGTTGCTTACAAAACACAGGATCTTAGGGTTGTATAGGATTGCTCTTTGATATTGTGGGATTTTCAGTCCTTTGCCACCCACATATGTACTTTTCAGCTTTTGTTATTATTATTATTTATTGTGAACGGACACAGTGAATACCTGGCTGTTAGTGCCTTTAAAGCCTTACTAAAGCATTGAATAATACCTAAATAAATAGGGCTGGTTTTTGCTCATGTTGCTACCTCCACATGTGACATTCTGTGATGTCCGGAACAAGGTGAAAGTTTTTAAACTTGTTATTTTATGCTTCCTGTACTATTTGTGGCATCATCAGGGAGAAAGCATGATACCCAGTGCAAAGCTGAGTGGCCGAGTCAGATTCTTCCCTTGGTTCTTTTGCTGCCAATTACATTACTTCTCATGGTCAAAAGCTTGGACGCACAATTATCAATTTAGGCAACTCACATGTCATTCCTGTTTTTCCAAACGTTAGAATAAAATTGCTGTGCAGATTCCTGTGGAAAATGGTCATCAGCTGCGTATTATACTTTCTTTTCTTCACTGTTTTTCAAGTCCAACAAAAATAGTTTAGCAAATGCTTGTTCGCTGACTGTAGCATGCCACATATTGTTGCAGCCTGTTGGATGTTTATTTTTTTAACCTGAGCTGGATGCTTATTTTTTCCTTAGATAAAAATTAGAAGTACTTGATTTTCAGTGATTAGGGCTAACTGATGAGGAAACACATGGAAAAGTTTCACTATATGTGATAGAAAATATACATTAAGAGAGTATGGCTATTTATTTTTGGAAACTAGTTGTCCATACTTTAAGTTCAGAAAATGTGTGTATTTACACGGTTTTAACACACATGTTTATTCTGCGTTTTTTAAATGGTAATTGTAATGATTATATCCAAACTGTTTTGCAGTATCGTGTGGAGTCTATGATGCTGCGTGTTGCAAAGCCAATGAATTATATTCCTGTGACACCCAGCGTCCAGCAGCGAGCTCAGATGAAAGCCCTGCAATGTGTTCCCTTAATAATGGAGCCAGAATCCCGCTTCTACAGCAATGCTGTTCTTGTATTAGATTTCCAGTCGTTATACCCTTCCATTGTGATAGCATACAACTACTGTTTTTCAACCTGCCTGGGACATGTTGAGAACTTAGGAAAGTAAGTTGTTATTTTTTTTTCTCACAAACTTTGATTCCATGGGGACTTTAGCATCTTCTCTAAGATACTGAGAACCCTTGGTTGTCATTGGAAACAATGAACATGTATGAATAGGACAGTTCTCTGTTACACGATAGAGATGATAAAGATCTGCTATGTGGGGGGGAGTGTGTATGTATATGCACACAGACACATACATACACATATCAAAATGTATTTTTAATTAAATACAGAATTAGACTCTGTTCTCTTTAAAAAAAAAAAAAAACAAAAACACAAACCTGTATGTGCATGTGTACACCTGTTCCATTGTTGTGGTGAAGCTAGTTGTTAATATTTCTTCAGAATAAGTTAAAATGTTATATAAATCCACTACCTATTTTCAAAACTGGACGAGTATTATTCTGCCATATATTAATAAATTGTTGTTGTTCTCTTTTAACAGTTGTAGTTCACTCTGGTGTTAACTATTCAAAATTAAAAGATACAATGAGCTATTCTGTGTAGCATCTCTTATTGAGTTTAACAGTAATTCTGCTGATTGGAAAAAAAACCCTCATTGCGCATTATAATTACCTCTATAAAACAATATTTGGAAGAATGGGAGGATGCATGCAATGATTGCTAGGTGTCACCATCAGGTTTTCAAGTTTCTGATTTGAAATTCTGAATTTTTAGGAGGAAAACATATGCAATGTGTTACTTGGTAAACATGCATGGTTTGCATAGGGGATTATGGTATGACTACACGCCTCCACCAACTCAGCATTTAGAAATAATGCATTAACGCAGAACGGAATTGATAAATTACATGTGTTGGAATTTAGCTATTTATTACCACCTTATTCTTAGAGCTTTTTGCATGTAGCTAAGAAACTTTAAATGACAGTATGTTTGTTTATACCTGAGATTATAATTGTGATTCTATCCCTGCTGGCATTATCAGCATTTTAATATGAGTTGATGCTTTTGCTTGATCAGGCTGTAAATGAATGAATTGTCTTCATATTTAATTTTTCTCTTTATTAGATATGATGCATTCAAATTTGGCTGTACGTCTCTCAGAGTACCTCCTGACTTACTTTACCAGATTAGGCATGATATCACAGTGTCACCCAGTGGAGTAGCTTTTGTCAAGGTAACGATATTAGGGCTCTGTGACAGGCATTTTCACTTCCTGTTGGCTGACTAGCTTAAGATCAAATTGATATTGTAGTTTATATTTTGCTGCAGTAAGAGCAGAAGGGAGGAGCTTCAGTCTCTCATTTCCTAATGTTTTTTTGATATTTGTCAGAGTGCTTAACTTCTGGCAGTTCAGGAAATAAAATGTCATCTCTATGCTTTCATTTATACTGAAGGCTTATTTCATCTGTAATTAAACTGTAGTTTACTTGTGCAGTTTGAGGATCAAAGAGTAATTATCTGTGTGTAACACTTCATTCTTCTCCTGCCTGTATAGCAGAATGCTTTCCTAGAAAAAGAGGCCTGTTTCAGAGGATGAAACTCCCTGACTTGCTTTCTATTGTTCTCATTTTATGTTGTGTGTACTGCTGTCTGATCTGTAATGAATTAATAAATATGGCCTAGAGCTCTTACAAATAATTAGCCAATCACCAGCATACATGTATTTAATGTAAACCAAAAACTTTAAGTAAAGAATATTTGCAGAATTTTAAAAGATAATATTCCTTTAGCATTTAACATTTTGAGGATTAACAGTTAAATAAAAGTCCCGTTTTGGTTAATAAGGTTATCTAAATATTGCATTAGGACGTCTGATGAAAACAAAGAACAAAAAGCTATTTACCCTGCCCTTAAGAGCTTTGCCTGTATTCTAGGTTGCTTGTAATCTTTGTGGGAAGAGCCAAACCGTTGGTGCCTAGGGCATCTTGCTAATTACTTTGTCGTCTTAACAGTGATTATCTAACAGTTCTGGGTTTTGCTTTTACTCCTGACTGTTTAGGTTGGGCTTTTTAACATAATTTTTTTCTTTGTTCCCTTTATGGCAGCCTTCAGTAAGGAAGGGTGTGCTGCCAAGAATGCTAGAAGAAATCTTGAAGACTAGGATAATGGTGAAACAGTCAATGAAGGCTTATAAGCATGACAAGGCTGTAACTCGAATGCTGGAAGCTCGTCAGTTGGGTCTTAAATATATAGCTAATTTTACATTTGGTTATACTGCTGCTAATTTTTCTGGAAGAATGCCATGTGTTGAGGTAAGGGTTGCAGAAATAAATGGAGAAAAACTGTGGAAAAGACACTATTCATAAAGTATAGTCAGATAACACAATATTATTATTTTAAACACATTTAATCTAAATACCTTCATAAAAGCTGTTTTAATTTGTAGTACTGAAAATCGGCAACTTGGGCTTTTTTGATTTATGATCCTTTTGTTAAAAAAAAAGGCTTGTTTTTCTTCTTCCCATTAAAGAGCATTTGGAGTTGGTATTTCTGTAGATTGGATTAGAGTGGAAATAAAATAAAACATTGTAAGTGTTTCATAGTTTTCATAAAAGGAGGAATCAGCAGATTCCAAAAACTAGAGAAAATTATCCTAAGCGATCTTTTTTTGTTCTTTGCGCTTTTAATATGCCGAAAGAAGTTTAAACCAAATTTTCCTTTATTTTAATCCTTAATAATTTTTGATCTCTCTTTCTTTCTTGAATTCTTGTTATTTTGGGTAATGTAAGCAACATTTTTATTGATTATATGCATTTAAACCATGAAATAAATATTGTCTCAATACAGTAATTTTCATAAACAGATCAAGCAAGGTTAGACTGTTTACCAAGAGCTAATATTGGGTTTAGCAGTAGAATAAAGATTTTCAATTGATCTTTGACTTTGCAGGTTGGGGATAGCATTGTCCACAAAGCCAGAGAAACGTTGGAGCGTGCTATAAAACTGGTGAACGATACAAAAAAATGGGGTGCTCACGTTGTGTATGGTGATACTGACAGGTAACTAATGCTCTGCTTCTTACAATGTTTTAAAGTCATGGTAGTTCTTGATAAATATATTTTTCTTCTGTCTCAACAAGGGGAATTTATGATACTGAAAAGAGTATGTGGACCCTTTTTGGGATGTTAGTTACTGTCTTGGAGAGTATGCAAAGTAAATTATATTTGTTTTCCTGAAGTTTCTTTTAAGACTCTCAGAAAGCACTTTGAGGGTTTCCTTTCTTTTGAAAATTACATGGAACAGAAAGGGGGGGGGGGAATCGTATTTTTTCAGGTGTGAATTAATATGTCTTATCTATCAAATGAGTATTTTTGTGCCTGATTCTGATGCCATTTTTATTTTGGAAAATAGAGTATTTATAATATAGTAGGCATTGCACATTGATACTTAGAGGAAGGCACTATTTTAAGCTTCAAAAGTGGATACAATTCATAAGCAGCCACCAAAGCATACCAAGGTATGATTATGCTGCCTGAAATACATCATATAAATATCTCCCCTTTCTCAATCAATATTTCATCTAAATAATAGCCATGCTGTAGGTGTATTCCTCCCTGGTGCTAAACTTGGATAATTTTGCAGCCATGGGAAACAAAGCCTGTCTGGCTGTCCTTCCTTAATAACTTGTGAATCCAATGACTCATTTCAGCCAGATTTGATGAAAGACTTGAAATTTCAAAGATACTAAATTCATAGTAGCTTCACGAAAAAAAATAATTGTTGGAGAAAGGAAGTAAAATCCTATTGCTGGCCGTATTGGGGGGAAAAAAAGGCGTATGCCCAGGGCTCTTTACAATTCTCTCCTGGGAATGCAAGTTTTCCAGTGCCTGGGAGCAGTCACATTCCGTGCCTCGCCAGTGAGTCGCCGTGTTCATCGTGCCTTTGGCACTGCCAAGCTCATACTGAACACTGAAGTTTCGCAGGTTTTTGACTTTCCTAGCTGAAGAAAGGGAACAGAATTGTTAACATCTCTGCTTTGACGCTAAGAAACTCTAGCTTATAATTTTCAGGAACTACGTTCAACAGATTTGTGCTTATTTCCTATGTCTGATTTCTTGTAGCATGTTTGTACTCTTGAAAGGCGCCACAAAGGAGCAGTCTTTTAAGATTGGTCAAGAAATTGCTGAAGCTGTAACAGCGACAAACCCCAAACCTGTTAAACTGAAATTTGAAAAGGTAAAAGGAGAGTATTTTGCTTCAAGTGTGTTGGGTGAAAACATTCTTATCCCTCCAAAAAAACTGAATAAATAGTGAAGATAATAGAATTTTCTGGACACTGATGCAGCACAGGGATATACAAGTGTCATGTGCTGTACTGTTTCTGCGGGTGTATTGCAAGCTCCTTAATGCCTCAGGGACCTTGTCAGAGGAGCACTGCAGCGTGAACAACAAAAAGACATATTCCTACTTTCACATCAGGATGCCTGATGGCCTGTTGCACTGGCAGCACCAGGCAATTTGAAATTACCGTTTCATCAATTTTTGGAAATGCCTTCCTCAGTATTTTTATTATATACATACAATCAAACCAATGTGTGCAACTTGGTAGAGAAAATGTACACCACCCCTTGAAGTTATTCCCGTGCATTAATTGCAAGTCTGATAAGGGTGGCTGATTCTTCAGCCACCCTTAGCACACTTCAGGATATGTCCATGGGTACCTATACATGAAAGATCATAAAAATCCATTTTGTAGGCTTTTGGAAGAAGTATTAATGACAGTAAGCCTTTTATAGAAGAGCAAGGCAACGTGATTCTAACTTTGGTGGAAGTTTATCAGTTCAAGAAGGACAGTGAACTGCTGGAGAGGGTACAGCGAAGGGCTGCAAAGATGATTAGGGGGCTGGAACATCTTATGAGGAAAGACTGAGGGAGTTGGGTCTTTTTAGTCTGGAGCAGAGAAGACTGATGGGGGATCTCATCAATGCTGATAAATACCTAAAGGGAGGGGGCCAGTCAGAGGGTGCCAGTCTTTTTTCCATGGTGCCCAGTGGTAGGACAAGAGGTAACGGGCACAAACTTGAATATAGGAAGTTCCATCTAATCATGAGGAGGAACTTCTTTCTTTTGAGGGTGGCAGAGCACTGGAACAGGCTGCCCAGAGAGGTGGTGGAGTCTCTGACTCTGGAGACATTCAACACTCACCTGTGCAACCTGCTCCAGGCGGTCCTGCTCTGGCAGGGGGGTTGGACGAGATGATCTCCAGAGGTCTTTTCCAACCCCTATGATTCTATTATTGGGAAGTCATTAGCAATCAGTTCAGGTGCTCTAGATATTTTTCAAATACATAGCTGACTCAACAGGTTCAATCAGAATGTGTAAGCCGATTGCCATTTGGCAATACAGTAGAAAAATATTAGCAAGAAAAGTCAGGATATCTGTGGAAGGCATTGCAACTTTTCCTCATTGACTAATGTGCTGGGAACCTTCCCACTTTGAGGCAATTCTGTGTCATTAAGCTGAAGAAGTAATTAGCCAGAAAAAAAAAATAACTAGGTGCAAGGATATACTTGACAAGATGTCAGAGTGCTTCACTTGAAGTGCCCTTACTCACCTGTGGGTCAAAATATTGAGTACTCTGCTAGGGTGGCTTCCTAGCACAGGAAGAGGAAAATGCCTCAAAGCTGGAGCATCTGCCAAGAAGTGGGACACCCTCTTCAGCCTGAGGCAATCTGAACTCACTGCTCCCTCTTTCGTGAGAGCCAGGAAGATGTGGCCTTATCCTAGTAATACTGGGAAGAAATTGTTCCCCATTCTTTCTGTTAAAACTGGTCAAGGAATACTGACACAATTAAGATTGAAGTAAGAGGTTGGAGAAAGCAAGCAAAAAAGATCATAACCCTAAAGTCCATTCATGAGGAAGCATAGACATTTAAAAAACATGCTTTCCCCAAATCAAGATACTAACTGATTTTAGGCACCTCATAATTAGATGAAGTTTGAAAATAGAAAGTTCAAAGCCACTACTTTTGCTGGAAAAGTTTTCTTATCTGATGTTTAAAATGAAGTTGTTGTCTTTTTAAGAAAGAGATAATACAGTTATGTTAAAAATGCTGATAGATGCAATCCAGAAAAGTAAAGGTACTCAAAACAAATTATACTGTGCGTCAGTTGCTTGAGGTTGCTTAACCTTTACAGCTAGATGAAATATAAAGCAATTTAAGAATGGAACACCACAGAATCCCGTCTTCCTCAGCCATCTCTTAACGATCCTTTGATCTAGTTTGTTTTAATTATTTTTAAAAATTAAAAAAAAAACCCAAAGCAAAGTATTCCTTAGGAAACCCTCTATGCTCAGAGCCGCCTTATTTTCCCAACACACACCAAATTGGGCTATCTTCTTTCTAAATATTCCAGGTCTACTTGCCATGTGTCCTGCAAACGAAAAAGAGGTATGTGGGTTACATGTATGAAACACTGGACCAAAAGGACCCAGTATTTGATGCAAAAGGCATAGAGACGGTTCGAAGGGACTCCTGTCCTGCTGTTTCCAAGGTAAAATACTCATGCATTTCTTCCTGAAGGAAATTGTAGTATTCTGTTATTTCGTTGTATATTTGTCCTTTCTCAGAGTTTCTGGTCCTTCTGAGTTGTCTGCAGCTTTGTCTGTTTCTCTGGTATGAGCCATTTGAAAGACAAATTGAAGATCTTGTACAGCATTACAAGGACTTGCACTTTCCATCTTAACAACTATCTTTCAGCCCCTAAAAAAAACCCGTAAAAAGCCCTCAGCCCCATGCAAGTTCTCTAGAAGACCATTCTTGGTCCAGTTCACTTTAAGTATTACTCCAAGATGAGTGAGGCACAGTGATGTGTCTGCTAAATAGCTCACTTACATAAATCCTGTTTAGCTAAGAATTCATTTAAAATAAACTTCCTTGACTGTTTATTTTAAGATGTGTGTTAGGGGTTTAAAAAGAACAGGCTCTTGTTGTTAATCAAGTCGTCAGTCACGCAGCAAGTCATGGCAAAATATTTTAGATGATGAAAAAATATCTTTTCTCATGCTCTGGAAAACCTCTGTAATTGTTGAAATGCTGTGAGTGCCAGAGTATGGACAACGTAGTGAAAAATGTGTCAAACTGAGGGAGAAGTTGTCCAGTGATGTGTTTGTGAACATCTTTGAGTGGAAGAGAATGCAGCCTGCTGTCATGTTAACATTCTAGTTCACAACTGATACTTCTTCTAAGCAGTGTATTAATATTTCCGTATCATTTACTGAATTATTTGGAATTAATTGTTTTTTAGTTAAACGTAAGTGTTTTTCTCATCTTTCCCCTTCGGTTGTTGAAGATACTTGAGTGTTCTATCAAGCTGCTATTTGAAACACGGGACATAAGTCAGATCAAACAGTACGTTCAGAATCAATGCATGAAGTTACTGGAAGGAAAAGCCAGCATGCAAGACTTTATCTTTGCAAAAGAGTACAGAGGGAGCTCTGCTTACAGACCTGGATCCTGCGTACCAGCCCTGGAAATCACCAGGTAATGAAATTAAGAAGTGCTAATTGTAGATTTATTTTTTTTTTCTCTTGACCCTTTGTACTACCAAGTTATGGGTAGCAGTGAGAGATCTCCTTCAGATACTGTTGCAGCAGCTGGCTCTGACTTTCTTCTGTGAGTGAAGAGAGATCAGGCACCAGATAGTCCTAGAAAGTCGTTTTGTAGTCCCGGAAGGGGCCACACATGTTCAAGAGTAAAATCTCTTGTCAGGACGCTCTCACAGCGTGCTCACTGCTGTTACTGATGCTTTGGGTTTTGTACAAGTGCTTGACTTTCCAAGATTGCTCATCACTCACAGACATTAGGTATGTTAAAAATTGTCTCTCAGTGCTGTGAAATACCTTACCAGGGATAATTTTTCATTTTTTTAAAAAAGTACCTTGCTTAATGTTTCATCCTGTTGATACTGTTTATCAGTAACAGATAATGTGAGCTGGCAAGCTAGCATATAAAAGGTCTTCAAATCAAGCCATGCTTTTTAAATAAAATAAAATTCAAGTCCTGGATTGATACCTGCTTCAAATTGAATTGTCCTTTTCTTTCTGGGTACTTGAGCTCTTTTTAGTACCCTGGCTGCTCCTAATTAAAATACTTCTTTAAGGAAGGGGTAGCTAGAAAGCAAACCTGCGTGCAAATCCAAGTGACCCAAAACAGAACGTATCTTTAGGGATTGTTTTTCAAGTTCTAAAATTTGGGTATGATCGTGAGAGACACTAAAAATGAAACAACAACTTGGTGCTGTGCTTCATAATAGACAGTAACTTCAGTCATCTGGAGAGCTACTCATATAATCAGATGGGGAAGTTTACAAGCAAATGAGATAGCTATGAATTTGTCTCTGGATGCATTATAAAGCCTATTTTTAAACAGGAGAATGCTTGCCTATGACCGTCGGTCTGAACCCCGAGTTGGGGAGCGAGTGCCCTACGTCATCGTGTGCGGCATGCCCGGGCTGCCCCTCATACAGCTGGTGAGGCGGCCCATTGAAGTGCTGCAGGACCCCAACCTGAGGCTGAACGCCACCTACTATATAACCAAACAGATCCTGCCGCCGCTGGCCAGGGTGTTCTCCCTTATAGGCATAGACGTCTTCAGCTGGTACCATGAGTTGCCACGGGTAAGTGTTTGAAAACAAACAGATTACAAACGCAGTGCATATGTACAGTGTTTGCCTTTGTCGCACCTTTTAATGGAATGAGGTTTATATGAGGTAACAGCAAAGGCTATTTCTTTTACAAGGCAGTGTTTCATGCCCGAACACACAGACTTGATTTTTAGGTCTTCTGTGTGATTTTTTCCCCCTCCCTCCCCCCCAGTTAGTAAATCAATTTTTCCTGTCAACCCTTCTGTTCAGGATTGATCACTTTGTCATTTTCCTGTTTTCTGACCCTTTATCATGGAATCACAGAATGGTTTGGGTTGGAAGGGACCTTAAAGATCACCTAGTTCCAACCCCCCTGCCACCGGCAGGGACATCTCCCACTAGACCAGGTTGCTCAAAGTCCCATCCAACCTGGCCTTGAACACTTCCAGGGATGGGGCATCCACAGCTTCCCTGGGCAACCTGTCCCAGTGCCTCACCATCCTCAGAGTAAAGAATTTCTCGCTAATTATCTAATCTAAACCTACCCACTTTCAGTTTAAAACTGTTACCCTTCATCCTATCACTACGTTCCCTGATGGGAAAGAGTCCCTCCCCAGCTTTCCTGTAGGACCCCTTCAGGTACTGGAAAGGGCTATAAGGTCTCCCCGGAGCCTTCTCTTCTCCAGGCTGAACAACCCCAGCCCTCTCAGCCTGTCCTCATAGCAGAGGTGCTCCAGCCCCCAGATCATCTTCGTGGCCCTTCTCTGGACCTGCTCCAACAGGTCCTTCTTATGTTGGGTCCCCCAGAGCTGGACACAGCACTCCAGGTGGGGTCTCACCAGAGCAGAGTAGAGGGGCAGAATCCCCTCCCTCGCCCTGCTGGCCACGCTGCTTTTGATGCAGCCCAGGATGCGGTTGGCTTGCTGGGCTGCAGGTGCACATTGCCAGCTCATGTTGAGCTTCTCATCCACCAACACCCCCAAGTCCCTCTCCCCAGGGCTGGTCTTGATCCATTCTCCACCCAGCCTGTATTTGTGCTTGGGATTGCCCTGATCCATGTGCTGGACCTTTTATATGCATCTATTTGGCTGCACCACCTTTTAAATCTTTCTCTAGTAGATGTTGGATCTCCTGTTTTTCCAAGATGTTCTGAAGATCTTTCCTCTTTCTAGAAAAGATGGCAATGCCCAAGCAGCAGGAACGCTTTTTAAAAAATCAGTATCACCAGAAATTTTAAACTGAGTTTCCTAAGAGCTAAAGAAATCATTGAGATGCAGGAAGAAAAATGTTAGATGGCTGGATTGTGGGTTGTGATTCCCCTGACAGAAGGGGACAGTGAAAGACAGTGTCTTTGTGTAGTTTGGTTACTGTGCTTAGTGTAGACTTCAGCAGCAGCATAGTACACCGTGTTTCCCACTGCAGAGTTTTAAGATAGCCTTAATTTACTTCAGTTCTGCTTCTTTGCTCTACCTTTCCGATGGCACTGGGACACTCTCACCTTAAGTATCTCCAACAAGCTCCTCTAAAAAGGTGGAAGGAGCCCTGACTTTCTGCAAGGCCAGGGAGCGCCCGGGAGGTCCTGGGGAGCAGAGCGGCTGGGTGTTTGAAGCAGCAGAGAGAGCACAAAGTGTGATCGTGCAGCACCAGCAGTGAGTGCAGAGAACAAACTGCCCTGGGGAGAGTCAGTGGTGGGGCTTTATCCGGGGAAACCAGAGCATGAGCTAGAGCCACAGACCAAAGGACGGTGGCAGCTCTGGGACCAGGACCGGGACCGGACTGGCACAGAAATTCGAGGCGAGGTGGGATCCCAAAGGCAGCCACGGGGGCTGTTTGGATGTGATATAGATGAGCACCTACAAAGGAACAGCTGCAGGAGGCAGAGTTTGAGATGGGATCAAGAATGTAGCATGTGGCTGAGGATTTCTTTGGTTCCTCTTTCTCTTCTCTGGTGAGATTCCCTGTGAGATAGGTGTGGGTAGGCTCTGTTCAATGCATCCCTTCAGGGCAAGTGCTGCACCCTGGAGTGATGTGATCCACGGTAGTAATTTGGGGTTGAACCCACACCCTGCAGGCTGTGTTGCACTTCCGTCCCCCTTTTTTAAAAAACAGGCTATGTAATCTAGGAATAAGGTGAGCTGCTCTCTTGCAAGTTCATTACCTCTTAATTCTTCTTTTTAACAGATTCAAAAAGCTGCCTCAACTGCCCGCAGTGAGCTAGAAGGACGCAAAGGCACAATCTCCCAGTATTTCACGACCTTACACTGTCCCGTGTGTGACGAACTGACCCAGTACGGGATCTGTAATAAATGCAGGAGCCAGCCGCAGCACGTGGCAGTGATCCTCAACCAAGAAATCCGAGAGCTGGAGCGTAAGCAAGAACAGCTGGTCAAGGTACGGTTAAAGCATTGTCAGATGTCTGTCAGCCAAAGACAGGGGCTGAAATTTCAAAGCGGCGTGTGACTGAATGCTCTCACCAGAAATGGGAAGTACAAGCCGGGTGTTAAACGTGTTACAGCTTGTTTGCTTTCCCCGTTGCTGCTGAAGGCAGCACAGCAGCTGTTACTCTCCTTGGCCGCGCGTAAAACGGATGGCAAAGGGCGGGGAGCGGAACCGAAGATGCTTTGCTCCTTTTCCTCTTTAAGAGTCTCCTACATGGTTTGTAGGTGCCTTTTTATAATGACAGTGAGGGAGAGTTGTAAAAGTATGAAAGATTTCGCCTTTTTTGCATTAAAATAACTGATCTTGTTCTAGTAACCAAAACACTAGTAGCAGAAAATGTAAATTTTTAATATGTATAATGTGGATGGTTTTTAGCTTGGGGGTTTTCTTCTTACCTTTCCTCTCGCTAGGAATTTTCCAAGCTTGTTTTTTTTCCTGGGAGCTAGAAATCAATTAAGAGGGTAGCTGACTGTGCTCACGAATGTATTACAGCAAAGCAGAATGCTTCCCCTTGCAGAAACATATGCATGTCCCCACCTAATTTTTGTACCGTCGTATTTTATAATTAATAAATATTTTTCTTAAAATGTATTTTTAGCACTAGCATGTGAACCATTTTAAAGACTCATCTAAATTGCAGGGGTATAAATGTTCCTGTAGTCTAGGCATTGATTTGATAGGCTCCCATGGGGCTCTGTTGCTAGAAAACCATTATAATTCAGTATTCATAAATATTGCATGACTAAGGTGTGGACTGCTGTTTTTTGCCGTATTCTGTATTATTTGCTCTGATCTGCATTAGAAACGGCAGTAATAAAGGAAGGTGATGCATGTTCTGCAGTTTTCCTGTGGTACTCTGAACCTTCTATGTTGCTTTTTTTCTGGAGTAAATCAGAACTTGGGCAGATTGGTCCCACGGAAGGATCAGCGGGTTTGATGAGAACGTTCCCTTCTCCCTTGGAACGGGTCAGCAAGGCCTGGGATCCCGTTGTAGTCAGTGGGGTTTTTGAGTCAACCTCTCTTTAAGAGCATCTGCCTTATTTTAATACAAAGATTTACGTATCCTTCAGAGCTTAAATTCTTGGCCCTCCAAGATTATAAACATGCCAGAGCCAGCAGAAAACTGATTTTAACACTGAATCGTACATTATTTTAAAACGCACTTTAAAATTACCTGCCACAGATTAAGGCCATAGATGGGCTTCTCCCCTCTACACAAACTGAACTTAGGGAGTGTCTTGAGCACCACTTAGTTTGGTCCTTTGCGTTCACACCAGCCACAGCCTCTTTCAAAAGAACGAGGGTAGACTCCTTTCCGAGGTTCTTCTAGTGGTTGCAAACCTGGAGCAAACCCTTTACATCCTGTTCCTTCTGGTCAGGGTTGGTCAGAGAACTGACACCCTCTGAGGTGCCGCGTGTGGGCCTTGGCCGAGGGGCTGCTCCTCTCCGCTGCTGTCAGCTGGAGTTTCCGGGGGGTCAGTGCTGAGAGAGGTCTGGCTGAGAGGGCCACCGGTGCACAAATAATCGCAACGTGGAAAGAAGGAAAAGAACTAATTTCAAAGGCAAAGGATATGATTTTGATGTGGTGTTCAAACTATGCCAACGGTAGGATAACATTGTGTAACCTTTCCATGTTACAGGTGGGGTTGGAAGCCAATTTCTGAGTTTTTGGAAAAAAACTTTGGAGGTGGCAGGTACTGGAAAATATTAAAAATAAAAGAGCAAAGCAGGGGCCTTTAGTTTTCCGAAGGTAGCTACCTTTGGGAAAAACTGTGCCTGCTGCTACTGTATTCCATCAGGTCTCTCACGTTCAGAGCACTTTCAGGCAGCATTAACTACATTCATGAGCAGTTCCCTGAAGGAGGAAGGCAGTGGCACCTGCCGGCCTATGGCTTTCTGTCTTGGGATGGACGAGCTCTGACTCGGAAAGTAAAACTCTAATTGAAGCTTATCTTGAAACAGGAGTAGTTTAATTAGTCCCTTTCCTGTACAGAGAACAAGTGCAGAATAACGCATTTGTCTTTTTTCACCAGGAGACTTTTGTCCAGGGTAAGTTTATCCTGAATGGAACACGCTGCCCCGCTTAAATCCACTCGACTTATTTACCTTAGTTTTCCAAGTGGCGCCACATACAAGTAGGACTTAATTAGCAGGGTTGAAGCGCGAGCTGTAGATCTCTGCCCAGTTCAGGCTGGCGACGCCTGGCGGCGGCAGCCGGGAGTGGAGCTGCTCCGCATCCCGCTGTCTTCGGGGAAAGCTCGGCGCGGGCTGCGCCTCTTCTGCTGATGCAGCGCTGGGGGACAGAGTAGCCCCACGTGATTTACGCCCTGCCGGTGTCGGGTTTAAAATAATGTGGTTTGCTTTTTTATGTGACATCTAGATATGCAAGAACTGTACAGGCTGCTTTGATCGACAGATCCAGTGCGTCTCCCTCAACTGCCCCGTGCTTTTCAAGCTCTCCAGAGTGAGCAGAGAACTGTCAAAGGCACCGTATCTTCGCCAGCTACTTGACCAGTTTTAAACGATCTGTGTTACAGGATTCCAGGTGCTATTTTTATTTTTCTTTTTTCAGTGTTTACCACACTAAGACTATTGTGCATGGTGCTTTTTCAATTCTCATCTAGTCCAGGATTTCCATTTTAACTGTTGGGTTTATTATCTGAAGAATAATGAACGAACGCTATTAACTAAATATAAAAAAAAAAAAAACGAACCACATTTGTTGACCTACAAATAGCTCACTTTTTAAGATGTAAAAATTTCTTCTTTCTTTCATGTTTCTAACATACTGTTTTATAATGCTGATGTTGAAATAGCTATGTGTAACATCTTGTAAATCCATTTCCAAGTAGAAGTCAAGTTTACTTCCTGGAGGAAGGAGCACTGAAAACCTCTTGAAACGACAAAACCATTAGTGTGTGTTCTTGAACTGTCAGTATCAAGACGTGTTACTTATATATTATCCATTCACTTTATAATTTTGTCTGCGAAATATTTTGTAAATACACTTTTTTACTTTTCAAACAACTGAGTAAAATAATGTGCAATGACAAAATTTTATACAGATAATTTTAAAGTTGGTTGGTATATCTCCTCCTAAGTTTTGCTTGATTCCAAGTAGATCGTTATTTTGATCAGACTGTGCAAGCAGTAGTATCATGTGTAGCATTTTGAAACATTCTTTTCTAAAAATTGCTGTCTTGCTTTAGCTATTAATGGGGCATTGTGAGGAACTGTGCAAAGACATTTTTGTTACAAACCTGTGGGACTGTTGCAATACTTTAAATATAAAATTTTATTCCATTTTTGCTTGTTTTGTATAGACATTTCTATTGCTTCTAAATATGCTTAAAATATTTTCTTTCCTTATGTACTGTACAGTTAAATCTTATTTGCCACCATCTTGACAAAATGTGTATTTAGAATATTTGTATAACTGTATAAAATGGAAAAGGAACTATGTGGTCAGTGCATTGTTTTCTAAACTGGAAATCATTTTGTTTTAGAAGTTAATAATGGAAACCATATTAAAGTTGAATAAAATGATATGGTAAAAATGGCATGCTTTTTTTAATATTTACCCTCAGTTGCAGACACCTTTGTTTCCCTCCTTTGGCACACAAATAGGAATGTAAACAAGACTCGGCAGATGAGCGGCCACAAAAGTGTCTCCAGCTGAAGCTTTGGGATCTAAAACCCCCGTATCAATTCTCGGAGACCTTCCCCGACCCAGAAGAGAAGCAGTTCCAGTATTCCATTAGCCAAAAGGAGAGCAAGTTTCCCATTTAGAAGGCCAGAGTAGCTTTGAAAAATAGAACAAAACTTTATTTACGTCAAGGAACCTGAGTGCCTTCTCCAGTTAACAATTTATTACATTCAAGATACAAGTCAGTCTATTCAATTTCAAATTATACAGTACAATGTAAACCCACACCAAGCAGAATAAAAACTATTAAATATATAGTAGAACAGCCATAGATTGCAATGTGCTTTTATGCAAAGTAACAAAAAACCCCAAACCATCAAGGCACAAACCTCTGCCTCCTCGTGCGTTCTAGCACTGGTCACACACACGATCAAAGTGCAAATGCCAGGATGAAGGTGGGAGCCCTCGTGGTACGATCCCGCGTTCGGCAGTGCTTCGGGCATAAATAAAAATATTAAACGATGCCTAACTGCAAGAGGTTACTTTTAACACCAGAGTAAAGGGGCAAACGCTCGTCTTCACCACATTCCTCTTTTTATGGACAAAAATAGGCTTCTTACTAAATTCAGGTATCTAATCCACAGACCACAGCTCTCGTCCACACCACAGAGATGACTCTTCTAGCATAAGCAAGGCAATGGTAAAGTAAGAGTTTACTTCACATAAACTTTTATCATTATGGGTTGAAATTAAGTGTTTAAGATGTCTGGAGGATCTGTAACTTAAAAGGCACTGTAAATAGATCCTCGCTTTAACTGTATGTGCCAGGAAGCAATTTACTTTGGAAGGAAATTTAAGCGTGACAACTGACATTCCTTGCCTTAAAAACAAGCCTTGAGGAACACCAAAATCCAAGAACTAGGAAAGCTACGGCCTTGAACATCAAGGATGTCTAGAATTGCTCTGAGCTGGACTCATCGTTGGCAATGTCCTAGACCTGTTCTGATCTTAAATTGCTTTAAACATTTCATTTTCATTAAAAGGCAGCCCCTGCTATTAAAAGCATGTTTCTAGGAGATAAGGAGAGCAAGTTCTCCTTGTATAAGTTCTCCTATGTATATTCCGTTTCAAGTTTGAGGCCAGAATTAAGACAGTGGAAGTGGAGGCTGTAAGTGCTCACTAAGATGACTCAAAATTTAGATGTCATCTGACCCAAGGCCTCCGCGGATCAGTAACATGTGATTCTACACGGTGCTGTTCAAGAGAATTAGGTGAGTTCCACTCCACTGCTTTTTCGACCCTTCACTTTTGGCAAAGGGCTGCTCTCACCTTGGCATTCCAGGCTGTCGCTCCATTCCTACTCCACAGGCCTCCTGCTTTTAAGGGGAAAATGGGGATGAATTCAAGTGACATGTGCATGAATTAATACAGCCAGTAACAAAAAAAATAAATAAATCTCTGTTTTGCACAGTATTTTTACATTTGTTGGGAAGACATCAGAAACACAAACAAGTGCGCAGATAGAAGCAGCAAGTAGATAAGGTTCAAAGAGGTTACAGCATTTTCCCAATGTGGCTTTAATTTCATTTTCTGGGGTTTTTTTTCAGTACTCGATTATGCAGGATGTGTTCACTATCCCTGAGAAAAAGCTTACATGCAGGACGCTCCCATTTGGAATTTCATTCCAAAAATTAGCGTATGAACTGGGGGGGGGGGGGGGAGATTGTATTTAAAATCATCCTGGTTGCCAGGTGTGACTCTTAAAACTCATTTTCTTCTGGCAACATGATCTCAGAGTGGGGGAAACCATTTTTTGTTCCACGTCGATTCGGGTGAAGCCTGCGGCTTGCAGTTCCAGTAGGGAGCTGCCACACCACCAGTTCTCCGCCTGCTCTCGTTTGTCCTGCGCCAAACCCCGCTTCTGCCAACGAAACCTGTGACCTCCATGGTGGGGGCAGGGGGAACTCCCACAGAGGCGGAGCAGAGGCCGTTATCAAATCCTGCCCCCCCACCCCAGTCTACCAGTGGGATTTGTCCTTGCTCTGGGCTAACGTCCCCTGCTTTCCATGTACACAACGTGTACACAACGCAGTTGCTGTAGCCTGCAGGAGGAAAAATGGGAAAAGGGAAGCTGCAGAAACACAGGCTTAATCTGCGCTCCCTTAAGCCACCGCCTCTCCCCCCCGCTGCATTTGTTATCCCGGGAAGTGAACAGGGGCGGCCGCCCAGAGCTGCTGCTCCTCTTGTTGATCTGCTGCCGGCGCCTGTGCCGGGAACAGGACTCGGCCCAGCACTCGCAGGCGAAGGCGAGAACCCCTCTGCAGCCGGTGAAAGAGCCCCCGTGTTCAAGTGCCAGCTCATGCACTGCACTGGAAAAGAGACCATGGAAGTGCATGTACGCACAAGAACAAGAAAAAGAAAAGGAATCGAGCAAAAACAAATAAAACCCCACGATGGCACTGAAGTCCCGACAGCAGAGGGAGAGGGAAGCCCTTCCACATGGCAAGATGCAAATAAAATTAAGCATTTTCACTGCAAGTTGATTCCTGCTTCTTACGAACTTCTCAGAAGAAAGGAAAAGGCCACAAGGCTCTAGGCTGCACACTCAGAGGACAAGACAGGGAACAAAACCAGACCTGAAAATAGGCTGAACGTCCGTGTTCTGTGTGATGCTACATCTCGAGGGCTTCTGTTAGTAAATTACATTTCATACCAAGAAAAGTACTTATAACAGTGCAAATTAAAAAAACTCACATACGAGCACATTCTGATCACGCAGCCTTAAAAAAAATAACTTCACCTACAGATTTGGAGCGCCGAGTAGACAAATTGCACAACTGCTGTTCCAGAGTCAGGTTTTTGCTGTCAGCTGCTGCTTTTTTTGCTCTTCCTTGGGCAGGACCGACTGCTCCTTCCCAGGTCTTGCTGCTCAGTAGCAATGGACCAACAAACACAAACCACCACTGCTCTGCTAGGAAGAATCTGCCTGGGAAGTCATCAACCCGAAGAGACAAGACCCAAAAGGCTCCGATCCAACTGGCAAGGGATGGTGCAGTACAGCCTGGGAGGACCGTCGCAACAGTCCTTCCCGCTCCTGTTCACATTTTCATTTTAACACGTCACTACGTGAAAGTCTTGGCACAGGAAGCCAGAAAAGTTGTTATAACCTTAATTTAAACAACTGGCTATCACAGCCCGATGTCAATATCATCTATTAAGTCATCTGTTTATATATCATTTTATCTTCTTCATACATTCCTTGATTTCAATGGCAGTGCAGTAATTAGAATCACAAGTACAATCACAAATACTTTGGACTATCCAGGTTTGTCACCGCTCTTCAACTCTAAATCAGAATTAAAGCATTATAGCAGATTAATACGCTATACCCATTTAGTCCCCCTTCCTCTACTCCACTTTTACATGACCCAAAGGCATGGTTCTGCTCCCAAAAATTAATTTTCAACTTTTTCTTATCTTAATAACCGAACCAGGAAATTATATACTTTGGACTAACTGATTTACAGCCACTAGACATCACCTCAAATTTGACTTGATTTCCCGGTCTGTGTCGCACAAACTTTCAACGCAGCAGAAACATTCCTCTTTCACGAGGTAAGAGAGTTCAGCATCACAGGTAGCACAGTCCTCTCCTCTCTCGTGAAGACGTTTCGTGACCGAGCACCTCTGAACTGCACCTTCCACCCACCCCCAGAAGAACCAAGTGCTTTGGGCAGTCCCCTTCCTTCCTCCTGGGTTCTTCTGGCAGCATGTGTTACTTAAATGCACGCCTCGCACGTAGGAAACGTCTCTTATGTTGTAACATTTTCAGTGTAGTCTACACGTCTTACCTCATTCCCCTACTCGCATCCCACTCCGAGACACACGGCCACAGACTGAAAATGAAAGAGGAGAAAGAGCCAGACAAGCAGAAATGAACAGGCCGAGCTCTGCGCCACTACAAAAGGGTTCTCAAACCACTTTACAAGAATATCTGCAATTCAATTGCATTTCCCTTTTTTACAATTAAAAAAAAGTCAGCTTTTACTTTAATCATTCTTTTCCCGGTCAACATACACGTTTTTTCTCCCAGGGGAGCCAGCAGCAACCGCTGGAGAATTGCGCAATACATCGTCCAGATGGGGCTGGAGAGCGAGCGCAGCTGGAGAGTCCCCCGGTATCTTACGGGAGGTCTCTATCACTGAGTTTCTCAGCGTGTCGTTCATTTCGATGACCTCAAAGTCTGCTTCGTTCCACTCTCCCGCATCCTCCTCATCCTCTTCATCCTCGTTAAGCCCCGAGTTTGACAACAAAGCTTTCCGGTCCTCGCTCTCGCTCCTTTCTTTTAAGTCGCTCTCGCCGGGAGAGTTGGCCAACTTGTACATGAGAGGGAAGAGCCCAAGGGTCATTGCCGACGTCGCCAGGGCAGTGTACATCACCACAGGAACGCGGTGAAACCTGCCCTGAAGATACCCCACCGCAGCGGGAATGCACATCTCGCCCAGCGCGGCGCCCACCACAAACAGAGAGGCCGATTTCCCTTGCACGACCGTGTACTGTTCTATCCAGGAAATGCCGCTGGGAAAGATGGTAGCCATCGACGCTCCGTACACGGCGGTCCCAACCCACAGTGAGGCTGGGTACCTGGCAAAGAAGGCCAGGCACGAAGAGGAGACGGTGGAGCCTACGATGCTCAGCAGGATCATGGTGCCGGGGTACAAGCAAGCCGCGCAGAATATTGCCACTCCTCTGCAAGCGGCAAACGCGCCCCAGAAGACAGAATTCAAAGCGGCTGCTTCGTTTTCTTTCATGTCGGCAAAGACCTTTGCGTAAGTAAATATGTAAGAGCCGTAAGTGACCTCCGCTCCCACGTAGAAGAGGAAGAAGATGAACAGGAGAGTAATGAGGGCATAGTGGTATTTGGCGAACGTGCATTTCTGCAAAGAAGCCTTTGATTTGTCTCGAGCTGAGCTGCCCTTTGAATACAAAATAAAAAAGAAGAAAGAAACGAACAGAAGGTAGGTCCCTATGACAACATAGGACCACAAAAAATCGGCACCGAGATGGCGCTTCAGCGCCGACGCAGCTGATGCAGCCGATGCTGTCGGCACAGACCGCCAGACAGACTGGTTGGTGCTTTCAGCTACTGGAAGGTCTTTAGTTTCGGAGCCTCTCAAGGCCATTTTAGCCAGGATCGGAGCCACAAACGCGCCGACAGCAAAACTGAAGTGTAAGGCCTGCATGTGTGGCCCAGCCTCTGCTCCCCAGGTATTCAGTGCCAGTACATTGCCACCTGCAGATCGGAGAGAGGAGGATTCAGTCATTTCAGTCTGGAACCAGATATTGGGATTAAAAAAAAAAAAAAAAAGACAAATGAAACCATAACCTGTATTATTGATTCAATGTGCAATAATACCAGGTTTAGCAAATACAATGTGCAAAATTGCAGTTAAGTGAAATTCTGCCTGTAAGCACCTTAAGCCCACGCGATCACTTGAGCATTACAAGGGCATTCACAGCAGTCAAAATGAGGAGCCGCACACTGGCTTCATCCAGCAAAATGGCTGTACTTAATTACCTTACTTGACAATTTGCAGCATTTTTCAGCCTTTTTTCAAAAGAACAAATTTAACTGCTTCTCATTTCTCTAAGTTTTAAAAGCTACCATGCACAATGCTAAGAATCAGAGGCCTCATTAAACAACATCCCAGGAAACATCCAGAATCGCTCACTCCTGATGGGCTGGGACTGCCCCAACCGCGTTCAAATGACTTTACAGCAGCAGACGGGTTTACGGTAATGCCGCTGCAGAGACCAAACTACAACACCCTCAGATCAACAACAATGCTAGAAAATAAGATCTCAGAGAGACGTTTTGAAGTAGTCCCTGAGAAGAATGCAGAAAAATAAGAACAGTAACTAAATTCCTGTGCTACAGTACAGCAATCCTTGTCACGCAGCACTAACTCTATTCCAAATTAATTCAGTTACGCTCTACTGCCTTGCTCTGAGTTTCTCCTGCTGGGAAGTCTCGCTCGCCTCAAAGATCCGACTTCCAAGCAGCACACCTACCCACTGAAGGCATTTTTACAGTAAGCCGACAGGATTTTCCCATACAAAGAATTTTTAACCGAGCGCTACGTATAATGATCCTACCCGAGGCAGCAAATACGCCTCCGCACTCCGGTTATTTAGCATACCCTGTGCCGTGCAAAACTATTGTTTTCACTGCTGAATCCTGTGTCACGCTCCCTCCAGTGTTAACAGGGCTCCCTCAGGCTCTGCAGCCATCACTCCTGCGCCGCCTGCCAGCCCAGCCACCGACAGCAGGCACTGCCTGGGCTGCTTCCAGAGCTGTGGCGACAGCTAGGCTAATTCATTAGCCAGCTCTTATTCAGAAGTAAGCCTGCCCCAAAGCTTGTCAGTTGGATCCAGTTGTACCTTTCCGGCTAGTAAGCAACCACAGGATCCCTCGGTAAGCCAGAACAGTCAGCACACTGCTGGCACGTTGCTGGAGGGGTGGCCAGGTGAGTGGCCGCCTGTTGCAGCTTCACCACTGCCTCCTAACGCAACACCAGAACACTCCACTGCTGAAGTTCCATCTGAACATGAGGAGGAACTTCTTTCCTTTGAGGGTGGCAGAGCACTGGAACAGGCTGCCCAGAGAGGTGGTGGAGTCTCCAACTCTGGAGACATTCCAAACCCGCCTGGACACCACCCTGTGCAACCTGCTGTAGGTGGCCCTGATCTGGCAGGGTAGTTGGACCAGATGATCTCCAGAGGTGCCTTCCAACCCCTAACGTTTGATGATTCTTGGTTGTTTCCTGATCTCCATCCGCAAGTATGCCAGCGCTACCCAGTCGGCTCTAGGCACGCTTAGGTCTCTTGCCCTGGCCTCGCCTCCTGATCCCAACTGCCCGCTACCGCCGGCCATCACTAACTCGTCCTTTTTAAGCCATGCCCGACGAACTAATTCCTGTGGGAATTTCTTTTTCATACCTTTGGTATAACTGACCTTTCCAACCGCACCTGTCGACATCTGCTCTACAACTTCACCAGTACATCTTCCTCCAGTCAGCAGCCTCTACTAAGAAATTGATTTCCAACAGGTTTCCAGCAAAAGTGGTTTATCCAGGCCTTTTGCAGTATGTGCGTGCCACAGACGCACACTCTGGGACACAGAATAAATCTGTGTTCCCAAACACCTAAGCGAGGCTGGCCAAGCGCAGCAAATACTCCTTGATTCAGGGAGACGGGTGACATGGCTCTGTAAGCGAGCTATGGCAGTAACTGCCTGCTGCGATCCCCCCAGACGCCACCTGGTGTGGCGGTGCGGCCCCCCGCCGGGCCACGTGGGCAAGCCAACAGCGTGTCCCTGTCTTGGGTTACAAGTGCGGTGAGCTGGGACAATCCGGCACTCCCTAACCGCACCTGCAACTCCTGCTGCCTGGATCGTAGCCCGATCTGGAAGGTACCAGGATTACCAGACAAGAATTGTGGCCAGAAATGGAAAAACACTGCCCAAAGTCAATCATCTCATGATCTTTGAGCTCTGGGGATTCTCCAGTATGAAGAAGAAGGGTTCGAAGACGGTCTGCTGACAAACGCCAACAAAGGAGAAGAGTGAGTAATTCACTACAATTAGATTTCTTGAGGTTCAAAAAGTGTTTGGTACCAAGAATTTACTACACTTTGCAAAAACAGAAAAATCTTTTTTTTTTCCTAACCACACAGGTTAACCGCTCTATCTGTGTGCGTGTGATTTGATTTAGGAAACTCTGTCCTAATTCTCACGTGAACCTTGCCATTCTTGAATCCCTAATTAAGTTGCTCTGCTGATTATACCATGAGTTTTGTTAAATCACTCTGATAATATTGTTAAATATCATACAACCTAATCCTGTGACCTACCTTAACAGTGTTAATAAATCTTAAATTGCTGCTACCTCAACGTTGTGTAGGATCGGAAATCACTCGTTCGTGACACCTGGCCAAGCTTCAGGCTCCAGCGCAGCCGCTGTGAGAATCTCCCTCTCAAACAGCGGGGCTCGCTCAGGACTAACCGAGTTCCCGCTGGCACTAACGAACAGTAACCCAACTAGCTTCCCGTAGGTGAGCGATTAAAAAAAACCACTGTCGAAAGAACACATGACACTTTTCTTAACTGAAACGTGTATTGAACTTCTCCAGGAAGCAAGAGATACGCAGCTCCCCAAGCCCCTAAAGGAAGGTCCAAGAGCAACACAAACACTGGAAGTCTCAGGACCAGAATAATCCAAGAATCCCGGCCAGGTAAAACAGTTCCCCTCTTTTAATTTAAGCTGTGTCACATGAAATACCGGCAACGGTTTTGGTGAGCTGGAAGTTTCCAATTAGTTCGGTGAAGGAACTGTCGGACCACGCGGTCCCTTACCTGTGTCTAGAATTCCCATGGAAGCTCCAATAACTGACATTAAGACAGTTAACAGCAGGGATTTCTCACACCAGGGTATCCCATAAAGACCAACCGTTGTTCCAAACATGGATAATGCTGGAAAGGTTAAAAAACAAAACAAACAAAAATCCCAGATACTACAATTTCCATTTAAACTACAAAACATACAAAAGACCAAGAAATACAAATATGTTCATCGTTATTACAGTTACAGGTAATCCTAATAGGTGATGTAACTTAATTACCTCAATTCATGATTAGCAGAAACAGCTAGAAAGTTCAACAGAATCATTTTTCACTTGGAGAAAAGGAATTCCATCCGAATATAGACATTACGTGAAAAACCTGTTTTGCTAAAGCTTTGTTTGCAAAGGGAGCAGCATGTCCTGCTAGAACACCACGAAGTTGTTTCCTGCAAACTTTTGATTTAGAAGCGTTATTTATTTCAGTATCTTCTGCAAACTTCTGGTCTAGAAATGTTACTTTGCCACAGAAGAAGTAAAACATGGTTTTGAACAGTATGAAGTTTTCCCTCTGAGAATTACAGAGCATTAAATTTTGCTCTATTTTAAAAGAGCCCAAATCACTAAACTCTTAGAATCCTATCAAATGATCGCACCTTGGCCAACAAGCAACCTCCATATAAAACTGCTGACTTGCATTTCTATTCTGTTCTCACATGACAGATGTATTCCAAGGGATTTCTGGAGTTTTAGGAGCCAGAACTACAAAACTTCTTACTGTAAATCTGGAAGCAATTCGTTAAATGTATTAATTTTGCTATTATTAACTACACTTAAAACATGCCATTTCAAAAAAATATGTTTTAGCAGATGGAAATTATTTTAATTTAGGAGGAAGTTTGGCATTTAAATTCTTTGCTTATAATCACATTCATAATAAAATAATCTGCAATTAGTATCTTGAACATACAGTATTAGGTTTTTAGAAAGCTTGTACCAGTTCAGACGTCTCGATTATTTCCCAAATCAATGCTTGATCATAGGTAGGGCAGATACTTAAAGATCAAAGGGGGCTGATGTAATTAAGAACTTAGGTTAATTCCAAACAAAACCACCAACAAAGGAAAAAAATAAATATCCAGAACCCTAGAGCCCTAGCGAGATACTTGAAATACACGCCTCAAAACATTTTTCAAGACTACCATGCTGAGCTGCAGAGACAAAAAGCTAAAAATGGGGGGATCAAGTACAGCTGCTCAGACGCCGCACCCAGAGCTGAAAAGTAACTTCTCAGCAAGTTCTCAGTTGTCCACTCCAGCTCTTCACCTGAAGACCGGCACCTAAAAGCTTCCTTCACAAAGATAGGTTCTCTCTTCAATTTTTTCTCTGTACAGTAGCAGAGTTTCAACAGTTGAAAGCTGTGAGGTAAAACTACACAAGCCAAAATCTCTTACGGGCAGCCTTCAGACGATAGAAATGAGAGAAGATTCAGTCATTCAAATTGTGCTTTTGCCATAAGCGCTACCAAATTGGAAAGGATTAGGAGATGAATCATTTTCCAAGCATTGGTGACAGACAGCTATCTTGCCTGATACCTCAGGAAGCAAATGCTAAACTATTTCCAAGTTAACACTCACTTCCAGAAGGTATATTAATTCCATTACGGAAGGTAAAACCTCAAATGTCAGACACGGACATCTTTGACCTTGTCAGATGTACAAGGAAGCTCAGGGAAACCCACTTCACAGGTGTTCTGCAGGAGAGGAATAAAGAACAGGGAGGAGACAAAATAAAGACATCTTAGAACACGAGCAAATGAGAAGACCCGATCCAGGAAGATGAAGGCAGGAAGAGAGGGGCAAAGAGAGAAGAGACAGACATGACTACTCCTGATAGCAGGAGACAGGCATACAGGGCTAAGAAGAGACTTAGTTCAAACACTAGCAGTGGAAAATGGATCTTCTCGCGTTCTCCGAACTGGCCCTGTGACTGCAGCACGGTTCTCAGGGGAGGCATGGTTCAGTTTGGATCTCCCAGAGTAAAAATATGGGAAGGAGAAGGAAGAGAGCGAGACCCACTATCCATCTGCTTTAGCCCCTAACTGCCAGCACGAAGGCACACACTGCCATTACTGCACTTGAAAGAAAAAAAACACAGGGCTGACACTACTGTAGGTGTGCTCCAAGAATCTCTACCTGAACAAGACACGGATGCCACTCTGAAGGGAGCATCTCATTTCTGGATGGAGTGTGGCTCTTGGAGACCTGACAGCCAAGCCATTCACTCTGCCAGGACGAAGCCAGTCCTGTGCTCCTACCAGAGACAGTTTCCGCATGTCCGTAAAACCGTTAAGATCATAAATCGTGGGTCCTACAGAGTTTAAACATTTTCATAGCTAGGCAGCAACTGAGCAGCAAGTTTCCACCATCATAGGTCATATTTAACAATTTTCCACTTTAAATAAGTTCTAACTTGATTAAGGCCCGCTGGTCAAAATCTCAGCACTTTTTGTCTTCAAAAAGATGACAGTTTCTCCTGAGCTTTGGGAAAGGGAAGGGTTTGACGAAGCTCTCCCCGCAGAAGCACACCTCAGCACGACTGCCGAGGTTTCTGCTGTGTGCAAACAAAGGCCAAAACACAATTTCCCCTGTTTTGTTTACGTGTTTCACAGAGTGATGTTACAGAAGCCTGTATGTTCCAAGAGGGTCTGCACTAAGCGTATTACTTGATACAAAGGGAAAAAAAAAAGTTAACCCAGCTGTACTTTCTTTCGTCCAAAGACACCTTTTGGTCAACTCAAACAGGTTTTGTCAGTTCAAAACCAGTTACCGTTATTAATATGCCCAGGGAGCCCAACCGCTTGGAAGTAACGCTGGGACGCAGGGGGTGTCAGAAAACAGAGCAGAATATCGCGACAGCGAGCGGCAGCAGAAGCGGGGCGGTTCGCGGGGCACAGCACCACAGGTTCCCACACACACACACGCGTTTCGCCACCGCCGCGCAGAGGCGGCACCGCTCCCCGGCCATGTCCGACGGAGCCGTTTGCCTCAGGGCCGGAGGCGGCAGCTCTACCCGGGGCTGCGGCGGGGGCGGCCCGGCCCGGTACTCACCGAGGAGGAGGTGGGCGTTCATGCAGTCGAAGAGCACCCCGCCGAGCACCGACCCGCCCAGGTAGCCCAGGGACCGGCCCACGAAGATGTAGTAGATGTCGCTGACGTTCTTGTGGACGTTGGCGGCCAGGTTCGGGAAGGTGGGCCCCAGCACCGCGATGCTCATGCCCTGCAAGGCACGGGGACACGGCGGTGACGGCCTGGCGCGTCCGGGCCGCGAGGGGAAGGGGCCGCGGGTGGGGTGAGGTGGGGTGAGCCGCCCNCCCTCCCGCCGCCGCCGCCTCCCCCGGGGGTGCGAACCGGACGTGCTTCTTCCGCTCGGCGCCGGCCATGGCTCCTCGCGCCGCGGCGCCGGCACCAACGGCCGCTGCCGCACGCGGCACCGCCCCCTCGCACGCGGCGGCGCGCGGGGTGGGGGGAAAGAAACGGGACGGGCGGGAAACGACTACAGCTCCCGGCGTGCTCTGCGCCGCCGGAGGCCCCGCCCACCGCCCTTGCCGCGGGGACGGGCCGTGCGGAAAATGGCGGTAGGTCCTAGTCCTGTGCCCCCCCCCAGTCAGCACCAGTTTTACCTTATTTTGAAGGGTTTTCAAGACCGGTGTTACGGGGGCAATTAACAGCTGAACTCGCACCCTGCAAACGGCCACAGCCCTACGCGATAACTGCTTTTATTGTAACACTGAGGAGCCAGTTAATCAAGCATGCCCTTAAAAACCAGAAACAGGGTTATATGCAGGCCTGGTGGTAATAATCAAGTTTGACATAACAATCAAGTTAGATGCAGCCCACTTGATAATAAGTTTCTAAATGTAATTATTTAGGATTCTGTGTTGTAAGTACTATTCCTTGTTGCACTGGGCCAGACACAAAGCACGTGCCATTTGTGTTTTGGGTTTTTAGTCTGTTACCACATAAACAGCACCAGACCTTTCAGCCAGCTTCGCATAAAAGGTCTTTGTCTTCTACAGTGCCTGTGTCACGTCACGTTTATGCAGCCTGCCAAGACACACACAGTTGTTGGGGCTGCTCTTGGCTTATACCAAAACACTCTTCCACCAATTCGGAGGACATGCCAGGAGCAGTTCACAAGCTTTTCAAAGTATTTCACTTCATTTATTGCTGCTCAGCACAGCAGCACGACTCCCTGTAAAAAAGGCTTTAACTTTCAGCATACTTGTTATTTTTAAGCCTCACCTCAAAGATAATTCCAAGTTGGATTTTTTTTTTTCTTTGTTTTCCAAGTTGTTCAGCACAGAAATACACTCTGGAATATAACAGCCATTGCATGCAGATTGCAGCAATTCTAACCCTGTTTCTCCTGGGACTGGTTAGCATGTTGCAGGTACAGCTCCGGTTAAGGATAACCTGAGGGAATGGATGTACACATTTTAAACAAAAAAAAATCTAGCTACAATGAATAACCATACAAGATAACATTTAAATCTGATTGTTCATAACCACGGCAATACCTTTGCAAGGAGCTCAAAGTCTTACTATCAGGTGCCTGCAGCACACTGCTGAGGCTCTGTTCATACAGGCAGCTGTAGCCTGTGTTCCAAATATACTCATTTCAAGTACAAAACAACAGTTTTTTCTTTTCTGAAAAATCATATACAAAGTCAAACTGCATTTCTAGATGTTAGTATTTTGCGTTAGTTAACTTTTATGATAAATGCTGATACAAAAAAAGCTTCTTGAAAAAGGTCCAAAACTGTTTGAAATGTATTTAGTAGGTTACAAAGAGGTTTTTGTACACCTTGAGGGTGTACAAATGGCAACAGCACCCAGGCTTTTATAAAGGTTTGGAGCTTCTTTTTTAAATTTTAATCTGAAATACAAGCAGTTTAGAGAATAACCACCCCAGGTGGAATGGGAATATTTCCTCCTTATCAGATACATTTATTACAGAAAAGGAAATATTTGGCCCTACTACAAAGGAAAGGTGAATAAACTCCCCTGATTTACTGAAGCTGTTAATGAGGAAACACTTAATACTCCAAGGTAAGTCAAGGTGAAACTGGTAGCAGGCCAGTAAATGATCAAAGGTCCACTGAATTACACTAGCACTTCAGGAAGCAAAAAAATACTGAATTCTTCTAAAATGCCACTCAAGTTTACTCCCAACAGTTTCCTTCCCTCATTCCCTCCCCCAGTTTTACTGCTGCCTTTTGTGAAAACAACTGTCCTGTAAGTTTGATATTAAACCCCAGAATGGAAAATAGAGTACGTAAAATTTTCCAAAGCACGTAACTCCGAAAAATCAGTAGTTTGGGTTTATAAACCATTGAGTCTTAAAATGGATCCTCAGCACTATCAGAATGAAATGGGTTGCACCATATATTAATTTAGGAGCAAATGTAACGGAGACATTCCAATCGGAGCACAGTGATAATAAAAGCTGTAAAGACTTTGTATAAGAAGTCTGCACATGAGATCCAATAGTTATCAGAATGTAACACAAAATTACTTATAAAAAATGAGAAGTTTTACAGGAGAATAAGACTAAAAATGACGCATGCAGTAACAAATAGGGTACTTAAGAACTACCATCTTTATTCTGAATAATTTGAGACTGATCACAGTTATTTTAGCACCATGGAAAACATTGGACGTTCATTTCCTACCCCTCTAACAAAGCAGAACTTTAAAGAATGGAGTTAAGGCTAGCAAAACGTATATCCTTTAATATCAAAAACAGCATACAAAACATGATGTCTATAAAGATACTCAAATGTCAGTGTTATCAATATTAGCACACATTTTAGTATAAAATCACTCTAATCTTAGTATATGCAGTTTTGAAATATTAAAAACATTGACACGATATATGTAAGACTAAAAAGCATGTTGAAAGTATGCCAAGTTTACATGACAAACTCACTGGCTGGAACTGCAATGGTGCTGCGCTTGTCAACAGTGAAACACAAATGGAAATAATCAGTTCTTCCTCAGCTTCCTCCCACATGCCAGCACTCCAGCTCCTGTGTTAAATCCAGAATGTTTGTGTATGCCCTGGTCAAAATACATTGTATTTATATATATGTACACAAACACGCCCTTTTAATATCAGAGGGTCAGTTCCAAGGGAAGAGTTAAGATGCCAGAAAGTCAGCTTCCCTAACACTTCCAGCTCCCCAGAGGGGAACCGGGTCCCCAAAGGGGGACAGCCCAGCCCCTCCGCCTGGGCTCCCGCCCAGCAAGCAGCAAAGCAAGGAGCTGCCCCATGCCAGCACAGCAAGAACCCAGCTGCTTAATTAAGCTAAGTCATTAGGATGGTATCAAGGATAGCAGCATCCTTAGATAGTTCTTTTGGGGCTGCAAGGAAGCATCTCATGTCCCTTTGGCATGTACTACCCAATGCAAATGAGCATTCTTGCTTTAGAAAGGTAGCGTCTGTTTTTCACATCATAAAGCATCCATCTAGCACATGCGAGAACCGCCTTCAGCGCTCTCCTGAGTTGATTCAGCCTCACTTCTCCCACTTCATAAAATCCTGCCTAGTCTATCAGGCTATGGCTGTTCCAAGGGTTTAATGCAGGGAGGAAGTATGGAAAAAAGGAAGGCTGAAAAGTACTATCCATACCCAAATATGGTCTGCATCAGCTTCGACAATCCAGTGTCTCCAGAGGGAAGGGGGGAATGTATATGCCCAGACGTCATACACGTCCAAGAGCCAAAGGAGGAAAAATGTCAGTTGTCTGCCTCACCTGATACTGAATATACCCTGAAGGATGGCCACAGAATGGCTGTCGTCTTTGACTCAAGCGAGCAATTTAGGAAGGTCCAATAAATGGTCGCTGAAAGTAAACTTAGAAAAATATTTTGTGTTGATGCTGAACAGAGAGAAAGCTGGATGAAAGAAATTTTAACTAAGATGTATGTTAATTTGAAATCTTGGCTTGAGACTTGTACAGGACCTTTAACATTTAGCCAGAATAAAACCAACAATACTTTTTTATTAATTATACATTGTATATTGTTGCATAGCTTCGATGGAATTAAGAACCTAAAGGGCTTTCATTATTTCAGATTCTTTGCTGAACAAAGATATATTAAGATTTATAAGGATCTCACACCTACTGAAAAGACCCAAGTGTCAGCCATACATAAAAACAGCCCTTTGCTCAAAATTAGGCTTGATTTCAAGATCCACTGTATTACATTACAGCATCAAATAGGACTGGAAATTTCACACTGCCATTTCAAGTGAACCTCTTTCTACCCAATTTCTTCTGAAGCTTACCCTGAGAACATTTAATGGAAAAAAAGATGATTACTCTGTTTACAGGATGGGAGAGCAATGCCTATGAAAAGTACGCTATGAACTGTTCTCAAGAAAGGGATTCATCTGAAACATGTGAGGGTTTTCTTGAACTAAGCTAGTATTTTAATTTTAGAATCTAGTCCCAGCAAGATAAAATCTGGTCATCAAAATATGAACTCAGCAGGTTTCCCATGAATAGGTTTTCACACCTAAAATTAAAATTTTGTTAGAAAAATTTACTTATATTTACTCAGTCAAATTGAATATTCAGTGCTTTTCTCTCCTAGTTTGCAGAATAACAACCATTTCTACATTACTCAATCATTTTTTCATAAATGTACTAAATAGTTGCTATTTGTGTTGGGGTTTTTGTGCTTTGGGTTTTGTTTGATTTTTTTTTTTTTAAAGGGAGAAAGCTAACCTCATTTTTAAAACCTCTGGGAATTTGGAGTCCAGTATCTCTCTAAGTTTCTCAATGGTTAGGTAGCCTCACCACTAACGATCTGAACTTTACTTTCATTTCAGCTGCATCTTGTCTAGCATTAAGACACAATCTTCTTATGCTTATGTCCAATAAAGAACATTTCCTATTGGACATTTCCCCCATAGATATAAGGTAACAGCAAAGATGCCAACAATTTTCCTGCATTACTTTTTTTTTCAGCTTTTCTGAAATGTCATTTTTTTCTGAAGCCGCATCAATTTTAGCATTGCTATAAGACAAGCACTGGCATCAGAAATAGGTTCACTATTAAAACATCATCACACAGCATGGCTTCCTACCCCTAACTCTTGTTTACCTCTTGTCTGACACCCCACACATTAGATGTTTCTAACATAGTAATCACTCTTAACCAATTATTCACTCATCACACCCTCTTCCCAGAGTCTCTGGGGTTTGGGTTTTGTTTTTTTTTTTTAAATGCTGTCCTTCATATTTGTAAGCATAATTTACATTTTTAATTACTCAAATACGAGAATTTGGATTTTTATGTACAAATGCATTTTTAAAGGGTACGGCAATAATTAATTCATACTACTTCTGTATCACTTCTAAAACTTAACAACAATTATTTTATATTCTCTCCCACATAACTTAGATACAGAGCAGCGAGTCATGAAGATGCCACAGTTATATCAAGATGTCTGGTCACAATGATTTCAAATTGCATCAGTGCTACAAAGCTGCCTTGTTTTTGGTTAAAAACTCAAAGCTAAAACACATGAAATGTAAGATCTGTGATGAATACTAATTTTTCATAACAAAGCAACAGGAAACAGAGGCTTTTACCACACCTACTCAACACCTTTTGCATTGCCTAGATAGAAGATAATACTGAATAACATGTTCTACATAAATACTCCCGACAAGAACAGCATAAGCTGTTAACATCATTTTTATAATGAAGGCAGCATTTTGTAGGCATTTTAATTAACAATACTACAAATATTTTAATGACATTTTTAGAAGCATTTATGAGGTGCAAAAGTCAAGTCCCAGTGAACATAGAGGGACCTCTGTTTTACAGATTGATTTATTTTTTCCTCCCCCAAATCCTTCCCATACACCTCTAACATTTTAAGATTCAATTCTTTTAAACCTCACTCATGTAAAGCAGGGATTGAAATTCTGAAATATAAAAAAAGATATGAGCTTTGGTCTCCAATAATTAGGATGCCTTGCACAATTATATTTAAAGGACTTTTACAAGTTGTTAGATGTAAACATTCTAAGCAATAGTATTGCTAACGTTTTGAATCATAAACATGCATGGGCTTTCTGAGACATCTACAACTCTGGAGAAAAAAGTAATAAATAGAAAAGACAATAAAAGTTATAATTTTAAAATACTATGCCTCCGGTTTAGGTAAAGAACGGGTATTGTTACTAATTAAGAAAATGCACTTCAGTGTGCATTTTGTCTTCCAATCACATTTAGTTTACTCTTTGCTATGACACTTCTAAATAAGAAAAAAATTATTGGTATTGAATGGACCTGAAATAAAGACTGTTTAAGTATTCCTGATCCATATCCACAAATAAACAATGTCCTTGGAAGTGTTTTATGATAAACTGAAAAGCAGTGTTTTTCATCTCAAAGTATTATGCTTTCAAATTTTTCAGAGAAAGATGTTTTCAGAAATACCTGCTTGACAACCAGTGCATAATACCTAAGAATACATAAATAATAGGGGCCATGTGTAGCATGTTAAGCAAGAAATAGGACATGCAAAGACTTTTTTTAGATCTGAATAAAATACAGAGCTATATCCTACACGCAATTGAACACAGCTATAAAGACCTATAATAAACCTGCCTATTCACTTAGTGCAAAAATCTTTAATTGTTGAATGTCATTTTAGTAGCTTGTGTATATTTCCACATTAAAAAAACCTTATTATTGCACTTAGAATGTATTCTTTAAAGCTGTCTTGTTTTTGAGAATAAAAAAAGCACCTAACAAGTGCAACAGAATAATTTGAAATTTAGTCTCATTCACAACACTGCTCTTAAGTATTACTGTCTATTCTGAGGTTTAGCTGAAAAAATACACACGTATACATTAATAGTATTGCCTTCACAAAATTTTTAAAAAAACTATCATTCAGCAGCTTTACTTCTGAATGTGTGTGCACTCGGAGCTTAATTTGTGCATATTCAAAACCTGTGCCCATCTAAAATTTCATCCTTGATTTTTTTTGTTTGGGCTACTGTGAAAAGGTGAATCAATGCAAAAACAGGTGAATGTTTAAGCAAACTGAGCAGGCTGGGGTATTTAGAGAAAATAAAATAGATGTTTAATAATTTAACTTTCATGATTTCACCAAGTGTTAAGGGAATCAAAAACATGCATATTCATGTTCATGATATAGAATTGTAAAAGGCTGTAAAAAAATGTGAGAAACTTCAAAAACCAAATCAGTCATAAGAGCTACTACATTTCCCAGTGTAAACACCCGCAGGTGTGCCTGCATTGGATGGACCAGATGAGTTATTGAAGAATCCTGGGTCAGTGAACCAAAACCAGCTTTCACACTTCGAGAAATAGGTTCTGATGAATTAGAAAAATATTCTCTTCACACACAGAATCATTATGCACGTACACACTAATGCTACAAAACTTCAAATACTTTGAAAATGTGGCTTGAAATCAAAGTCAAAGACTCATCAAAAAAAGTTCAATGATATAAAAGATTCTTATAGCAGTTTTGCAATCTGAGCAATAGTTCAAAACTTCTTCAGTATCATATAGTATCTTCAGCCAAAAAGTACAAATCTAGCTTCGGTAGAAGGAGGTCGGGCTGGTACAGGAAAAGAAAGCATCAAACACCAGATTCCCTTTCTTTGACTGTCTTTTCTGCAGCGTCCAACACCAAAGTGTTTTCATTTTCCAGCATTTTCTCAGTAGTTTCTCCATCAACATGTTTAGCTCTTTCTTTTAACTTCTGCCGTTCATGGACCCAAGGGATGACGCATAATATCGCTCCGCCAATAAGGGGAGGGACTCCAGCCAGGTAGAATGCTACATCATAGGTGCCGAGGTGATCACGCAGCAAACCTGGAAAGACAGAAAGTTTCGACTGGTAAATAATGGGACCTCCATATCTACAAGAAAACCCCATGTATTTTCTTTGGAATCAGAAACTTGAGAGCTGGCACAGATTATCATAACCACTAATCTGACTACCTTAGGGCCAAATATAGATAGATAGATATATAGGTAGAAAGGTATTCCAGAGTTGATTTAAAGACTCCAAGTAACAAAGAAGTCAGTACGTCACTGCCCAACTGCTTAATTACCACCCATCATTAAAAACACGTACCGTATTTTCTATTTGAAAGTTGCTCACTTTGGCTTCTCCAGCACTTGAATCTTGCAATGACTTAAGAGAAATTCCCCCTCTTTTGGTAACAGTTGCCTTTGATCAAGGTGCCTCTTAATCTTATTCTAGATACACTGCCTATATTGCATTCCCAGGAGCCTCTTATTAAAAAGTGCATTTTACAACAATTCACTCTAATTGCTGTCTCAAAACTCCCCCCATTAATCAAAATCTATTCAAGTATTAATAGCTGTGAGAGTGTATCCAGATCAGGAATTGCCTAGTCTATGCTGTTCTAGCTTTAAGATTTTGTTCTTTATAACACATCACAGAATCAATTATAGAATCACAGAATCATTTGGGTTGGAAGGGACCTTTAAAGGTCATCTAGTCCAACCACCCTGCAATGAGCAGGGACATCTTCAACAGGTGGCTCAGAGCCCCGTCCAACCTGGCCTTCAATGTTCTCCAGGGATGGGGCATCTACCACCTCTCTGTTCCAGTGTTTCACCACCATCATTGTAAAAAATTTCTTCTTTACATCTAGTCTAAATCTAAACTCTTAGCATAAAACCATTAACCCTCCTCCTATCGCAATAGGCCCTACTAAAAACCTTGTCCCCATCTTTCTTATAAGCCCCCTTTGAGTACTGAAAGGTCACAACAATCTCTCCTGGGAGCCTTCTCTTCTCCAGACTGAAGGACTCCAACTCTCTCAGCCTGTCCTCATAGGAGAGGTGCTCCAGCCCTCTGATCATTTTTGTGTCCCTCCTCTGGATCTGCTCCTGTCTTTCCTGTGCTGAGGGCTCCAGAGCTGGACGTAGCACTCCAGGCAGGGTTCTCACCAGAGCAGAGGGTGAGAGTCCCCTCCCTCGACCTGCTGGCCATGCTTCTTTGGATGCCACTCAGGATACGGTTGGCCCTCTGAGCACGCAGTGTCGGCTCATGTCTGGCTTTTCATCCACCAAGTCCTTCCTGGGAGGCTTACACTCAGTCCCTTCATTCCCCAGCCTGTATTGATACCAAGGGTTGCCTTGACCCAGCTGCAGGATCCTGCACTTGGCCTGTTGAGCCTCATGAGGTTTACATGGGCCCACTTCTCTCAAGCTTGTCCAGGTCCCTCCGAATGGCATCCCGTCCCTCAGGCATGCCAGCCATGCCACTCAGCTTGGTGTTGTCAGCATAGTTCAGTTACATCTTACTAAGTATCTTTCAGTAGCACTCGCAAGACCTTAAGGTAAATTATGATTGAAAATCAGTACTGGTAAGGATTATAGTTTAAGCTCTTTCCACCTCCCAAAGAACTTTCAGTTTTCATCTTCAAAACCCGTACTTTGTCAAACAGTCTCCCATGAAAAAGTGAAAAAAGCCAGTATTCCTAACATATAAGCAGCAATTAAAGTGACTGGAGCTTTTATCCTGACAACTGTTTTTGCATGAGCAAACTTGGAGTCCAATTGATTTTCAGATTCCAATCTGGAGTCCTTCTGTAACACAATCAACATACAGGCTGTCACCTCAACAGCATGGAAAATGTCAGGTCCTCAATCCAACTGGAAACCTGTCTGTCTGTTGAAGAATGTTGTACATCTACATAAGAATAAAGAAGACTGAAGCAAACTTTAAGGAGTAAAGCAAATTAATAACCCCCAAGCAGCAGTTAAATTCACCACGTATTCTGGAGTGTGTACAAAGAAAAATTCCAATGTAAGTGCACTGTGTATGATATGGGAACAGAAAATACAGCCAAAACCCACAGAAATATATTTACAGCTACAGAACATATTTATACTTACCTGCAATGGGCGGACCAACTGTCATAGGTACTGACATGAGTCCTAGTAGAAATCCTATGGCCTGGGAGACATCCTGAGCCCCAACCAGCTCAAAGGCAATAGGAGCCATAATGCAAATGAAGCACCCATCAAAAAGGCCCATGAAGAGACAGACAGCGATGAGACCTCCAAAGACATGACACAGTGGAATCATCATTGACATGAGGCCAATGAAGAAGAATGAGGCCACCTAAGTATGACCAAGGGAAAAAAAAAAAATGTTCCATCAAAACAGCAAAGACAAAGGGAACATGAGCTTTCTTGCATTTGTAGTGAATTAAATTGTCTGCCCGTATTTACTTTAAAATAAGTCGTCCCCATGGATTATTAACCATCAGAAGTTACATACCAAGATAAAAAAACTCCATGTAACTGTCATGACGTGCAATCAAAGAAATTCCACTGCCCATTTCACAAGTTTTCAAAAAGCATTTGTAATCAAATATCCTGCAGTGATTATGTAAGGTCATTTCTCATGCACCAACATTTTTTGAAAAGTTAGTCTCTGCTCTTTTCACAAATGAAAGCCATAAAAATATCTGAAGTTTAATTTAGCCAAAATACTGTAACTAGACTCCTCACTGTTGTAATTTAAGTAAAGATATCAGTATTACGAGTGATTACTTCAGGATGCTTATATTCAACAGGTGGTATTTGAAAGTCTTATTTCACTTTTTCCACATAAAGGTATCTTCTTGTATTCCTGTAGCACCACATACTTAGAAAGATTTCATGTTATAATCTTAGATTATTACTTGTTTGTTGTAAATTAAAGGAAGACTCAGTCTTTCAGCAAAATTAAGTAGAATCATATTTAATATTTATTTTTAAGTTCAATTTAAATTCTAAGTTAATTTCAAAAAAAATATTAATATTTAGGCAAGTAAAAAAGTTAAGAGTTTTGCTTGTGTATCATCCATATGTCAGCATAGGAAACCAACGTCCCATCTAACTGCACATTTTCTAAACAAGACATCTGCATTATGCATTGGTCATTTGTAGACCATTAAAGAAAAACAAGGTCACTTAAAAACTACTAGGCATCACTTTTTTTTTTCCACAGATAAGTGACATCAAATACATTACTTGATTAGGAAAAGCCTTTAAGCAGACGGCTAGATGAAAATTAACTTTCAGGATAGCATAAAACTTTTTAGGTAAGGCACTTTATTTAGCATACTAAAGAAAAACTGTTGTGAAGCATCTCAAGTATGTTATAGAACCAGAAACTGAAGAACTGGGTTTCTTATACGAACTTAAAGATAGAGGTAAAGAATTTCTCAGTTCTGTGTATTCTCACATAGGAAATACAAAAATTATTGAGGCAAGTTTATATCTAAGTAGTAATGTAGCCAAACTCTAAACAAGATATCGTTGACCAGATTCTTTGTATGATCATAAGCACTAAACTCAGTATCACTAGACTTTGTATCCACAAGAGATAGAATGTATCATTCTACTAAACACAGGATTTATAAATTATGTTACTGAAGATATAATTTTTTACAGCAAAATCCAGCTAAACAAGTCCATAAGAAAGAATGCAGAAACAGAAAGATGTGGGTTGAACTTCCTGGGTAGAACTCTTGCCAGCTGTTCAGTTATGAGACAGTAAAGTTCTAAGTGGAAAGAGGTTTCATTTGTATTAATTAATTCTTAATTATTTTTTGCACGAGACAGGATGCTAATATGAACTGTTGGACAATCCAGAATAATACTTGAGGTGAATATTCACTTTCCCTCCAAAAATGTTGATTTGAAACAGGACAGCTGAAGATGCTGGGGCATGGCTTTGCAAAACTCAATGTGCTCTTCCTGCTTAAAACTAGGTGAAACCAACAGTACTGAGAAGCATCCTAGTTCGTGTCCCAAACAGAAACCCATGGGTTTCAGTTCTAGCTATTCAAGGAAAAGAATAAAAAAGCTTGTAGTTTTTACTGCAAGTTTGGTATTTGTGCTTTGTAAATCATATGTAGCATCTTCATACTGCCTTTTCACTCTTTATCTTAATATTAACATTACCTGGAAGTGTAACAATAGGTATTAAATCAATGCAAATGAATGAATTACAGTCTCAGTCTCTGTCGTCAGAGAATTTAAAGTTACGTAACTATGGCAACAAATACTCCATCTTCAGAAAAGTGGTTCTTTCCTAAGAATTTGTTTTCAATAATGTAGTGCAGATAACAGCCATTAGATGTCTCCCTTGTTATTCATTTTAAAACAACGAAACAAGAACACCCAGTAGTTAGTAACATGCAAGTTATTAACCAAAGCTTTTTCCAAAATTCTACACTAACACTGCTATTTTCTCAAAAAAAAAATTCTAAGCATAGAGGGAAAAGAGTGTATATCCTCCTTCATCCCCAAGCTTCAGCATCTCCAGAAGCTGTGACTCTTTCTGCAAGTAACCCCTCTCATTCAGCAAAATCATCTCAGCTAAAGACCTCTTATATTCCCATGTCTTTACCAGTGTGCATTATGCACAGAACATACTTCACACCAAGTTATCAGCTATCAAAGATCAAGAGATCCAAAATCCTTAACAGAGGAACATAAAAAAAATTAGTTTTTCTGCAACCTTTATGAAATCATGGGATAAAACAGGGAAAGCAGAATCTAGAGAATCCCTAAAGGTTTTCTCACTCACATGCTAATGATTAGTAATTTCTTTCATTCCCAGCTGAAAACAGCCAGCAGGTATGTCCTGGTTTCCAAGGAATATTCCATACCATAGACGTCATGCTCAGTATCTAAATGGGGGTTGGCCAGGGCAGGGAGGCAGGAATCTGCTATCACTGCTCAGGACAGGCTGGGCAACCTACCCTCAGGTGGTAATACCAATTTGTGTTGCATCACTTCATTTTGTATATTCTTTTACTATTATTATAATTAGTATTTCTCTTTCCTCTTTCATTAGTGTTCTGTTAAACTTGCTTCGGTTGTTTTTTGTTTGGGTGGGGGGGGGGGGGGGNGGGGGGGTGTTGAGTGAACAGTTGCATGGTCCTAGTTGCCAGCTGGGGTTAAACCATGACAAGGTAATAGACACTTCTACTTAGCACTAAAAAAATTTTAAAACCCCAGATACTCATGAACTTTGCAAGAAAGGCTCCTAGTATCAAAATCCATACATTGAGTTTCCTAGAGTTTTGAAGTTTCTCGAATTTTAATCTCCAATCAGTTAATTCTGCTTACTTAATAGTACCTGCAAGCAAAGTCTTCAGAATATTGTTTGTATATTCCTTCAGAACAGTGTGAGGACATACCTGTAAATAAACTTTTTTTGCACCGGGAATATAATCTGCAACTCTGCCAAAGATCAGTCTGCCAACTCCTGAAGTAATGCCCAGACACAGTAGAAGCACTTCTTCTGGCACGCTGTCACCAAATCTGTCTTTTACATGCTTCATCTGTTGAAAAAGAGGGTTGGAAAAATAAACTGACATTAGAATTAAAAGGAAGATAAACCTTAGGAAACGAGTTAAATAGAAGTAATCTGTGAATCTCACACTTACAAATATGGCTACAAATGGTCAGCTAACTTACTCTGCTTTTATAGATTTTAGAGTAAGTTCTGTGCTGGCTTATCAGCATTAAGTGCAATACAATAAAAACAATCTGAAAACTTACTGTTGCTTTATTCCCGGTTAAGGAACTCAATTCAAGTAAACAACAAGGCTGCATCTAATACCAAGAAAATTGAAGAGAAGCCAGAAGTGTTCTCCCCAACCATTTAAGTTACTAGTCATAGATTTAATGTAACACAGAATCCACAAGGGGTGTCTGTAACTGGTTACTTCGCTGGCTGAGGCATGCATTCCAAACACACAGAATGATTAATGAGCATCACCCCAGCACTGTTCCATGCATTAGGACAGAGATAGGTGCTACCAGACTTGGGAGACAGCTGAGGGCAGAAGCAAGCAGCAGAGGGGCAGAGCACTGGAGGCCAGACAGTGCAAGCAGGAGGGGGGCCCCTCCAGACCGCCTCATCCTGATATTAACAATCACCATGACATCCAGGGGCGAGGAGGAAGAGGAGCAGGATCCACCCGCCGTGTCAAACACAACAGCAAGCACTACCAGGCGAGAGTGCAGCTATGGCAACAAAGAATGGGGCAAAATGGAAGAACGATTTACCAGTGACTTCAGCCTAAAGAACTGTATCACCTGACTGATGGGCCTGGCAGTGGACCATCAACTACAACGTTATGAACTATTACTGTCACTAATTCTAACCTTTCCAGTCATGTTAAAAAAAAAAGTCATAAGACTAGCTTGATAGATTTGGATTTCTTGTATTCTTTCTGGTTCCAGAGTGCTTCTTGTTTGGTTGGTTTTGTGTCTTTCGTTTGTTTGCTGTTCTGTTTGGTGGTGGTGGTTTGTTTGGGGGTTTTTTTTGGTTTTTTTTGGTTTTTTGGGTTGTTTTTTTTTTTTTAAACATCAATCATGAAGACCGGAAATTTCCTATAAGAAAGATTTTTTGCACAATCATTTTTTGAAACAGGCTTGGCAATACCAAATATGCCAAAGTGATTATTAGAAGATGTAGAAATCATTTGCATAGTCCTTCAGTCTCTGTGCTCACAACTAGTTCCAAACGAGAAACTGTAAAGACTCAGAAGTGTGAAGAAGCAAATGGAAGAAACTGATTTTGAGTAAAGATGTAGTAAAAATACTTGAGAGGCAAGGTGACCACAGGCTGAGACACCTGGATAGCAAAAGCTGCACACCACTTTTTATTCTTAATTTTGATTACATGATATTACAGACTAGAGAATCCTTATTCTCCTGACTATAAAATGGAGAAGTCAAGTTTTAGTAAATACTTCTAGAGCAAAATAGTCAAGATTCTTTCCTGGCCAGAGTGTTAATAAACAAGCAGAGCCTTCCCTTCTCCCCCACAACATAAACAGGATTTGCTGAGCATGGTGATTATCTTAAGTATAAAAGTCAGTTCAGTTTTGTTTACATGTCACAGAAAGTCTATTAAATCTAATATTAATCTGTCCAATATAATTTACTTTGTCATAAAGCAAAAGAATACGGCGTGGTGGTTTTGTTTTGTTTTTGAAAAATAACGCCTAACTTCAATTGAAGACAGATGCTTGCTCTTTCTGTTTTTTAAGGTTATTTTTTCTTTGCTTTTTAAGACACATTTGGGAAAAGAATCTGATTAAATTTTTCTTCTGGAATGATATTTAAACATAAAAGATAAGTTGTTCTATTTATTCCCTTTCTGTTAAGGGTGAAAATAGGAAAAGCTGACAGTTTTCCCACCCCTACCTTCATGTGTCTGTCAACACCTGCTGGCCCAGCCAGCATAAGAAGCCAAGGTATTTTCTGCCATTCTTGTCACCTGTTCCACTTCCATGTTTCTGTAGCCTCTAGCTTGTTTAATTAGGAGACCTGATTCATCCACTCCCCAGAGGCTTTTCAAGAGGTAAGATAAAGCTCTAAGTCTAGATAACAATTAACCCTGAATCTGCAACTGAGTAACTGGATTTCTCAAAGCAGCACTCTGGGGGTGAAATGGTGTCCTCTTAGCTCAGTGGGGGAAAATATTGTATTCAACCAGCTCCTTAAGTAGGAAAATAACCACTATTCATCTCCATCTTCAAATATCGAAATTAGTATTTTTTAAAAAACCTTTCACTCCTCTTAAGCATATCATAACCTTAAAGAGAGCTTACAACTAGATGTAAGGAGAAACTTTTTCCCCAGGAGGGCAGTAGGCAGTGGCACAGGCTGCCCAGAGAGCTTGCTCAGTCTCCTTCCTTGGAGGTTTTCCAGACTCAAGTGCACAAAACCCTGAGCAACCTGGTCTGATCTCAGAACTGACCCTCTGATCCTTAACAGCATATTCAGTCTTCAATGATACAGTCACTAAGTAAGCTGTAAGTAACAGCAAGATTATTAACTGAGTATCTGAAAATACAGTGATTCGGGATTAATTCAGTACTGCAAATGCTGAGTCATTCTGGACTTAGCAACATCTCTTGTAACTACAGGTTAAATATATCTATTTATGAAGTAGTAGCTTAAACAAGATTCAGATTGCCAGATATTTAACAGATAGAACTACTCAAAAATCCCATGATGGGCAATCACTTGTGAACCTTCTCAGGCAGCATCTCACACGTTAACGCTCTTGTCACTGCAGAACTATAGAGGCTGTAATTATATGACTCCTTAGGCATTATCTACGGCAGTCAAATGGGGACCCAGGCACACAGCAGACACAAAGGCCAAAGCACTTCCCTATGGGTTGTGCCTGTTCTCAGTAATGTATTCGCTCTCATTAGAGCCGTGTGCATGCTGAATTGCAGGTCTGATTTCTGCAGATGTAGAAAGGTCTGTAATTTTGCCCAAGCCAACCAGTGCAAGATTTTCCTGGTTAGCACAGCTTCTTTACTATTTTAAACTAAGTTAGTCTTTGTACAAACCCATTTTCCAAATCAAGACACAGACAGTGGACAATATAACTGAATGCATCCCTGACATCAGAATTTTAACTTTTATCCTATTACCTCTATTATCAGGGTAATACATACAAACACAGATCTTACTGTCCAAATTCTCATTACTCTTAGGATGAGACTAGAGAAAAGATTAGCCAGTGGCTGGAATGCTTTCAGATGTATTGTCTTTGCTAACTTCTCTCCAACCAACCAAGATCCACGTTTTGCCAAGATCTTCCATTCAACACACACACATTTCAGCTATATTCATGCACTGAATCAAAGATAGAGAGAACAATCCAGTATAGTTCCAATTCCTTTTTCCAAACACAAAGAACTTGAATCCGAAAGAAGCGGTAGTGAACTAGTAAGAAACAATTATTTCTGTCAACTGCTTTCCTCCTGTGTATATTCCATTTTGGGAATTCCCAATCAAGTAAAACTTTAGTAGGCTAAAAGCAATGCAATCTTTCTCACCAAAAGACATTGCCAAAAGCAACTTATAACCTAGAAAAGTCTAAGCACATAAAAACTAGCATTTTCTTGAAATCTTGATGTCCGATACTTTCATTCAGAACCAGTGTAAGGACAAAAGGAAATATTTGCAGAGTACTGCTGATACTATTCATAAATTGGAGATACTATTCCTAACTGCTCCAAATTAACAGTTTCCTGAAAGAGCCAAGGGGGGTTCTTTTGGTTTTGGATTTTTCTCAGACAGGAAAAGAAAATGGATAGCCTACACAAACAAACTTTTCATTCTTAATGCTTTCCAGAAATTTACGAGTTCTATAGAAATCCAGGCAGAACCACACTGCCTTGGAATGCAAAACGGTGAACCATGCCTGTAAGTAACAAAGATGAAGTTTTGCATGAGGTGTCAGATGAGTCCAAAACATAACCTTACTGGCAAAAACTGTGATCAGAGACTGAATCTATCATAGTGCTCATGCTACAGAATCTGCCCTGAGGTATAAACACTTGTAATATCCAGAACTATTTAATAATACTGTTTTTTTGGTACTAATTGGCCCTCTTAGCCATGCAACAATTTTAAACCCAGATAGCCAAAATACTTCTGGACTTGTAAAGTGTATGAGATTTAACCATCAATCTAGGCATTGCAATACCTCCATGATATTTTGATTTGATTATTACTACTGTGGCCTTCAAAACCCCATTATAGTATTAGAAGACAAGATGGCCTTGTTATTCCATCACTGAAGATATCTTTTTTCCCTCCAAGCTGTAAGTGCAAAAAAGGCAAAAGACAAAAATAAGCTAAGTGCATGTCCAAGTAAGGGTAGTAGCAACTGACAGGACACAACTGGAGCGGATATTAAGAATTATATTCGTGCTCATCTTCAAGACCATTAGAGCCTCCAAATTTCAGAAAACTAAAAGCTTAGGTTTATTTCACACATCTCCTTAGAAAAGACCAGCCTTACTGACGACATACAGATCTTTCCATGCCATTAGTGACATCACACAGCAGCCTTCCTTCAATGAACAAGTCAACTATGTTCCTGAACAAACCAATTCCTTCAAAGGCCTAAAGAAAAATGCTAACTGGTGTCTTGATAATCAAGAACTTTGCAGTGAACTATCACTGGAAGATTGAAATTTTCAGGATGTGGTGAAAAAACGTAAAGTAACTCTGGACAAGACAGTGTTTATTCTCCAACATAAGGACTCACCACAAAAAAGGGTGGAATCTGACACAGAAACCTGGTTTCCAGAGAATTATGATACTAGGCACAGGGAAAATAATTCAACGCAAATACCTTTCTGGTCCAGACTCTACCAAAGAAACTTTTACAGATGAGCCCAACACTAGGAAACAAGTCAGCAGCTCCTGACTCCTGAACATCTACTGAAACAACATTCTTCATGTTAAGAGACATGAAATAGCATTTCTAATACCTAATGCAGATCCATTTATAAGGGAGTGCCATCATCCTGAGATGGCCACAGTAGCATTTTTTTAGAAATTAAGTGTCTTCACATGACAAAAATATGCATATATACATCTTCAAAATAATTCCTGTTTATATACTTGCCACAACAGTGACAGTATCTCTATCTCTGGTCAATTTAATCTACATAATGACAAGGAGAGAATTAAAGAAACAAGGTGATTATACATGGCAATTAGGAAATTTTCTATTATGGCACTAAGTAAAGCAGATTAAACGGAATATTCCATATATCATGAAGATTCAGAACAAGCGTAATCTGAATTTCTTAAGTAAAACTGATAACAGTTCACAGGCTACTTGTTAAGCCTGTTTAACATAAAAAAGGTTAAGAATTCATATTAGATTAAGAAAAACTATGGTTGATAATCAAATAGTTAAAATTGCTTGGGGTCCCCCCCCGCCCAAATAGCTAGTTTTGAAGAAGTTTGCCATAAATAATAAAAAAATAAAGTCTCAGAGCTGTTAGTGTTGTCTTCAAGAGCATATGAAGGATAACCATGATCCCAGAGAACAAAATAGTCAACTGACAGCATAAAACTTGAATGGGAGAAACCAAGACAATGGCTGTTAACCAATAAAAAGTTTTTCTACTTAGTGTCACAAATGCTAATCATTTTTAAAGCAATTAAACCAGTTCTCAGGTCTTGAGACACTGAATGCCAATTGGTAGGCCCAGAAGATATTCAGGGAATAGAGCAAGAAAGTGCACTGGGGACTGAGAATAGCCCGAGGCATGGGCACTGCAGCACAAGACAGTCCATGACTTCTGCTCTTTCCCTCTTCCACTCCATCTCAGAATATCTTGAGGTCCTATCCTCCACTAGTAGCTCCTGGAGGTGCCAGTAGAGACTGGATCCCATTGGAACCACAAGAGATAGCATAAAAAACTGGGCACAAGGATACTGGTGGATTGGTGTGGCTTGGGCAGCGGCAGCAAAACAGATACGGCACACACGTATCTGGGGAAGCTGACAGTGACGGAGAACAAGGATGAGGAAATAAAGACAGGGATATGTAAGAACTGAAGTGTTACAAGAGGGCTGAGAGTCAAATTGTCAAATAACTTACCCTTTTTAAGCATTTTTTTAAACTGATTCTCATTTATGACTACAATCCACAACTTAGTTCTATCTGTTCCCTGTAGCCCTAAAGCAATGTCTGCTGGGCCTGTCTTACTCTCAAAACTCAACTAGCCACTATGTCCAAAATTAGCTACTATCAGCAAGTCCCAGAGAGTTACAGTAATATCATAAACTAAGGATCAACATAGATTTGTAAGAAAACAACCAAACCGAATTTCTCTCTATTACATGGTAGGTAGCAAACCTTGACAACAGAGGGAAGGACAGAAGTAACAAATCTTGACCTTGGCCAGCATTTTGAATTTCTCCCAAACATAACACTTATAAGCCAGTTTGGGATACATGACTTAAATGGAACAACTGTAAAGATGGATGCTGAAATGTTTCGAAAAGCTATTTTTAATTACTGATTCATTACTAAACTGAACATGCCAAAGAAAATTCCATAAAAACCTGCCCAAATCTACCACCATTTGACATTTTCATTAACGACATGGACAGTGAAATACAAAATTTACTTATTAAATTTGCAAATTACATCAAATGATGAGTATTGCAGGCACTGTAAAGAAAAAGGCTAGAATGCAGAATGATTTTGGCAACCTGACATCCCAGTCAATAATGTAAAATGAATATGATTAATTTCCATTAAAACATTGTGAGGCAAATAATATTCAAAAAACACTATGTGAGGTAAAAGTCAGATGCAAAAAATACAAGATAGAAGAATGATCTGTCAACAGCTCTTTAGAAAGGGAACTGAAGGTTTAGCAAATTAAACTTCAGCATAGTCTAGTAATGTCATCATATTGCAGAAGTAATATATTATATCAGTTCATGACCACAATGTGACCTTCACATATTGCTCAGCACCAGTAAGGCTTCAGCTGAATTATTACGTCCTATTTTGGTCATCACTCATTATTGAAGACATGGACTATGTGTACAGAATCCAAAAGAAGGATCTGGCAATAGGGAGAAATTCAATAAGCATGACTTATGAAAAAAGATTTTAAAACAAATATTTCAAAAGGTTCTTTACTAAAGTAAGTGTACTCAAAAAAATGGGTTAATTGGATAAAATATTGGGATACCCCCAGTCTCATTTTCTGTGAGCCATGAAGTGATTTGATGGATGTCTTAATGTAGTCAAATACATACTTATTGAGTCTTATAGCCTGAAAACTTTTTTTTAGCTCTAGCTTGGTAAAACCACTGTATATTTGATTAAAAGTAACCTTATGACTGAAGGAAGCAATTTTCTGACATCACCACTTAAATTTAGAAGCATAATGTAAGTAATGCTTTTCCAAATCACTGTGGCGTTTACTAATAGGATAAGTTGTTATCAGGTTATAACTTACATAATTAAAATTGAGCATATTATATGATATGCTATGATTTAGAAATTATGGAATATCAAAACAGTGATTAAGATATCCTCCACAAATACCCAAAGTAACAAGAAAATAATTCACTAACCAGTGATGATTAACACTATGCACTGGACTTACTGGAAAAACCACTCTGCCTAGTGGTTGTAAACACAATTTAAGATGGATGCTCAAAGCAGCGAATAGAAGTGAAGCAACTAAAACCTAATATAGCAAGTTCATCCTCTTTATAATATTAGATTAAAATCTTATAGCGTGGATGATTTTTATTTAGCATACTAAACTAAAATTTTAATAGAAGTCTGCTGCTACACATCCATTTTAGTCTTCCTCAACTTTAAAAAATGAAAAATACATCTATTATACTATTCTGCCTAGGGATGATAATACCTTGGCCTTAACTTCCAAACAAGTAAGGTCAAATGTCATTACCCTAACTGAAAAATAAAAATAATAAAAGAATACTGAGAAGAGGAAATATAACAGTATATGCTATTTGTCCAGGAATAAGTGCAAAGATATGCTGACAAAAGTGTTGGGGTTTTTTTTTTAACTGAGAACTATTAGTATTTATAGTTACTTCAGTCAACCAACTAATTTCCTTCCTTATCTTTACCTAAATTAGACATTGCTGGAAATATTACAGAAAATTTATAGAAAGCATATATTTAGCTTCTGACAATTTGGTTTGGCAAAGCTGAAGCTAAGCTTACAGTGGACTATACAGGAGGATAAGTGGGACTGTGTATTAACCAATGAAATGAAGTAGTAAGTGGAAAAGGGGAAGTGCTAACACCATTACAATACAACACGCAAGACCGTTATGAGAATATTGTGTTAGCTACAGCATTTACATGCCACAAAAAGGATGTCTTCTCACTGCTGAACTTAAGATGTCTGCCTTAGCCAGCTAGCCTTCCTCACTGATACCAACGAAAAAAAGATTCTTTGAGAGGCAATTCAGAAACCTGTCCCTAATGCTCCAAATTGCTCTCTGGAGAAGCTTCTTACTCTTTGGACAGTACAGACTAGTCAAACTTCAAGTCAAGTGAGGTGAGTACCCTGCAACTTGACAAATGTTTTGAAGGACAGCTACAAGACTGATTCAAGGGCTCTGGAATCTGCCATACTGAAAAACTTACCAGGAGAGAGCTCATGTTCTGTAATTGCTCAGATAAGATGACAGAGGCAAAGAGAAACACTGAAAGCTGGACTAAGATCAGAATGAAAATAGGTGTTTATTTCCATCAGTGAAAGTAATTAGCCAGGTACAAAAAGGTTTCACAAAAGGATGGGTTTCCACTTTACAAAATAACGCTGTTAGCTCAAGTAAATTTTTCAACTCACTAGTAGAATTAGCAATAAGATTACCAGACAAGACTGTAAAACTCATTTGTGTGAAAAGAAAGCAGTTTATTACACTAGCCCCTTCTAAAATTTACAAACGTAAAGATTGTATGTCTTATCTTGAAGAACACCACAATAAGCAACTAACTGGGAGTTAACTGCCTAGTAAAATAGGGATGGATTCATCTACCTACATGTTACAATGCTACTGGTATCTTTTAAGAGAGGTTGCTTCCTTATTCCACAACAAAATTTGTGTTACTTTTATCAAGTCTCTCAGGACTAGACTCCTTTAAACCATAGGACCTAGGTGAGTAAAATCAAAACATTCTCAAACCTTTATTTAGGTGCCACATAATTCAATGGGCACCCATAACACTTTAATATTAGACATCTACTTGAGGACATAGCCATAATCACCTCATCTTTCACAGAGCTGGGTGAAGTGCCTGTCTCATTCTACTGGGAAACACAGAAGAAAGCTCTCACAAGAGTCTCAATTCTAGATGGAAGTCCCAAATACATCGCCAAATATCTACCAGATCAGGGCTCAGAGAAATTGAATGAAGTAGTCATATTTTCATTTAAAACACAACAAAGATATAATGATAGTGTCCCTTCCTCTTGCAGGGATATAGTCCTTACTCAGCATACCGTTACGTCCAAGTTTTCTTTCCTGCCTGGAACAATCCAGAACCACCTCTCCTTTTTCCTAAGAAATACTCTGCTCCATAGTAATGACAAATTTTAACTCAATCATCAGAAAAAGAACCTAAGAAAAAGCTCACAGCTTGACAATTACTGGCAATCAAATGGAAAGAACTAGGTTCCAAGATTTCTTCAAAGGAAAACTCAGAACACATGAAAAGAAATTCACAACTCTGAACAGGATTTAAAAAGCAAAGAGGATTCTATGCAGCTGCTCTCAGAGCAGAAACTAGACACAAACTGGTCTGCATACGAGTGAAGGAAGGTTCTTCACTTAATTTTGGTGATTAGTTTTCTTTACTCTGTATGAGGACAGCAGGAAAAAACATCAACTGTGATCTCAGGCTTCTGGGCACTTGTGGAGCTTGAAGCGTTTAGTCCACGTCAAGATGCTTCAAGCATCCAAAGAGAGCATGCTAAGTTTACCATTAACATAGCATTTAAAAAAAAAGAATACGCTTTTACACTTTGCAATTTAATCTGACTTCAAACTATATGCTCTGTTTGATATTAGAATAGTTTGCATTATGCAAGAGTACGTTAACTAGTGTGCTGTTAGAGACCAACACAAAGGAAATCATAATGTAACTCAGACCTTTCAATCTGATAGTATTGCACAAACCTCGTGAAGACTGCTCTGCTCTTATCCTTCAGCATCATCTTATTGTTTATACCTGAGTATACCTGCTACCTAAAATATTTTTTGTAAACTTTCATTTACTTTTACTTCTAAAAAAGTTTTATTTTCAGTTTCTATTCTTTCTGTACTTCTGATTTTTATTCTTCTCCAGTACTTATTTGGAAAACATAGTTTAAATATGCTTTCGTAACTATTACAAGTACGAAGTAGGACACAGTTTATTTCTTTTACCACCACCACCCCCAATGTCAAAAGTGGATAATCTAGCCAAGAATAAATACTGCCAGATCAACGCTGAGGAATACTGGGAAAGAAGTCAGTGCACAGGATAATTACAGAAGTGGATAAAGGGGGGAAAATTTCACTAACCTGGGCAGTCAAACTGCAGCAGATGTTGAGATCTGAAGGGAGATAAATGCAAAGATTAGAAAAGCAAGTAAAGCATGGGGAGCCACTGAAGATTTGGGGTCTCAGATATCTGCTTAATTACATTGGACCTTTACAAAACCAGTGCCTTGTTAGTCTTCCATTAAGAGACAGAAATATGGTACATTAAGTGGATGAGAAAGGAAATAGTGCTAAAATTGACAGCTATACCTACAGTTTTAACTTTTTTAGATTACCTACACTGTAGAGAAATATCATTTTGACACACAGTTATCTGTTAGTACTGGACATAATTTAAAAAGATATTATCCTATCATTACAAAACAGACTAGCAGCAGATTCTGGGAAATAAAAGATGCAATACACTTCAGACAAATGACTGATGTAGATCTGAAGAAATGAACAGGTTTCTTGAACAACAGCCCATAAAAGCAAGTGAATGTACTGACAGAGGCTGATTTTTTTCCAGTTTGAGTAAAAAAATCCATACATGCTCATTAAATACTAAACATTATTTTACACATTTTAAAAAGTCGCAAATTTATGACATATTACAAGTGGTTCACAAAACAGAGACGGTACTTACCTTACAAGAACTGAATTTCTTCAAGATGTGCTATGCATATGTACTTTGCTGTGGATACACGTTTTATGTGTTTTAACTTCGAGATTTTTGGTTACTAGAGTCCATATAGTATACATCATACTTTTCATCATGCTTTGCACTCAGACACAAAGGACAGCATTTATATCTGTGCTTCTATGTGTAATCCAGGGCATAGGACTTAAGGGGAGGAGAGAGGTGCAGGATAAGGACTGTACACACAGAACGCACAACCTGAAGAGCCTCACTTACTGCAAGGTATGTAACTCCTTTCTACTACGGCTCCTTGAGCAGATGCACGTCCATCCGCAGAGAACATAAAGCAACTACTACTGTCTATGGGGAGATGACCACTCTTGCAAGGACAACTGAGACACTGGGGTTTCTCAAATGAGGAGTCTCACCTAGAGATGTCACACCTGACAATATTTAAGGAACACAACATCAGTAAGGGGGCTTGAAGAATAACAAAAATATTTGTAAGCAGTGTTATGGATGATCACTAGGGTCTTGTTGGGCAGAACATCAACTGCTACATTGAGTTTCATCCTGACTATCCTATAGCTTGTCCCAGTACGGCAGCTCAGATCTGCTTGGAGAATTATGGGTGGTTTCTATAGCCTTCATATTTTCCAGTTTAAGTCTTCGTAATGACCTAAAGCTTCTGCTTGGGGAGGGTACAGTTTACAAGCGGAACATGGCTATTTTTCTGAATGGGCAGAATAGAGAGGCTGTTTTGTCCTGAATAAGTAAAACCTTTCAGAAACTGAATATACTGAAGTGAAGACTGTTTTCAAAGTTCATAGCATACAAGATCCTAGAAAAACTGTGGATACAGTGGATCTCATGAGAGCTTGGCTCTTCACTTCTCCAAGGAAGACAGTTTTTGTTGGCACATGTTCTGTGGCACAAAGGTTCAAACATTGAGTTTGCACAGCAGAATTTGATCTCTTACTAGCAAAAACAGAGTGTGAAATGGGTAGAGACAAGTCAAAATAGCTGGCTTGTAAAGAACAGAGCTGAAGGACAAATTCTTGTTCAATTTAAGAAGGCAGTCCAAGGTGATAAGACTTAAATCACATGAAGGCAAGGATCTTACGGATCGGAAAAGGGGGGGAGGAAATCAAACCTGGCAACAAAAACTGGCATCACCCATAATCCATATTAGCAAGTCCTTCTGTTCATTATGTTGGACATAATAAAGTGGGGGAAAAAAAAAGTCTTTCCCTAGCTAAATAACAGGAGCAAAATAGACATTCCAGCAAAAGATATGAAGTGTAGACCAGCAGACAGCACTATCTTTTTGTCCAAGGACAGACTATGTGGGCACAGCACTAGACCCAGCAATGTCAAAGTAACAGAGATCTGGAGACAGCCTAAGCCACACAGATGACAGACTAATATTTATTTGAGCTGTCTGGTTTTGTGATGCAGCCTAGAAAAATGAGTTTGTTTATATGCATTTAAAAGTTCTTATGACTAACGAGTACTTTACAGAGATTCCAATCATCTACATGCCCCTCCTAGAATAAAAATGTGTCTTGCTGGGATGGTGAAGATTTTGAATACAGTTTAGCCTCCATTTGAGAAGCAGTCTGCCTAAGCGATTTAGTCTTTAAGTGCCCATCATCTGTTCTGATGAGATATAGCTGAAACACGTTGCTTTAAAGCTTCCCTGTACAGCAGAAGGACCACGACCTTTCTCTCTGATAACAGAAAATACAATTGTGGTAATGCCCATAGCTATCTTTAAGCCCAGAGATTGTCTAGAGAACAGATTCATTAATTCTGAAAGAGTTTACATTTTGAGGGCACTGTATCTGTCACTAAAACCAGTAAGCTTCCCCCAGTGAATTATTTGTCCTGGACGTCAAAAGGAGGTCCACCCCAGGCACTTATTAAACTCTTCTAGAATTTCAAGGCAGAAGCATATATATAAAAATACCAGCCTGTGGAACAGGCCAACCTTCAAAAGCCCACATGTGATCACAGATGTAGCCTAGCATATAGTATAATGTACATTTTCACTGTTGTGTTTTGATCTGCAAACCTGAACGGGCTCTAGAACTTACTGCAAGAGAGGTACAACCCTTGCAAATGTGGAAACCAAAGAAGCCACCATAACCTTCATTATGCCAAGGGAAAAGGTTTGGCTTTCAAGGGTTTAAAAACCCTATTAAGCTCTTTGATCAGGTCTCTAAATATTTCACCACTGTCTTCTGTAGAGAAGATCTGTCTGTATTAGCTCCCTCGAAGATCTGAGTTAAATCCTCAAAGCTGTCAATAATTCAAGTGACAGGGGCCCTAGTATTGTTAATGATTTTCACCTAACACAAATTAAGGAACTTCACACATGTGGTAATGTAATGGAAATGTTAAATTCTGAAAGTTAAGACATAAGAACCAGTCTCTCAATTACATTTAACTTCAGTTTGCAGCTGAACAGGTTTCCTCAAATCTATTTGTTTTTGGAGATGAAAGTAATTTCCCATTTCCTAGAAAACTTGCTATTTTAAGAGATATCATTGGAAGGACAGCTGAAAGACCACAGAAGGTAATGAATAGGAAGTGAACTGAATTGGAAGGATGATCCAGATGAAAGAGAGCCCAAGATGACTATCCAAGATGCTGGGAATGCCGAAGGCCTATAAAAAGAGAAGGCAACTAAACTGATTGTGTTCATGCAACATACAATACTGTGGGGAGCAAGGAATCTCCTCCAAATTCTTCCAAACACAGTGTATTCCTCATTTTCATACAGCAAAGCACATCACCATAGATGACATATACACTATGGTACATTTTTATTTCCCTAGTAAAAACTAGCTCCACAGTGTCCACTGCTGACAGCCAGCCTTATTTAAAGGCTAAACCTTCACTTCATTATTACAAAATTTCCCCAAGAATCTGAAAAGGCTTCTTACCAGACCCAGTAAATCTCATTTTCAGCGAAGATGCCACCAGAGTCTGAGTGTCTGTACCTAGCAATGGTCCTGGGGCTGCTATATCCTTTTGGAATACCTTTTAGCTGGCCAGCTTCTTGGAAGCCTTTTTACTTTTCATTGTGAGATGCATTTTCTTATCCAACACAGCTGATGAAAATCTTAGAGCAGAGTCCAAGGTGATGCTTTGTTTCTCAGTGGCAGTTTCTAGAATCTGAGGCAGTTATCTACTTATTTTTCCCAAGCATTAAGCCTGCAGTCTCACTTCCCTGTTCCTTGGAGGTCCAGCTGAACCTATTTCCTGGCACGTGCAGATTGAGACAAGCAATGAGACTGAATCTTCAGTATCTATCTACAGATGAGAATAAATCCACTATTTACATCTGTGTTGGGAAGACAGATTCTCCCAAGGAAGTTGTTGGAAAAAATGGCCAAGCACACACCATTTTTTCATATCAAAGATGAAGTACACAGACACAGAACACAAACACACGCACTCCACATAAGCTACTGCTACCCAAAAATCTCTACATATGCAAGTATGTATCCATCATGGAATATGAACATGCATAAGCATCAAAAGGAAAAGTCAGATTTACACAGTAAATTAAGAAACAGGCAGCAAAGCAGGGTGAGAAATACTGAAATCTATTTTTCCTGAGCTATTCTAAAGTTATAAGAATACAGTCAGTGTTACAGTAACTTTCATTTGCTTATCAATTAATGGGTAGCTTTGTATACAAGTCTATAACCATATTCAAACAATAAGCCTAATTTTCAAATAGATCTAGCCATTCTTTAAAAGTATATATTTTCTTTGTATAAAAAAGGATTTAGACTTGTAAAGATAAACTTATCAATACACACTTTTATTGCATTGACCTAATTGACTTAACAAGCTCATAAGAATTCAGGATTTACGATCCTGATTAAGTGCATACTTTTTTGAAGGATAAGAGAACAGCACTAAACACTTAACATTAGACTGCAATTCCTGAAAAAGAGAAGTTCTGTTTATTAGCAGAACAAGCACAGGACAAGTGGCACAGAGATGAGGTATACTTTCTTTCAAATATACTTAATCATTTCCTTGCAAGATTGTCCCTATTAAAAACAATTTGGAAAGTGTTTTGCATAATCTGACAGGTTTCTGTTGAGGACTCACAATTTAAACCTGGACTAATCTAGGGGGTTTTTTTTATTTGGCTGTTTGTCTATTTTAGAGGACATCAAAAAAACAAAAACTCTCAGCCACTGCAGGTTAGACTGTTTTTAAAATTGAGAGGAACAACAACCATTTGATTTAGTAATCCTATGAATTACCGGTTTGCTCTTGAGAATCTGAGTTAATGCGAAAAGTATTTAATAAAACTAAGTCAAACCCTTCCTCCCAACCCAATTCCCCAAAATCACATGGAACAGAACACCTACTAATGGAATTTGACACCAATTAAGCTGGGATAAGAAAAGCTTTCCCTTTTTGGTTCTCCCCTGGAAGAGCCAAAAGGAATACGATGCCTACTTCACATGCAGCTGATATCTACCAGTCAGGGTCTGGTGATTCTTGCCAGCTCCTTGACATGAATCCTATACAGCATGCCATATAATTAATCTGTTGATTTGTTTAATTTAGTTAGAGCCTAGTTCACAAGCAGATTATTTTCTCTGGTTTTATCAAGCTTTCACTTTTATCTAGCAAATACGGTGCAGCTGGTTAAAATTGCAAAGACCTGGCTAATTCTATTATTCCAAAGCCCAAAATGAGCTTTTATTTCTTTCTTACAAGAAGTTTCACAACACGCATCTTCCTTTCCAATACAGTTCAGGAAAAACAAGAGACAAACAGCAATCAGGGCTGGCCTCAGGAGGACTCGGAGACCTGCCTGGGACCTTAGGAGCTCCTCCACTGCGCCCAGCTGGTGTGCAGTGACTGAAGCACACCAAGTCTGCAACCTCCAGTTACCATGGACCTGAGTGGTGACACACAACCACCCTAACACCAGTAGGGCCTGTAGCACCTGTGTTTCAGTACATGGTCAAGAGCACCCAACACTCCGGCAGAAGCTGCCTTTCCAGGTACGAAATACAGGACTTTAAAAGTACAAGAACCAGATCTGAGGGCTAAGGGAAAAGTCACAGGCACAAAGGTCCATGTATAAGTGGTTTTTTTTCTTAGGGCACTTGGAACCAGCATCCCATTCTAGCAGTCAGGCTATTATCAGCCATCCTTAACAGTGGGAAAGTTACAAGAGTTTTAGCAGAAAACTGTCACTTGTCCAAGTATCATATCTCTTTTCAAGTATTGCTACAGTTTTAAAAACACAGTAAACAATGGAACAATAGTAACTTTTATTTTCAAAAGCTGAGGAAAGTAATCTCTGGTTTGGTAGATGTACCAGCAAGATGTGGGTGGGTTTTTTTCCTTGTAGCCTTTGACTTATCTGGAATTACATACTTTCATGTACCTCCAGAAGTACGTAAAAACATGTTTTTATCAAAAGCAGACAAAACTAGGATAAAAAAAGTCCAGAACTGTCTACTGGAGCTGATGTAACTGTGTTGAAGGGCAGAATCTATGCTGTTCCTTCATAAACACTGATCTACTCACTTTCACAAATACAGATCCACAGAGACTTTCTAAGGTTTTAAATAGTCTCGCCCTGCATACATCATTGCCCACCAGCAATTAATGCTATAGTTCTTCACTTATTCATGTTGTCATTAAAATAAATACTTCTTTCAATTAAACAGTTTCTTCCCTTCTTTTTGAAATTAGTTCATTTGAGTTAGAGGTATGAGCGCTTGCTTAGTTCTAAAAGCAGACCTGAATTCTTGAATGAGTTTGGGTTTATGTAGAATTACAGAAGTGGTGGGTTTAGATACAACTCTTCATTCTTTAAGCCCCAAGCAGCAAGTTTATCTTTAGTCCTACAACTGTATCCTTCAACCTGGTGATTCACACTCCTGCTTTCTCTCACAAAGATTTCTGTTACTGAGTATACATCCATCCTTGGTAATCGCATGCAAAATAATTATAAAAATAATCTTAAATATATGACCTGCAGGTATTAAACTCTTTTGATCCTGATCACTTATCCGAGACTGAAGGTTAGAAAAATCTTACATGTTCTGGAAAGGGAAATAACTGCTATTTATGAAATTCATGTTTTAATTTTCCATTTCAACATCAGTAAAGCTAGGGATTTTTTTATTAAACTATTTGTATGTCAAGCTTTCTGAAAGATAAGTGAGCATTTACCTAGTACTTAATGGACCATATACATAAGCAAACAGAAATCTGACATTGATGGTATCTACATAGTTTCTTATCAGTCTAAACAAACACATGAATTTTTATTCCAATTCATACTGTTCCTTACCATGCCTATCATACTCACTGATCAAAGTGTTGGTTAGGCTTTAAATATTTCAGAGTATAGTCAAGATTCCTGTATGCATAACACAAGTTAAGTAATACCCCAGTCCTCCATGGATTCTTTGTGTATATTGAAAGGTACCTAAATTAAGTTTTGCATACAAATCTGAATCATAAATAATCAGATATTTTAAAAGCTTAAAGAAAGAAAAAAGTGAGCTATTTTCCATTTATTAATGCTATCTGCAAAGCTAAGAATGAAAGCTAAGCTTCTTGTTTAGAATGGTTTTATTTGAAAGTAGCAGAAGCTTACTATATGTTGTTTAAGAGCATTTTCCTCTCTGGTTTAAAGGAGGACAAGAATTACACAGTAAAATTGAGTATTTAGAGATAATTATAACAAAACCTTGTAGTTTTCAGGAAGGGGTTTTGATAAAACTTATCAGTGGAGAGTTCGAAAGCTTTCCGCTCTCAAAAGTGACATACAAAGCAAACTGACTACCATTGAAGATCTTATAAGTAGTTAAGCTTCACGGTTGCTCTGAATCTGAGCAAAAAAAAAAGCTGGAATTTAAATCTCTTACTATAATTTTGAGGTAATTTTTATAATATTAGATTCTAACTGTATTTTTGAATAGTTTTAGAGTGTTATCAAACATTACATTAGAAACAGCCTTGATCAAGTTGTTTTCATGTACTGGAGCTGTATTTCGCAATCAGAGTTTGTGCCAATCTGATGGGGGGAAGCACACTATAAAAATACACATAATATTAAAAAATGATACAAAGTCGACCAGCAGCTTTAGTCCAATCTAGAAACAAGGAGCATTCATACAAGCATCTTGGTACAAAGATTACAAGCTTTTTGTTAAATAAATGTATTTTAGAGGTTCTATGTGACTGCGTATATAGCCTTGTTCTTCAGTTCTCTACAAGCGTTAATGATCATTTACAATCTATCCAACAGCTTTCTCTACAACATTTCCCTTCTACTCCTCTGAATACTTTTATTTCTAAATGTCTTTAGAAAACTTATGGGGAAATAGCTGTCACAAATAGCCTACTCATCCAATTAGAGTCCTTTGAAATAATCTAATTTGAAGTGTTATAGAGTAAGATCTACATGATTAAAAATGAAGTAGCAAGCACCAGCCTTGAGTAAAAGTCAGTTTATAGCTGTTCAAAAACAAACCAGCCCCCACTGTAAGGTAATTTTAAAAACAAATATCTGATGTAGATTCAGTAGTCTAACCCATGTACTACCAGAAAGCAGTGACACCACTTGCTATATTGCCTACAAACCTATGAGCTTTTAAGGAGCTGACGATTTTACAGAATTCAAGACTTATTATCATTAATCTTACTGTTATATCACGGATGAGTAAATATTGACATGATCCTTTGGTTTTTATAGTGGGTTCTAGTTCCACTAGTCCATGGCTTTTTAATCAAATACCCTTAAATAAGAGGATGTGTAATGATCTAAATAGAGCATCCCATTGCAGGTTTTGGTCTTTTTTCCACCCTTTCCCTTTTAAGCCTTTTGGTTTGCACCCCTTCAGTTTAGACAGCACCACCAGGAAGCTGTTAAAAAAATAATTCACCATTTAAGTAGTGCGGTGAGTGCCAGCCAGACACATTTCATGTAACGCATCGCACAGTTGCATCAGAATTTCTTAGATTAACAGTGTACCACAGGAAAAAAAAATCTGCTAGGGAAAAAAAATTAACTTTAGGACATGTATAAGAAACAGCCGAGTGACAGCTTCCCCAGCATCAGTTACTATAGGCAGCAATAAAAACCAGCTGAACTGGCAGCTAGAAGCACCAGGTAGCAGGATCAGTTATATTAGTACAATAGTGGTAAACTACAAAGCTAAAGTTCGAGAGGCAGAAAAATCCAAGTATTTTGCTTTTAATAAACCTGGAAAATGGTCTATAAAATATACTCTGACAATGCACATTTTAACAAACATACCTCAATTTAAAGGAACAAAAATTATACGTTTTACCTGTTTTCTGTTATTTACTTCTTCCATTATTGCTCTGAAAGGGACAAGTACCATTGGCAATTTATGCAGCTGAGTATCAAAATGAATTCTCTTTGGAATAGTTTATAGCAACCATGGAATTATAGAAACTATTATAGAAACTATGGAATAGAATATTTTTTTCAAGTGTCTCTTTTCATGGTTAAAGTATTTTAAACCTTTGAGAACAAGGAACTAAAATTTCAGCTGGGTCAACTATTAGATCTGATTAGAGCCCTGGAATCTCTTTTAATCAGAGACAATTTCATGTTCCCCCCTAACACAACTTGCACTTGAAATATTACTTCCTATCACCAATCATTTTCTTAGTCCATAACACAAAGGGAAATAGCTGTAGTTTTACATACAACATATGTAGGAAGAAACATGCACTTACCAAGTGAACATAAGGCACGAAGTATCCAAAAAGTGCAGCTGGGATCCCAAAAGCCCAGATTCGGTAACTGAGAACTTTGAAAACGGAGAAATTGCAAATCTTTTTTCCAGGAGGAAATCTGAACTTTCCCTTCTTTCCTCCCTCCTTTTCTTTGGCATTGGAAACAAGGGGTTTGTACGTAAAGCCAGCCAGGAACAGAACAAACATTAGGATGCACAGGACCCGCAAGGTGTTGTATAGGCCAACGGAATCGATCAAAACTCTCAAGAGGAAGGGCAGTGACACAGTGAACAAGCTGCTGCCTGCAGTGACAATGCCGTTCACCAGTCCAAGGCGTTGCTTAAAATAGTGGCCGAGGATGACCAAGGATGGCTGGTACGCAAATGAGCAGCCACAGGCAAATAAGACTCCGTAAGTGAAATACAGAGGTTCAATGGTGCTATACCAAAAGAAAAAAGAAAAAAATTAGTGTTTCGTAAAACACTATGCTCACATTCACCTACCATATGTAAAACAGTTTTCTAATGAACTGACATATTTACAGAAGTCAGTCAAGAGTTTGTATGTACTTATAGTTGAAATACACTGTGTCAGCTTAATTCAGCAGTTATTCTATTTTCTTCCACTGAACATTTCATAGAATTCAATGAACAGGTAAAAAACCGAAGTTATATTTAAACATAACTACTCCAAACAGTCTGACTAAAAGTTTTAAAAATCATTGTCAGGGTGAATTAGACAAATTTAAATTCAACCATACTTGGTTTGGGTTTTTTCTTTTCCAAAGAAAATTACATTGTTTTGTTTTACGTATTTCTTCACTGTGCTAGCAGTTCAAAAGTAATACTGAACATTCCTCATGAACCCAGATCAATCAAGTATTTACATAGTTTACTATGAAAATACAATAGCAAAAGTAGTAATCATTAATAATGAAAAATAAAACATAAAAATACTGTCAAGTTTGGGTAATATAATGCATTATTCCCAAGTGACAGACTTTTTAGGTATTAATTTTTTTAGACAAATAAGCCCCTTTTTATTAAATATACTAAATTCAGTGTTTTAATCCATATATTATATATGTTAAGAAACAGGAAAAAAATTAATAAAGAACAAAACATTTCAGCTCATATTAAGGAGGATCTTCATCCCAAGGTTCTCCACCATTACCATCTACTATACAAGTGAAATGAAGCAGAGCCATTGTATTAGATCACAGGCAGGCATGTGACATTAAAAGGTACTCAGTGCAAAAAATCTTAGCAGTATGAAGTACCAGCATTAGTATAATTAAATTAGTATTATAGTATTAATAATTCAAAGGAAACATTTTTTACATTTAGATGAAGGAGGCAATGTGTGAGAAATGTTTTTATACAAGATTTCTGAGGTGGCACAGGTTAATTATTATATATAATTATAATTATTTTTTTTAATACTATGTTTTCAATGAATCATGGGCTCTTTTCTACCAGCTAACACCTGGTTTTAAAGCAGTTCTAGAAAACCATCTAACCTGTTAGTCAAGATATTAACTTTTTTTAAGGTGTATGAATGCTTTATGCAGTGCTTTTCATCATAGGATGTTACGTGCCAGCCGTGTTACCAAAATAGACTCCACAGGCTTCCCCATGCAATTACACAAATTCTTAGAAAACAGTATTTGACTAACAAAGGTCTAACACCAGGAACTCTGGTTGTACCATGTAACAATATCGTGTTGCTTTCTACATTAAACTATCGATTTCTAAAACTGATTATACACAAGGTAAACCAGCAAAAACAACATAAGGGGAAAAGGACTGATTACCTTTATCAGTGGAAAATAACCAGGAAAAATAAAAACAGAAGTTATAAAATGAGAGAAATGAGAGGAGAAACACAGTAAGGACAGAGAACTGCTTTCATCTACAGATTCATTCAAAGAGTTTGCAGCATGACATATATAGTAAGATATTTTCTTGCATTACAAATACTCTTACATCTCAGGTTCCCAAGAAGTAAAATTTATATTAAGAAATAAGTATGTAACATGAGCGGCAAATCATATTTACATTTATCTACTATACAATGTTTTACTTCTAGAACATTGACTTCCATATCTGAACTACACCCCCTCAATTAACTGATAACATCATAGTAATAAATCATTTTACTGTAAGTAACATAATGAAACACCATGAATGCACATTAACATGGCATGTACTCTAACAAGAATTCACCTTTCGCCTCAAAGCACTCCTCAAATTCTAAAACAAAATTCAAATAAGCTAAAATATTTTTTAAACCTTCACAAAATAAATTCCTTCGGCATGTCTCTTCTGTGCCCTTGTTCCATTGGATATCAGGGAAAAACAAGGATGACAGCATTTTGTTCAAAGGAAGAAAAAAATCTTTCCTTTATGAAGAGGTTTAATTTATAACAACAAGACTGTTTTAGCATTCATTGCTTAACACACTACTGGGAAGTGAGGAGGAAGAAAGACTTTTCCAAGATGCACTCTTGTAGTTTTTACCTCACTTGTGGTAACAAGCCTCTTAAAACATATCAGGAAGTGGGGGTTTTGTTTGTTTGCTTTAATAAAAATGAATCAAGCAAAATATTTGCATTTGGTTTAACATAAAAAAAATAAAAATCAGAAACTTGAGCAAGTAACAAGAAAACCAAGCCTTCTTTTTCCCATATATAAGTTATTTCAAGAATAAATATAAACAGTAGTCTTGGTACCTAAAACAGAGCTATTTGTCTTCTCTTCCTTGAAATTTACAGGTATGTTTTCACATTAGGGGACATGTGCCCAAACTAGACATATTAGCATAGGCACAGTGCCACACAGTGAGGATATTCATCCATCCAGATCACAGCCAGTTCACACCTATCTGGTTCAGAGTATAGGCATAGAAAGCACATTTTCACAAGCCTGACTGCATAGGTATATTTTCATCTATGCAAGAAGCTTCTGAATTTTGCTTTTGATTATTCCTGTACTTATTCTGCTAAGGGTGGGGGGAAAAAAAACAGACTGAGAACTAGAGGTAACTGTGGCTTGTTTCCCTGCTACTTCTTACCCTATCTTCACTAACCAATTTCTGCTGATTGCTGGGTGAGTAAATTCCTGTTTCCTCATCTTTTAGTGGGCACATCCAATGAATCAGCTGCTCTTGAACTTCTTAGGATTTATTCTGCAAAAGTTACAGAAATGTACACAATGAAGTGTAATCTGGAGAAAAAACCCACTCAATTACTGTTCAAGTCTTCAACCTCAAGTTTCAAGAAAAACTGAGGTTTTCTTAATAAAGCCAATAAGCCCTAAATATATGCCATTATGCCAAGGTTTCCACTATCTCTGTGTTTGGTAATTGGACCAGTAAGAATAGAAGGAAATTTAAAAAAATCAAATTTTACCAGAACATTAAAACCTTCCTGGAGGTCCTACTGCATATTTATCAACATCAAACCAGTGTTTTAAAAGCAGATGGAATGGGCAGGGGGAAGACAGAAACAGTGTTTGTGTATCCACTAAAGCACCACATACCTCAAGCAAATGCAACAAGTTTATCCAGGACAATGCTGTTGATCTTACAGCATTAGTCTTGCTGTTGATATATTTATACATAGTGGTTCCTGTTAAACAGGGCATGCCCTTATGAGGTTACATTATATTTTTTTAAATTACTTTTGAAGTTGAAAGTACCACTTGGACTTTTCACAAGTCACAGTTAGAAAGACAAAAAAACCCACAAAATAAAACAAGGTTTCTACTCTAACAAGTAATATAAAGTAACACTGCTTATTCATTCATATTCTGTTGCTAGGATCAGCGTTACTTCTACACTGTAGAAACTGATAAAATACTTCATATGTAAAGAAAATAAGTTTTTACCTTACAAAAGAACTTGAAAGGAGTCCAGCAAACCCTACTGCAGCTCCAATAACAGCTACTTTTCGACAGCCAAAGAGGTCTGTGAATATGCTGACTATTGGAGAACAGAAGAAGACCATGCCCATGGAAAGAGAGCTCACCCATGCTGCAAAATAGAAGACAGCATTTTAGAAGGCCAAGTGATTTAAGCTTTCAGCTAGTATTTGTTTCAGTTCAGCAATATAAAATCTTAGATAAAAGCTGAGTAACAACTGGGCAACTATTTTAAAAACATTAAATACATTTTAAAATATTTTTACCTAACATGGTAAAAAAGCCTGACCAATCTACATAATCAATTAATTTAGACTCAGCTCAAGGCATCCAATTAGCTACAGAAGTTATTACTTTTACTTTAAACACACACACACACACAATCATTCCTCCAGTAACTAATGTAGTATTCAAACTGATGACTGGACCATTAAAGATACTTTAGAGGCTTGATATCCATTCTGACATCAATTAGCACATTTCACTTGATTTAATTCTAGACTTTAATGACTTTAAACAGCTAGGTTTGCTTAAAAAAATTAACAAATTTTTTACTTTGTTACACAGATCTAGATCACACTGAACATTAATGTGTAAAACAACAAGCTTTTATACTGCAATATACACATTAAAAATATAGTTTTACTTTAAACTATGAGAACTTGAGCTAGTACAACCATTTCCATATATAAGGGGAAATATTACTACATGTGATACTGCTCCAGCTTTACACACATTGTTAAAACTGTACTTTGTTTATAAATGAGTCTTTAGAGCATGAAGATTTAGTTCAGGTGTGTACACTAAAGTTTCAGCTGCAAGTGTGGTTTTTATTCCAAGTGTACCAAAAATATCTTCAAACAACTTAGGTAGAAGAGAACTTTATTCATTGTAAATTAAAAGTCAGCTTTCTGCTTCACTTCATACAGGTGTTCAGAACCACATTATTTACCTGCTATCATCTAATCGTTCTTTGAAACATGCATTACTGATGTTACACCCAAGAGTTCTCCAAGAGCGTAAAGGTAAATCAAGCTGCTGCAGCGCAATAGTTACAACAAATATATTTAGGTGGTTAAGTGTCCCCGTTTAGTTGGGAAAAAAAGGTCTAAACAGGTAGTGGAAAATGCTGCTGATGCAAGATGCATTGTAAAAAAATATTTTAACTTCTTTTTGAATTTTACAGAAGATGAAAGAGCTTTTTCAACCTGGAATGGACTTAAACCGGTGTAGCTAGAATTTTGTTTAGAATATCTTTCCTAAAGAGACAGATAAACAATTGTCATCCAATGATAAAAGCAAGTAAGTTTATCTGGGGAAAAAAAATTATAACCAAGAGACCTAATGAAGAATATTTGCAAGTATATCTATCAATACCAAGACTTAGAAGTAGTGTTGTTAAAGCACCAGTGAGCCCTACACATTGATGAAGATCCCATTGTGCAAGACAATAAAGAAAACAGAGCAAAACAAACAAGCAAACAAAAAAAAATTGTTTGTTCAAAGAATTTACAATGTAAAGAAAGACAAGAGAACAGATGTCTAGAGAAAAACAGACATGAGAGTACAAGAAATAAAACCTTTATTTTAGTGCAAACAATGATCTCAAACCATGACCTAGCTGTTTGGGACAGGGGGGTGTTATTGGGTTTTTTTGAGCTGGGATGTGATAAACAATCGAGTTTTAAGGCACAATCTGAAGAACAGCAAGGTACTTATATGGGTACTTCCTGCATCTCCTGGGTATGACAAGATAGCCCTGCCAGCCTTGCACCTCTGCAGCAGAAATGTGAGCTATATGAAGGGAGAGCACTAAAGACCAGGAAGAACAAGGCCCCCCCGTGATCCTGAATTTATGAAAGGTCCATCCTTTCTCTTCCTCTGCAGTCAAGGAAGGCTCCAATTCACCTTGGGTGTGTCAAGGGACAACTTAGTGATCTGTCCCATTTTACAGCCCAGGTGGCTCCTGATTCTACAATGCAACATTATACTAACTACAACTTGTAAGTAGACTCAGAGGGAGTAAATGCTCCCATACAGTCTGGAGATCAGCCAGTGGCGAGGCTTCTAAGATGTCCAGCTTCTACAAGACTCATCTTTTCACTTCTTTCCCAGAGTGAGCTCCGTAGAGCCTGCAGTTCCACTGCCCAGAGGAAACTGCAAACACGAGAAGGTAGCATGTCCATGGCTTGCTGCTACCCCCTCAAATAAACAGTAGCTCCACCAACCATGAACACTCCTCAGCATCTCTGTGTGACTTGCAGGGCAGCACTAAGAATCACAGAGTACCTGTAACACCTTGGGTGTCTGCAAGGCCAAGACAAAAGTCTTGAGAAATGGGCATTACAAGACTCACTGTGGTATAAAGGTACCAAGGAATGGTTGAACCTCCTGCCAACCTTCCTGCTTAGGTATGAGAAGGCACATAGGCAACTGTGACACTAGACAAGCGCACCAGAAATTACCGGTTATGAGATTCAATCTCACATGGACAGGTACACGGATCCCATTCATGGGGACAAACAGGTAAAGAAACTGGACAACTGAAACAGTTTACATTAGCTTGCATAAAGTCACAGACTGAATTACTTCAGAGCCACAGATACAAGTCCAGCAATCCTCATTTCCAGTTAGCACAGGCTGTGATTCAATTAGCATTCTCCTTAGTGAAATCAAATAGTTTACAGTACTTTTTAGTGGCTTACACAGCTAATAAAATAATTGGAATATCAAAGCCTGAAGTGAAAACATTCAGCTCAAATTGCAGTCAGTTAACAACATGCTGACTGTCTCTTCATGCTTTCAGGTACTAATGAGAGAAATATGCCTTTCTTATCACTTGATCCTTTTTTTTTTTTTACAGCAGTGACATGCAAAGCCTAAAAGAGAAGAAAGGTTCCCACGAAGAACACAACAGACAGTTAAGAAGGACAATGGCCTTATCTGAAGCATTTCAGGAGGGCACTGCCATTAAACTGCAGAAGTGGGAGCACATGCTTCACCACTTATCTACCTAATGGAAACTGGAGCCCTTTAACTTACAACTTGATAAGGCTCTTGGGTCCTACAGAAATGTAACTTAAAGAGATGTTGCTGGCGTGTCTTGTATGAACAGCTTTATTATTTAGTGAAAAGAATATTCTTGAATTTTAACTTCACATGTAAGCAAGAAAGTTTACTGTATTCATCTCCTGTGAAGAAATCCAGCACCACAAAGAATTAAGATATAAACAGAACAGCATGCTTAAATCATTAGCTTCCTGAAGGCAAATAATTCTTGCTGCAATGTGCTGATCATATGAAGAAACTGATGGATATAAGATATTTTCAGTAGATCCAAGTAATCTTTTGCTTTGCTCAAGTAAGTTTCCAAGCATTCTTACACCTTTTCACTCAATATGAAAGAGGTACAATGACTTGCCTTCCACATTTTTAAATCGAAATTTCAACTGTCCCAAGTAATATGAAAAATTACAAATGCAGCTTGCCAGGATGAGAGCTCTCTAGAGCAGTTATTACAGATTAATTAAACCATTTCTCCTCTAGGCTATTGGCTCCTTTCCTGGCCACAAGTTGGCTATATTCCAGAGCTGCTAATTCAGATACTAATACAGCACCTAATTGCTACATATAACTGCATTCATATTCATATACGAAACATTTTGATTGCCATAGAAGAAAAGCTATTCCTACTTGAAGGACTTAAGCCTTCCTTAAGGCACTGCAAATTAAGAATTAGATCCTCAAAACATGTAATTGCAGAACAACCAATTCCCCGAGCGTTCCTAGAAGATGTAACAGAAGTTATCCTTAACATAAAAACACCAGACCCGAGAGCCTATTGGTAGTATCTATACTGAAAAGTCTGTTTCTATGCCATTGAAACAGATAACAGATTACCAAAAAACCTTAACTATAAGTATTCCAGAATGAAAAGTCACAGCTACATATTCTTTATCAGTTCACTACAAATGTATGTGCTTCATCTATAATTTGAGTACACGTTAATTATTTCTCTGTTCAGCTATGAAACTATACCACCTACTTCACAAATATGCTGCCATTTTACCACAAGTTTTTTAAGTCAGCCATATTTTAAATAGAGTGTCTTTTGTCTTCAATAAATACAGCATCTAACATCTGAGCATTTACAAGATCATTCCCATGGTCACAGCTGGATTACATAATACATATTTATCTAGCAAACTATGAACCAAGCTGTTAAATGCTTTAGTTCATTCTTTACACTCAAGCACTAGAGCTTATAAGACAACAGAAAAGAAAGCATTAATACCATATCACATCAGAATGCTTTATCATGCATAAATTTAAATAAAGGCTACTCATCCATAGCATTCCTCTTATCAAGATTTTTCTATGCATTACAATAAGAATCTTATCAGTTTTATCCTCACAAGTGTCTTTCAAGTGGTTGGCTTAACACAGTAATAACACCCTTCATTCTTTAATGAACTTCAAGAATTTTTTTAATATCTTCCCCTGAGAATTTTCTGGTTGAGACAAGGAACAAAAAGCTACTGTCTGGAAGACAAGTGGTATGAGGCAAGTGAAGAGATGAATATTTAAACTAAGGATTCAAAAAATCAACTCAAAAATATTTTGTTTCCCCACATTAAAAAAATCAGATACATGTTTGGGTAGCTCGTGGAGCAAACCAAGACAACAGTATAATTACAGTTCACTGCATAGCTTGCAGAAAAGTATGTCTAGTGCCAAACAGACGTAAGCACAGATTAAGAGGAAAGCACAGACTGGAAAGTGAGAGCAAGCTTTCTACATTTCATATAACAGGTTCTCATGTGCAAAGACCTATAGCTATTGTTTTTAAGCACTTGCAAAATAGACTGGCCAACCATCCCCTAAACCAGTGCCTCTGCTCACTGTCAGACATCCTTCCTAAAAAACAGTTCTCCCACCATTTTATGTAACCAGTAGTGTAGTTCAGGCCATACTACACTGCTAATGCTTTTAAGTACAAACAATAACAATGCTGAATAATGCAAAATTCTTGCATTAACTCATAATGAGCAGAAAGTACAGAATCAGAGACAAACTGCTTCAGAGGCAATCTCTTGCTTTATAAGATAGAAGTAATACTTCTCATACTGAAAGTGTGTGAAGTTGTTGTTTTGTGGAAAGTACGAAGCAGATTTAAATAAAATAATTTAAAATGATTGTGTAAAATAAATAATATAGGACAAATTACATGAGTGGCAGAGGTTTAAAAATGTTTCATTGTCTCACACTGAAAAGGTTTGTGCAGAAGTAGCCTGTTACAATAAAAATCATAATGCAGAATTGATACAACTGCTTCAAACAATGGTACTTGGTAACTTCTGAAAGCACAACTTTAATAGTATTTAAGTGGGTTTTCCTTGTATTTTATAAAAATACTTGGAGAAAAGGGAAAGACAATATTTACAATATGAAAATCTTCATGCTTCCATTATTAGTTATGATTTATGCAAGAATGAAGAAGCCTGTACATACTCTCCCAGCCTCAAACCATTAACAACTGAGGGTTGTCTTGTCAGGTTTTTTTGGGGTTTCCTACTAAACAAATTTGGACATCACTTTTTTCTCCAGTGTATTTATCAATACTCTTGCAACTTCTCCTCCATGAACTTTCATCCTCTCCCGGAACACCTACACATTTTCAGCATCTGCAACATCTTACAGCAAACTACCCCATGACTCGCCATGTGAAGAACTTCCACTTCTATCATGGCCATTTACATACAAGGACATTCTCTTCAGCAAAGCAGAAGATTGGCTTCCATAACATGATTTGTTATGAGTGTAGCTTGGGAATGAGAGATCTTGTTTTGGAGAAAACAGAAGTGGTTGTTCATAGTTATTTCTGGAGATAATTTGCCTGTCTCCAGCTAGTATTAGTAATTCCTTGCCTGCATAATCACATTTACATGGCATTTATTTTTAAGAAAAAAATAATTGCAATACTGTCTAGATCAAAGACTGATTTAGCCCAGTATCCTGTTTCTGACCACCGCAAAATACTTGGACAAAGAACATTTGAAACAGGGCTAGCATCCTGCAATACTTCTTCCCTAGCTGTGTCTTCCCAACATCCAGGAATAAGCAGCTTATAAACCTCCTAAGCAGAAAATGGCTAATTCTTCAAGAACATTCAGTTCCATCAATAGTACTTTGGCTTCACTGCACTTTATTGTAATCAGTTACAGTACACGCTTACACACCAGCACCACATAAAAAAATTCCTTCGAACCTGCTCATACTTTAATAGTCCTGTACTACATATGAACTGATCATCCCTGCTAAGCTTCCTCTTGCAACCTATGATTCTATATGCCTTTATCAGATCTGTTCATACCCATTTTTCTCAAAATTAAGCATCTTTTTTACTTCGTCTGCCTTTGTATAGAAGATATACATTTCCCTCTCCCCCTTTATATTGAGTCTAATTGTATCATACTGTCCCTGAGACACGGTAGTCAGAACTGCATACAGTATTTCATATGGGACAAACAATAAGTTTCTGTGCTAACATAACTTTTTTCCCCCTCATTATTTCCTATCTTTTTTCTTTTTTTTTTTAAAGTATTGTAACTGCTTCATAAGAAAAGTGTTTAGCAAACTATTCATGACCTTATTTTCCCCACTAATGGTAATGACTGATGTAGAGGCCATTTTTTTTTCAGCCTGTATTTGGATTTTATTTCTCCCCATAAGACACATATGTACACCAAATTTAATCTGACATATTAATCACTCAGCACTAACACAAGAACTGAGCAAGTCATCCACCATCATGTTCATGTATGAGGACAGGCTACAAAGTTTGAATTTGTTCAGCCTGCAGATAAGACCAGCAGCTCAAAAGGAATCTAACAAGTGCCTCCAGATAGCTAACAGGTGATTATTACATAATATGGAGCTAGTCTTTTCAGACAAAAGACAACTGAAACTGCAATAAAGAATAGTCGAAGTAGATGCTATGAAACAATTTTTCACCGCGAAGGTAGTCAGACACCAGAATGTGTAGTCCTGAAAAGCTGATGAATTTCCATCCTTATTGGAAGCTTGACTCAGCAACACAGCGAACAACCTGATTTAACTCAGAAGTTCAACGTATTTTTTAATTTAGCTCTGCTTTGAGTGAGCGTTGTCAGGCCAGATAACCAGAGTCTCATCCAACTCAAGTTATTCTGACACTATAATTTATGGAAGAATACTGTTCTAAACCCCTGCTTCTTGAAAAACTGTACTCTGAAAAGCATGTTAAACATCAGCAGTTCTTCAGAAATACAAATTTTAGGATTGGCAATATTAGGCTGATTACCAATCCTTTGTTTGTGAATCTTAGATGTAAAGACTTTAAGGCAAGAAAAAAACCTGACACAGAACTAAACCGTAAGATTAAAACATTTTTTTTTTCCTTAGAATTCAAGGATACCCTCAACTCCTTCCCATTTCCTAAGTCAAATAGATCCTTACAAGTATCTCTCACGAAACCTGTTGTTGGCATTATAGATGTAAGCTTCATTGCTTAGAACTGCTGTATCTCCCTCCTACTGACGCACTTTTTCCATCAATATTGTTTTATTCTTGTTGCCTGTGCCCAGAAGCACAGGGCTACCCTTTGACTAAGGCACTCCAGAAACACCCTCTTTTATCCATTATCTGTTTCTCTTTCTCCAGGAAGAAGCTAGTAATTTCCAAGAGACGGACTTGTTCAACAAATGTTAGGTAACCAACAGAGCAATTGAACCACTAGACCCAGCAAGTATTAGAATGTCCTCCCATGTCCACAGAGCCTCTGTAGGTCAGCCTCCTGGAAATTGCCAACCCTATTTTTATCCGACCTATCACTACCCAAAGGAGACATCAAATGCCTTGTGCTACATGCCTTGCTTGCACACACGCCTGTGAAAACTGTTTCAGAGACTGCTCAGTAGCTTCTCATGATTTCTGAGCAATTTCGTTAGTTGTGGGTGCAAAAGGGAGAACTACTGAATTTCCACATAGTTGTTCCCATTACTGAGCAAACCACAGATCACAGAACAGTAAGTCAGTAGAAAAGAAAAGCAGATGTTGAAATGCATGTATTGAAACATTTAGAATTCCTACTGTCAAAAGAGTGCACTTCTTGTTCTATTCAAAAGAGATCTGCTGATCCCATTAGAGAAAGCATGTGTTAAAGGACTAAAAATAAATTTATGACATAATGCTGCCACAGGAAGTATCCTATACTCTGAACTCAGGTTACGTGACTACAGCTTTCGTTTTGCTTACTTTCAAGAGTATAGTTTGCAGATGTCTGAGGTAGACTCTCCCTTAAAGCAATACTATCAAAAAAACCAAACAAAAAGTTAAATCCCAGTTTAAATGAAAATTCTAAAATATTTTGAACAAATGGTATTTAGCACAAGAAAATACCATCTCTCTTGGACACCAGAGCTATCTTGACCTGGCATTAAGAATCAGAATTATCTATAAAGGATGTAAGCAGATTTCCACAACACACTCAAAGAGACAATGGCCGATGCAAAGATTTATGAACCAGAGACTAATGGAAGAATCTGACAGCAATACAAGACATTGGTTTTTTCTCCACTCTTTCTTGTCCCTGTGGAACAAGTCTTTTACTGAACAACTTTATTACTGAAAGATACTGGTAGTTATAATGAGTTGGAAACCGAGAACTATATATGACCCACTACATCCCAAAAAAGAGAGATTTTTGATTATGGAAACAGGGTGTCTGTTCAAACTGTTTGCTATCACAATCATGAAAGCATAACCTCTGTTTTCAGCAGACATTAAACCATCATCAGACAATCTGAAATAGTTTATTCTGAATGAAAAGGTTGAACCCACAGATTTTACAGATAGCTGTAAGCTTTCTTGTGCTTATGCATAGGATCTCTTGAGTATGCCTGCCTTGTGACAGTCCAAAATGCTACTTCAGGTTTATACAAGCCTTTTTGATCTTGATGCAACAAGGTGGAAAGAAGCATAAGGTTACCAATATGCTGTAAAATTAGCAAAATAAGCTCATATAGTAGGAGTCGGAAACAAAAACAATCTTTGTATCAAGTCAGAACATAAGCCAATTTCTTCCAAGGCTTTATGCACCATAGATGCTCTCTGACATGATGCATGAAACATGAAAGGCCAAGTGCCAGAAGAGATTCGTGTATACCCTTAATACAGTGGCCCTCCCCAAGCCTGCCATTTACAAAAACAGGACTAGACCAGTTTCACCCTCTGCCTTAAGTAATGACAACAAGATCAGAATTTTTATTGAGATCAAGTCCTTGTGAGCATAAGCAGCAGGAAAACAGAAAAGTCAGGAAAATGGGTATTTGTGTACTGACAAAACATACTGAATCACTGCAACTAGCTCATTACCTAAACTACCATCTAATTTACACTTCGTATAATAACACAAGCTTAGGCAGAATTGGGGTGGCGTGGTTTGCTTGTTGGTTCCACCTTCAACAAATCAACAAAAAAAGAGATAGTAACAGTGAATCCAAATCAAGTATCATGGGAAACTGATCATGACATTTTCTTCAAACTACAAGGCACAAAATAGGAACCTGAAACAGTTAAAGAAAAAGATGTTCTTATAGGCAAACAACTTTTACTACTAGATAGACTGCAGACCTTCTATTTAGTTTAAAAAGTTAGAGGAAGATAAACAAATGCTTAAGTTAGTAAAAGCTAAAACAAAAGCTCAAAAGTAGAAAGTGCACTGTTAGGCAAAATAATGCTGGTAGAGATTATAAGTATTAAGCCTTCAGGAACCTTTAAAGGAAGGCTGAAGTCAATCATTAACAGGAAAACGCATGCATTTGGATTTCATGGCAAACTGAGCTTGACCTTTGACACTTAAAGTCTGAAAATGCTGTGGTAGGAAGAATAAACAAGGAACAAATCGATAAGAAATGGCTGTAACCACTTGTTTTTCCTTTTAGAAGTCATACAAGAATGTTTTCTGCTGACTATCTGGGACAGTTTTCAAAGTACAATATAATCACATTTTTAACTAATAGCCTAAAAAAATTAATTCCAGAACTGATTTCCAGGCACATTTTTATCTTTCCTTCCCTCCCCCAATTAGCACTGGTTTCTTTACTCTTTTTTTAAAATACCAAAACCAGTTGAACGCCAAGGCTCATGTTCTGTTTTGATTTAGGATCAGTAATGTTCTGCATGAGAAGGTATTGGCTATTATCTTCAAAGATGACAGCCTGATTTGCCAGAAAGGTTTAAGCCTGACTGCTCTCAGAACCAACAGTTACATGCATGTTCCAAAGATATCTGCAACCAAGCATGTCGTGCCATGGCTCATGTTTTAGAACTATAGCATAGATTAGACCTCAAGACCCAAATTCCTAAGTTCTTAATGGAGCTACTGGCCATCTTCCTTTCCGCCACCTCCCTTGCATTGGGGCAAGACCTGCAAATCAAGGTTGTCTTTTACATGGCACAAGCATACATGTCACTTCTACAGCATCAGAAGTTCTTGTGAGACCATGATGAAGATAAAAGCAGGCAAGGTAAAGAAATCTGACCTCACAAGTAAGTTTGGTACACTATTTGAAGTTCAGGAGCATAGTTTGCCACCACGCAGCTCACAAACTAACCTTAACTTTTCATATGCAAAGACCCTTCTGAATCTATCGAAATTGGCTAACAGACCCCATCACATTTCAATAGCTTCATGAACAACCTTCAGGACAGATTATATCAACATATATTCCCCTTATGTCCTGTAGGTCCCCACAGAATCAAACTTAATTTAGGTCTTAAATCCGCATCTTCAAGGCTCAAACTTACCTAAAAGATCTCCTAATGTTACAAATAACCATTCCCCACTATCCACCCCAAAACAGTCATTGAGACTATCACATTCAGGGCTTTATAGGCAAACAAGGCCCCATTTTCAGGAAGGGACAGGTATACATAAAGAAAAAAGTACACTAACCAAAGCCAAACTACTATAACACAGAGCAAATAAAACAGAAGAACAAGTGATTTTAGGACAAATCATTTAGATGCTGTAGCATCTTAATATTTCTCAAGGTAAGCTCTGATTGTTGAACTAGTATCTGCTTCAGAGAAGAATCTGCATTTCTATAGAAATAAGTGTCTTTTATTTTTATAGAAACAAAAGGTTCAGAGGCATGTGCCTGCATTTAGTATAACAAGTACAAACATTGAACTACACAACAAAATTCTGTCTTTCCCATTGTCACTATTTTGTGCTATAAGTTATGTAGGCATACATGTAAAGCATGTCTGTAAAGCTACATGTAAATTTATGCGTGTCATCACAAGTAAACTGCCAAATAGAAGTACAAAACCAAAATATAAAAAAACCCCAAATACAAAACTGGACTATTTTTAAGCGATGCTAAAAATTAAATGTTGGTTTTGCAGGCTGAGGAAAAAAGGGGGATTTAAATGCATCATTTTCTTTCACCCATATCTCCCATTTTCTTCTCTTCCCTTCAAATACCAAGAACTAGGTAAAATAAAAGGGGTACCAAAAGTTTTTGCAGAGCAAGCATAAAGTGTTGTCCCTTTCAGAGGACTAAAAGGAAGAGAGGATAATTTGCATACAAAGCTTGATAAGAGCAAATACAAGAAAAAGCATATGTGACAGGGTAATTCTCTATGTCAGCACGTGCCCTTTATATCAGTTATATGCACAAGACTCAGCTTGTGCAGTCTGTAACCCTTGTAATCAAGTGAACCACCCACTGAAACTCTTGACCTTGTTCTTCTACCTCATCACCATCCAAAACTTTCAAGTCTACCCATATCAGTTACTGAGACAAACTATTTCTCATTAATTTAGTGCCCAACTACTCTGGCAGTTATCTGATTTCCAGCAATCGAAATGCCCAGGTTGCCATAGATCTAGGAAACCCTAACAAGTTGCTGCTTTGCACACACAAAGTAATTTTATCTTAGACATACAGCTGAAACCTTCATGAATGTGACCTGCTGTACATATAATACTTCACATATGCAACTGAGATAAATCAGTCTGACAGATAAAGGACATAGGAACTACAACTTGCTGAAGCACTTAACAGATTTGGAGTTCACATCTGTCCCATCTAGTCTAATATCCAGTTTGCAAAAAATCCAAAGCAAGAGGTTACACAGTTTTATTTATTCATAATACCAACAGGATTTTTGACTAGAGTCTCTAGACACTGCAAACACTTGCCACTGGTAACAGTTATAGTTTAGGTCATATTTACAGTTAAAGTACCAAAAAAATTAAACAAAAAGCTCCCTGTTAAGCTGTTGAATCACAGGCCCCCCTCTCCCAACTAGCAAAATGTTTTTTTCCCCTCAGGAAACACTACTGAGTCAAACATGAAAGCAAACTCTTTCATACTATTTTAAAGGAGCACCATATTTATTTTAACATTGTATTGTACAGCTGAGAATTTAAATTTGTGGCAGGTTGACCCTGGCTGGATGCCAGGTGCCCTTCAAGCCACTCTATCACTCCCCTCCTCAGCTGGAGGGGGGAGACAAAATATAATGAAAGGCTCACGGATCAAGATCAGGACAGGGAGATCACTCAGCAATTACTATCGCAGACAAAACATACTTTACTTAGGGAAATTAATTTATTACCTCTCAAATTGGAGTACGGTAATGAGAAGTAAAACCAAATCTTAAAACCACTTCCTCCCACCCCTCCCTTCTTCCTGGGCTCAACTTCACTCCCAATTTCTCTACCTCCTCCCTGCTCAAAGCAGTGCAGGGGGTCAGGAGATGGGGGCTGTGGTCAGTTCATCACACATTGCCTCTGCCACTCCTTCCTTACACTCTTCTCCTGCTCCAGCATGGGGTCCCTCCTACAGCACACAGTTCGCCACAAACTTCTGATTTCCCACAGTTAGTTTTTCAGGAACTGCTCCAGCATGGGTCCCTTCCACAAGGTGCAGTCTTTCAGGAGCAGACTGCTCCTGTGTGGGTCCCCCACAGGGTCACAATTCCTGACAGCAAACCTGCTCCAGCGGGGGCCCCTCTCTCCACGTGGTCACAGATATATCCAGGTTATTGAATCCATCCAAAAATATAATTTAAAGTCAGTTTTTCATAGCCATTTTCACACAGCTTCACAGAATCACTTAGGTTGGAAGAGACCTTCGAGATAGAGTCCAACCATAAACTTAACACTGGCTAAACCACCCCTAAACCATGTCCCTCAATGTCCTTCCATATTTGATACTTAACACTGCAACGTTTGTCACATATATAGATAGGTACTCTTTGGCATTGCAAGTGGTCTCCTTTATCATACTGTATTACTCTGCAAAAATTATTTTGTTATGCTTAAGACATAATCAGTTCTCAAAATACTGAGTATACTTCTAAAGAAAAATGTTTAAGTTTTAGATAGGTAAAATCTATCCAAAGAAAAGGGAGTAGTAAAGCATATCTATCATATATAGAAAATAAAAAGCATAAATAAACCATGATATCTGGAATAAATTTGTTGTTTAACTCAAGAAACATGTCTTTTATTCCAATAGTGTTCCTACTACATCACTTATTCTTTTAGTTCAGATCCACCTATTAGTGATCATTTACCAAAACTATGATAACTTGCTCCCAAAAAACCCACAAAGTTGTTAGCAGATACAACTTTCTGAAGATTCTTTAAAAAAAATAGTTTTGCTCAATAAAGATCCCACTATCTTAAAAACAAAACCAATAGGTTTACTGAGTGTTTTGCTGTATTCTGAAAAATATCAGGAGTCCAAAGCTCTTATTTATAAAATAAGTAGGAACAACAGCACAAAACTCTGAGCCAATCATACTGCTGGTTCATTTCCTCCCCCATTTTTCACCAATGCCTTTAGTTCTTCAAGCTTCTGGGTGGCTGTATTAAAAAGACTCTTTGTACCCACCATGAGCAAACAGACACAGGCGCACGCTGTCTAGTATAAATTTTTTTCTCTGAAGTCCTGGATTAAAACATTGTTTATTACTTCCTTAAAGTATGAAAGTCTCTTTTAAGAGAAGCTGTAAAATTTTAGTTGTCTCCTTCAAATATCTGATGAGGGTTCGAAGACCTTAGGCACTTCCAATGCCTTACTCTGTAATTGTTCACTAGAGAATCTTTATCTCTGTATTTGTTGAAAAGAAGCCTAAATCCACCACTCTGCCTAGCAATTGCAGTAGTCTTGCTTAAACTGCACAAATCTGAAATACTCTTTCCTGCAGTGACTCAGCCATTTTTTGTAGTGTCGATGGTATATAATCAGTACAGGGTGGTTTTTTTTTTACAGTTATATTGCTTAATAGCACATTATAGAATAGTAATAACAGCTGTTATCAAAAAAGAAAAGCACTCAAGTCTTTCTCCTGAAGGATCAATCTCCACCTATTAACATTGCACTTTAATTCCTTAGAAGAGTTTGAGCATTTTAAATGTGTTTTTATTTTACCAGCTTGCAACTTAAGCACCCAGTAGCCTGGCTACTAGCATTTCTACAAGCACGTTTACTTTAATGCTATTCCCAGAACAGTAACTCCACTAGATCAATTGAGTAGTTACACCAACAATTTGCCATCTTCAGTCAGATCTGAACTCCAAATTGGTAAGTGAACTATTATTCCCTATTTCTAGTTTTAAGAGGAAGTGAAGAACTAAAAATAATATTAAACCTCACAAAAATGCTATTACGTAAATAATAACTGTTGCTATATAATGTGTGAATAATAATAACAACATTATTAATAATGTGAATATAATATATACCCATACTTCACAGAAAACAGTAGTTTTACATATACAGAGTTTTTTGGTCTTCTAGAACATAAAAAAATAAAGATTCTAGCTCTTACAATGATCTAAAAAGCTTAAGAGACAGGGCTATTTCCACAGACAAATTACAGATTCTGAGAGCAGAAAGAAAGTGCAGAAAAAGCAATAGACCAAGGAAAATTGCTGTTACATATATTACATGCAAGATCCTGAACAAAGTCTTTGAGTTCTGTTGCTCATGGAGTACAACTCCGTTAAGCTTGGTCAAAGGCCTGCCACAGGCATCACTACTGACCTAAACAGGTCAGCATCTTCCATCAAGCTCCATTTGCACAGTGTTGGGTTATGCAGTAAAAAAAAAAAAAACACCTGCACACCCACAAAGGGGCACAGGGTGGCAATAGCAGGAGTGTGGGGAGCCCCAATAACATCCTACCCTGGCTCCTCCCGGGCCCACAGCAGGAGCCTCCAGCCCTGATAGCACCAGCCCACTCCGTACGCCCCGAGGGGCACAGGGTGAAGGCAGGCGGGAACCCAGCTGCAGGCTCGGAGGAGTGGACACCCATTCCAGTTCTTCCCAGGGCTGCCCCAGGAGAGCCTCAGGTGTCCAGGTGTGATGCCCATCAGAATGAGTCAATGCCACGCCACTCCAGGAAGGAGGGATATTTACTGCCCTGGGGCACAGTATGCATTGGGGGACGCCATGAAAAAGCATTGCAGGATCACATGGGGCTTATTATGGGATGTTCATGAGTGGAACCAAGGAGGGATTTAAGTGATCTGGGGAGGAGCAATTGTGGGGAAAAAAATACAACAGATAAGAGGATAAAAAGGCTTGTGCAGACATTAGCAGCTAGCTGGTCACTATACTTTGCTGGCCATGCCTTGCACCTGATCAGCACAGCCCATCCTGTCTGCTTGCTAAATTCCTTTCTAACCTTTTCCTGGGCATGGAAATCCATTTGTGTGCCTGAATGTCTGAGCCCTGTACCTGGAGGGATCCATGTTGCAAACATATACAACGTATATATAGATACAGGTACATATACACATATACATATACATGTGTATGTGTGCTGTACCTGAGCACTGTGTGACTGCGCCTACCAGAAATACATAAATACATTTTCCATCTCACTACCGACTAGGCCTCACTTCCCTCAGGCTGTTGAATCTGGCCTGCTATACTCCCAGACACTTAGAACAAACAGAAAAAAGCTACAGTCCTATTTAAAATACACTAGTCCTTCCCTTCTGATCCAAACTTGGTTTTTGAAGAAATTGCACTTGTCAATCTAGAACAATTAGTTCTTTCTTCCACCAGGTCTGGTGAAATAGTCCATGAAAAACCAGTGACACAGTGTGTAGACAAGACAGTTCCAATTTTGCAAGTTCAGTTTTAATTCCACCATCTTAAAGGAGGTTTCATGTACAGTGCCCCTTCAGAAAATCAGCTTATCTTTCTGAAGAGCTACTGCAGCACTTATTCCCAAAGATAACTGACATGCTAAATTCAGAGGGGGATGGGGGGAAGAGGGCATTCCAGTTGCACTAAAATAATGCCCTTCCCCTAAAAGTCTCCCTGTCAGTTAAATTCACAACTAGCTTTTATATTGATAGCAGGCTTACTTAACTGGTATTAGTATGTCAAAGAAAACCTCTGGGAGGTTCTGCACTTCCTTCTAAAGCCTGTCACAGTGTAAGAGGAGTTGCTAGGACAGATCACTCTCCTTACAGAAACTGGAATACAAGCTAGGGAACTCAGCAGCTGTTCTAAACTACACGAGCCAAAGCATCCAAGAAGCAAGGTCCAAAGCATCCAAAGGGTAGCAAAGGCCAAATATCTCTATGGGAAAAATAACAGACTTCCACACACTGATCCCTAATCAGAAATGGAAATTTGGTGCATGTAACTTCATCTTGAGGGCATAACATGGTGTAAAACAGCATTAGGTTAAAGTTACTGGAACAATTCTCTCAAAAAAATCAGCAGGTGCAATCAAAAAGCAAAATCAAAAATCATTAATTAATAATATGCCTGCCCATGAGTACAGTTTGGAAGAACTTTCAAGTAAAACTGCAAATGAAAATTTCAATCCAATAGACTATACAAGTAATTAACTACTGAGAATGTGGACAGCAAAAGAATCTATTTTTCAATTATTCTGAAATTATTAAAAACTGAAGCATACTGCAAGTGTTACTTTAACTGAACACTTCTATGAAAAACTGTTAACAGTCAGCATCTCCTAGCCAGCCCAAAGAAAGAATCAACAAGGCCAGCCTGCTTTCCATTCACCCGGTAGACTGGACTGCAGAAAGCTCTATTTCTTATGATTTAGTGAGAAGCACTAGATGCCAAAGGAGGAAGAAATCAGCAGCAATGTGAGGAGTCCTTAGCAGTTCAAACCTGGTAACTACCCCACCAGTCCTCTGGGACTCCACATCCAGAAGAAAGTGTCTGCTCCTCAGAGTTTGAGGCAAACAGAAGGTTCACTGTGCAAGGAATGCATACTCAGCCCATGAGAGGAAACAGATGAGAAGTCTATGGCCCAGAGAAATTGCAAAGTATTGAGCAGATTGATATGATTTGGGGATGGGGAAATCTGCATGTATGAACAAGACAGAAGCCTGCAATACTAAGAACAAGAAAAGGATTAAGCTGTTAAGCTATGACAGCTAAGGCTGGTGTGGCAGAAGTCCTGCGTTTCTTCTGGCACCAACAAGGTAGAAAAGCAAGAAAAGGGGTAGAAGTCTAGAGAGATTTCATGGATGACAGGATAGAAACAAAAAGATTCTAGCAAACAAACTAGTGCCACATACAATAATAGGTAACAAAAGTTAATAAACAAAGAATGAATAATTTAAGCAATTCAGACAATAGGTCTGATAAACCTATTTTGGTGGTTTAAGAGGTAGTAACAGATTAGGAGCTTCAAGCATGAAAGAGGCAGGTGTTCCCTTTTTGTACAAGTGTAGGGACACTTTGTAATAGAATCATGAAGACTTATGATTGGACAATGAATGGGAATGCCTGGGTGTGGAAATACCAGAAAGAATGGCAGAAGAAAGGGCTTAAGAACAGCATGTGTTGATGGCACCTAGATAAGCAGATCAAAGATCACAGTACAACTACACATCAGCTTCTGAAAATACTCGTCAGTAAAACAAGGACTACATTTACACTAAAACGAGGGCCAAACTACAGACTTAAGTCGTTAAGAGATAATGGTGGGAAGATAAATAACAGGACTGAAGTGGTAAAACAGCCAAGACAGGGAGACAAAAGACTGAGTAAATCCTAATGACTCAGACGTCAAACAGGATGAAGAGAGCCTCATCACTGTCAGCTCCTATAGGGTACAAAAGTCACATCCAAGTTCAGCACACCTGAACGACCTAAGAACCCAGAAGACATGAGGATTAGCAGGAGTCTGTCATCCCTCATTTCATTGGGAGGATTTCTAGCAAGGCCACCGTGACACACTCATCTGTTTGGTCTCATTGCCCGACAGACTACTTGGATACACGTGCCTCAATGCTCATGAGTATGTGTGTGTGTTGGGGGAGGGTTGGCTGTTTTTTTAGTGTGGGTTTTCGGGTTGGTTTGTTTTAATTTAAAAAAAAAAAATCCCTTCCCCATCCTCTAAGGGCTCACACTGAGCTCTGCTACAGTATTATTCATCGTGCAAATGAAGGGGGACAAATGGGACAGGTAAGAGGAAAAAAAGTGAGAACTACAGCAACTAAGGGAACAGACCGCAACATCCATCCACATTATCGAGGCATTAAGGAATCATGCATACTAGCCTTAATGCAGACCATTTTATGTCTGACTCAACATTTCCCATGATTTTACTGGGGGGAAGAATTGGTTGCAGGAGAAATTCCTGCTTTCCTAAATAGTATGTAACACTAGTTTATTGTAGGAAAAAAAAATATGACACAGCAATTTAAATGCCAAACCACTCCAAAATCAACATTTATAGCTTCAATTTAATTAATTCTCTCCCTGGGCATTCCTGGCTTATGAACCTCACAATTTAAAGGCCAATTCAGACAATTCCATACACCAATACAATCATGTTGGATTTTAATACATTCTTAGACAGTAACTTAGATGTGGTGCCTTCCATTTAAGCTAGACAATGCACATCCTTCAGTCATTTCTAAGGATTACCTACTCAACCCAATGAACTTGGCAAAAAGTAAGACTTGTTAGAAAACAAAAATAAAGTAAAGCTTGTTAAAAAACAAAGGGAAACTAATTAGGACAGGAATTTGATCTCATAAATTATTCTGCATGAATAATGATCAACTTGTCAAAATCGTAGTGTTTGTTCATGAAGCTCACAGCTGGAAACAGCAGGGATATTTCAGGTCAAGAATGAGGTTCTTTGGCAAAAACTACACAAAGAAGTTTGTATAGCTCCTGCCAACACCATGCTTAGCTTGAGGCAATGCTTTTACTTTCAGGAGCTCTGAAGTGACTCCTTTTTTTTAAAAAAAAATATCTGTACTAATATACACACTAATGAAAACAAAGGATTCTGGTGGTTCTACAACCAGTTTACTCTTAAGAATATTGCAGACTTCTTATGAGAAATTACAGAACGCTGAAAATAAAGAGACTCCAAACAGCAATGTTTATGACCATTTACATTCCTTTGGTAAATGCAGCTAGGGACAGCCCCTTAGAAGACAGAGGTCAAATTCACCAAAGTTTCTCATACTCGGGATGGCTACTGTTAAACAGGGTCATTCCTACTCTTAAAAAGCCTGCAAGGAAGAAGACATGAGAGTATCTCTCTCCCTAACCCCTCACCCCCCATTGAAGAATATCTTCACATAATCCTGCCAAGGCAAACAGATGATGCTATACACTAATCCTCTACATTATAGTTTTATAGATGAACAAAGGCACTTCAGTAAATTTGAGAAATGGTGTTTTTAAGTATGTTTTCTGCATTTTAAGAAACACATGAAAACTTAAGGGAAACTTTTAAGAAAACTTAAGTGAAAGTTATCTTATTCTTTTACAAGATTTCTTTTTTTTTTGAGGCGTGTTCTCCCCTGCACCTAAACTTTATTCTAGAAAGCACTAAAACAAAACAGAAGTATTTCTTCACCATAATGAAGTAGTCACCTCCTCTGATTCAAGGCCTCTTCGAAGTAGCTGAATATCATGAGCTTTTGCACACCTAAATACTTAAATACTTTTACTTTTGCACACCTAAATACTTAAATACGCTTTAAATACTTATCATTCATCAAGCAATCATGAATGATGTGATTGAAGACTTTTGAATAAAGTTTTTTTTAAAATCCCCGTGTTTAGATATAATCACATGTTGAGAATTATCTGGATAATGATAAAGTAAACATGCCATTCAAAATAAGTGTAATGTTAATTGCTTAGAACTTCTTATAGCTTTCAATAAAAGGTTCATCCATAACAAAAGATTCTTAGAAAAACAAAGTTTTCATTGGACAAGAGGAAAAAAGCCCTCAGAGGTACAAATAAACTGGCTAAAAGAAACAAGAAGAGGTCAGAGTACCACACAGAGAGCAGTTACCAGCAACACCCAGAAGGAATCTTATGTTGAGTGCCCTTGTTGCTTAATAATACTAACAAATCACCTGGCAAAGGGAGAAGGGCTGAAGTGACAAAATCACTGCTCTGCGAACAGAACTCAGGTGACTGCAGCTGGAGGCGGAGTGAGTTTGGTTGTTTTTTTTTGAGAGTGGGTTTGGTTTTGGGTTTTTCTCCTGTGCTTCATTTATTTTGAGAGAGAATACATATGGCTGATAAGAGGGAAAGGGTTAGGGTGGTTTTTTTATTTCTCATGAAACAAAAATGGGATGGTACTCCCAAAGTTATCAGGAATAACATTCAGAACACAAGGAAGCATTAATTACATTAAGAAAATTAATTCAACTTTGCATCCTCTACAACTGAGAATTCTGAAGTCCATAGGTATTTAAGTGACTTTGAAAAAAGCAATTGATGGTGGGCTTCTCTGTCTCTCCAAGTCCAAAAACCACTGACTGGCCAAAGGGAAGACGGTATATAGCAGGAAGGACTACTCTTAAAGCATCAGTTACTAGTATTGGATACAGAACACCGGCCTAGATCAATTTGAAGTATGCCCAATTATTTTTACGTAATTTTATTTGTTCATGCATGATACACAGTCATGCAATACATAGTCTTATAGTCTCTTTCATTAAGCATTACAGTTATACACCTGGTTTTACAAGAGACAATATGGATGAAAAGAAAAACTTTACATGCACCAAATCTGGACAATACCACATTGGAAGGAGTGACCAATATGCTGAAGGACAGGGCTGCTATGTGCAGCCACCACATGCTGAGAACTGGGTCAACAGGAACAAAAAGGAATTCAACAAAATCAGATGTAAAGTCCTGCACCTGGGATGAAAAACAACAGGAGGCAGTACAGGCTGCAGGTCGATTTTTTAGAAACCAGATTTGCAGAAGGAGGCATGGGGGACCTCACTGACACAATCTGAATCTGAGTCAGCGTACTCTTCAGCAGCAAAAACTGACTGTGTTCCAGGTTGCCAGCACGCTGAGGGACATGGGCATTCCACTTCCATAAGGCTGTATCTGGAGTTGCACTGTTTTCTGCTCCCCAAAACAGGAGACAGACATTGACATATTGGAGTGAGTGCAGGAGAAGGCCACCAAGATGACTGGGGGCTGGTGCACCTAATATAGGAGTAAAGACTGAGAGATTTAGGTTTGTTCAGCCATAAGAAAAGGCTTGTGAGGCAGGAGCAGTACAGATCCTATCGCTGCCTACAACAAATTAAAAGACAGACAAAACAGAATTGCACTGCTCAAAGGTGCACAACTATAGCACAAGAGGCAGCAGACAAGATAGAGCATGGAACTTTTCACCACAAGGGTGGTCAACCATTGGAATGTGTTACCCAGAGCAATAGCAGACTCTACCCAAACTCAAATGAACCTGAGTAACTTGATCTGACTGAACTTGTTCTGAACAGGGGGTTGAACAAGAGGGTCTCCAGAGATCCTATCCAGCCTTAATTATTCTATGATTCTATGAATACAGATACCACAGCTAGCAGAGTTTCGCAAGCAGGGCTATTTTCTCCAAAAATCTACTGCCAGGACACTTGAAAGGAAAGGCCATATATCTTTCTTGCAATAAATAGGAGGGTCCATGCAAGCGCAGCATTATAAATTGAGGTTTTGGAATGTTTTTATGCAATGAGATTCTCTTCTCCATAGCTACCAAATACAAATAAGAACATACAACTGAAATATAAAAAAATGCAGTTATTGTTAAATGAACCATTTATTAGTTTGCCCTAGAGGTTTGTTCCCAAGTGACTCAAGCTGATAACTGTAAATAAAACATCAATTTTAATTATCAAATTTCTGCCAGAAAATTATAGAGTTTACATATTTCTGTCAGCAGTTCCTGATTCCCTTTGGCAGAGTTATCATGGCACTGAAGATGCTACTTTAAAAAGACAATAAGTTGAACTCAATTATTCTAAAAGCTTTATGATCAGGTTTAACACAAAGATTGTTTGTTTTCTCAACTATAGACATGCCACTGAGCGCACTGACAATTTAACCACTCATTAGTCACAACAATTCAAATACCATTAAAAAAAGTAGTAAATCACATGGTCAGGCATGTATGAAACCACTTGTGTAAAAAAAATAAAAAGCCACCACTGCTTCTTATGATGCCAGGTTCTCAGTTTGCATTGAGAAGTTCAAGTCTGGATGAGAACAAATTGTCTTAAGCATTTTAACAGCTAGGGACTTGGAAGCCTGAGAATTCTTGATTTTTAAATTTAATAGAATTCTTATCCCTAGAGTTATACAGAAAAATCTAGGACCTGTTAACAGTCAAGACAAAACATCCATCAGATACACCACTGGAAAGCTAAGAAAATACAGATAAAGATGAACCAAAATTAACTGTTTAAAGAATATGTTGACCCAATAAAACTTTAGCTTACTAGCTAGAAAAAGAACTTGGAAATTGAAGCCAAGCATCAGCAATAACAGTCATTTATACTGCACATTAGGTTTGCAGTCTTATTTGGAAACCTTTGTGCACTCTGACAATTCAAGTAACTGATTTATATCAAAATTTGCAGTTTCAGGACGTACATCTACATTTATGCTATGGTGCTGAACAAATGCTCTGCTCTACCATATAACATTTTGTTTATTAAACTAAAACATGCCTAATGTTAAATTATATATATATTCTTTTGCATACACTAACTTCTTTGTAAAATTCAGAAGTTGAGCCATCTGAGTTTAGAGCCAACTTTCAAGTGTTGAAGAAAGATACGGAGCCATTCTAATTAACTCCTAATTAGCAATAAAAAGACATTAGGAAATACCAAATCAAGTAGGTTTCTAATAGCAGCAGTCCAGGAAAGCAAAACATTGAAGTACTTAAAAACTCAAGGACAATATTGAGGAAAAAAGTAACATGTTCCATTTGCTCTGCTTCTGATAAGCTATGCAGAATGTGACACCCCCAACTACTGAAAAATGCCAAGAGTAAGCCATTTTCTGGTTTGCACGACAACTGCATATGCATGGTACAGGAGATCCATAAATTTGAAATCTCATACCTCTGCATTCAAGTAAGTTTTGAATAAATTTAATTACTCTAATCAATATTAATATAAAAATTCAGATCTGTAATGACAAATACATATAATACTGACCTCTTCCCCTTAATTAACATATTCCCACTGTATACAGGTTTTACGAACAAAGCACTGGAGCTGTGTCATGGCAGAAACAAATCTGAAAACAGCAGGCTGTATTCAATTCTGCTTTTCTACTTTCCTAGTTTATATGTGTGTGAACAAAAGTTCCTGTGTGCAAAAGGAAATGCTGTCTTCTGTTTGTGTTAAAAAAACAAGATATTATGTATTTGCAGCAAGTATCTGTGACAGTATGTACCTTTTACCTCTACTGTTACCAGCCTGCCCGTGTCTGAAGGTTGACAGTTGAGGAGTGCTCCAAAGCCTCCCTGCCTGCTCCTCTCCCGCTCGCGCTGCAAGCACTCCAGTAGCACTCCCAGGGTGGGAGGAGTACAAGCACTTGCTATAACCCATCTCTGGAGAGGAAAATATGCATGCACACCCCCCTCTTCTTTCTTAGTGTGCTAAGAACAGCTGTAAACCCAATCCACTCAACTGACGGTCTGACCACAGCTAGGTCTAAGGAAAAGTGGTATCAAAAGTATAGCTAGACCTACCTCCAATGCTTACGGTATATCTATAACTAGAATGTATTTAAGATTGTGGAGGACATCACCTTAGCTCTTAAGAGTATAAAAACTTTTGACCTCTTACTGCACAAACAAAATTTAACCAGATGAAGCCTGAAGATTCAATGGTCTCTTCCCCTATTATTTAAAATGGCATGCTAAAACCAAATTTGCAGCAGTATTAATATGAAATTCTGTGACATCTCTAAATATGTCAAGCTTAACTTAATGAAGTCACTTCGTCCTTACCAAATATTCATAATAGTGTCATTATATGGCAACTCTGCTATATCCTGATATTTTGACAGTAATTAAAATAAATGGAAGGAGATTAAGTAGAGCCTACTTCTTTAAATTGAGGGCATTTCAAGCAGAGATTCCACAATGAAAAGACTGTCTAGAGGACAGAAGCTCAGTTCTTATAAAAAAGGCAGAAACATACTGCATGGAACAATTACTTCCAGAGTATTTAATCTGAGCTAACCAAGGTATTGTTATCCCTTTGCCAGAATCCCTGTGGAATTTTGATCAAAGATGTAATGTAATAAACATCATAATATACAGTAGGAGAATCAGAAGGAATATATCCCGTAATTTGTAAAGATCATGTGCAGAATATGAATTTGACAGAGGCAAATATAGATTTTATAGTCTCAAAAAACACATTAATTGCCCATAGCAACAATCTACAGAGACAGAAAGTACCTATGAGGTCAGAAAGATCCACGAACCACTGAAATTACTCCTCAGTTGTCCTGCAAATACAATATGTTGAAAAGAAGTTAGCAGGCATTGTATTCTGATGAAGTAAATTCTTCGGTGGATTTGAGGCTTGCTTATCTAATTATTTTGGGGTCCTGAACATTTCCAGATGTGTGGGGGTAGGACGTGTGCTCCTACACAAAGTGAAAGACTCCACTGAGGTCAAAGCAGTAAGGGCTGCCCAAGGCTACTGAGTAGGAGCTATGAGTAATGACTCCATAACACCCTCTTTCAGGCTGCTCTCCAAGGCAAAGGAGTGAAGACCACCAGCGACAAGGAGCATGACTTTCAAATACAAATATCCTAAGGGCATAAATCACAAGCAACATTGACACAGATTTCAGTCTTCAGCTTAAACTTTGGTTGATAAGTTATACTGAAACTCATTAAGGGGAAAGATAATATCTACCTCCACATACTACATATATTGGCAAGGCTCAACTGCAATAGTTATGAATAAAAAAACCTGGAAGTTCAGCTTCTGTTCACTTGTGATTAACCTTTTTAAATAGTTCACTAGTTCTGACAGTTCTATAAACTTACAGAACTAATTTCTTAGGAGCTAAGATCTCCTGCTCAGCAAGCAATTATCCAAAGATTAGTGTCTGGTAATTCATTTATTCCCTTCAATAAGCAGAAATAATGGGGATTGGGTTTCTGTGACTTTAAGCAGCTCATGCTCAGTTACTACCAGATGCTCAAAGTCATCACAATGCATCACAGCAGGAAAATACATTAATTGGATTAAGTATTACTTTTACCTTTACCCCTTTCTGATTGAAAATGGAGAGCGTTTTACCTGATTTAATATGAGGAATGTAAAAGTAAATGTAATAAGAATAATAGTAAAACTAGTAAAATAACAGAAGAGTAATTCCATTTTCCTGCACATCTTCTCTCGTTCCAGAGCTTGGAAATGCAAACAGTTGCAAACAACTCTGCTACAGTAACTGTAGAAACCAGTGCTTCATATTGGCAATTTGCATCTGTAAAGTATTGAGAGCCGACACATACAGCAAGTCTGAGACCTTACATCTTGCTGCTGAAGATCATCAACAACAAAACAAAATATTGAGATTGTCTAGATAACGTTCTTACTTAGGGGGAGGTGGGAACAATTTCAGAAAAAAAACCCTAAAATACTCTTCAAGCTATTTTCTAATAGGGCAGCACCTTTCCAAATGCTGCCCATACACAGACAATAAGTGTTAAGAAAAGAAGTAGCCCTTCATTTGTGTGCAGAACCCTGGGGGTGCCACTGGTTGCCTACACCTGTTTAAGTCAAAACTAGCAGCATGCTATTCCAACAATTTATTTTCATTGCAACCAGTCTATTTTCAGAGAAACTGAAAGCATTACAGAACAAAAGAGTAGAATGCTCAAGTTAAATAAATGATAAAAACAAAATATGAACATTTTAATATATAATATACATTCAGCATATGTAAAAGTGAGTACCAATGTGAACATAGTCAGGACTTTTTACATCAAGAGATCAGCATACATAATGTTTAGGCTTTCAGATTCAGTTTTTCAATTGTTGTTTTATCTGACCTGTAATGCCAACATAACCCAAAAGTATCTACAAATTCTATGTGATAGCTAAATATTTCCAAATTATATTTGCTACAATGTGTTCTTAAGTGTTTTCTTTAGAATAAGAAAACATTACCAGATGCTTCCACCTGTATTTGCTTATATCCAGATAAATCCTGATGAGCTAATTACACAGTTTCCTCCTAAGAAAACCTCCAAACTTCTTTCACAAGTATTTGGTCATCTTCATGCGATATAATTAACACATGATCAAAAGTCTCAAATAGCATATTAGCCCAGCCAACACTTTAAAATTGAAAAAATAGTTGACTGGCAGGTACCAGCTGGCATCTCCCAGATACTTTGACAAAGTGTTATGTCCTGCCATAACAACTTCCAGAGGAGCAACACACTGCTTCAGAGAAAAAGCAATTTTCAGTGTCCATCTCCTACCAAATGTGGGGCTCAGCATGAAATCTGTCTCCCAGAGACAGGACGTAACTGACTGGCACTGTCTGGCCTCTGTACATGCCAGAGGCACCGTAATCCTGCCAAGATCAAAACTGGAAACAGAAAGATTAGAGATTAGAGAGGGGGGAAAAGAAGGAAAAAACCCACAATGCACCAAGCAGCTATATCGTGCCTCTGAGAACACGCTGTAGAAGTTTACTAGTGTTGGCTGGTAAACTACTTCATCTTTCTCAATGTATTCACGTTGCTTTGTTTTCTTCTGTGTAGCTTAACTTTGCACATCAACAAACCACTGGCCACAATCATGCCTGGAGAAGCTGCCTGTAGCTGCCTCATATTTGGAAATAGCTGAAAATAATGCAACACATACAATTATAGTCTAACTGTTGGGAAGCTATATAAATGAATTTAAGCATTCCACAACTATAAGATGAATATAACTTTACTTCTGAGGAACAGAGTCATACAAAAGCATTGGACACAAACTCAGCATCAGCCTGTTTTCCATATGCACGCGAACTAAATTCTAGAGCAATTAGAGGTTGAAGCTCAAACAACATCACATGGAAGACAGTTCAGCAAATACAGCTAAGTTAGTAACTACATAAAGCATCAGAGCATCAAATAGTTCCATGAGGCACTGTTTTCTGTACTGATCTTATCAGGCTCTGATAAATCTTCAAAAGGGAAGATAACTTCAACAATAAAACCACTAAAGATCCAACTAACTGGGTTTGTAAATGTGATTTCTAACTAGCAGGCCCTGGCGTGCGTGTTGGGAGTAAGGACAGTACAGATGTAGAACAAACTCACAAGTGTATCAAACCTATCACAGTATTTTTTGTGCCCACCAAAAAAATTAAATGCTCAGGGTCAACACAGGACACCTGGAGTCAGATTCAAATTCCATGCTAAAGCACCCAAATGTAGATGTCTGCGTGAGAGCAGTCAAAGCTCCCACTACAGTCAGTGGAGAGCTAGTCAGCACAGCTAGGTTAAACTGCAGTTCCAGCCCAGCCTAAAGTTGAAGCCTGCATCTGGCCAGCTGAGCCTCTCGCCAGATTCCAATGAATGTGTGGACTACACCTCCATCTACTCTGATCTGCAAGTTGAATCCCATACCTTCACAGTTCTTTCCTGATATAACATCACTCTAGTATATTTTTCATCACTGGCTGAAAACACCCATCTCACCCAACATTCCAGTACAACAAAACAGACAAGCAGGTCAAGGAAAAACACCAATAAAAGCAAAAATGCATATTACCAGTGCAGCGTGATGCCAAGCATCACTGAATGATTGGCACCAATGCCATTTAGGAAGGCTGCATTATACCTCAGTACATACCACGCCTTTCAGAACACAACAAACCCCTCCAACCATCACATTTGCTTCAACAGTCCCATAGTGACCCAGATAAAAAAAGGAAAAAGAAAGGGAAGGAGGGAAACTACTATATATAGTTTACCTATTTACTATTTTAGCACATGCCAGAAATAACTACCGAGGGCAAAATGCAACTATAATACTTCCAAACTGGTACTCCTTAAACTGGAGACAAGCACATGAACAGACTAGCTCTGAAATCCTACGGTACCACTTTTCTTCACAAAACATTTGTGATATCCTTGTCTTTCTAAACTGAAATTTGTTACTTACAGAATTTCAAGGGACCTGTGCCTGTCTATGCTAAATCAGTTGCATGTAGAAAAAGGCTTCACAATTATGAAACAACTTCATTACAAAATGGAGATAGTAGCTAAAGACAAAAAATAACTGCTAAAACAAGTGACAATGCCAACAGCAAAGCATAGTGTAATCAGAAGCATACAAGTCAATTTGGAAGATAAGAACTTATATAATTAAGCAAGTAAATCTGTGTGGATGCAGCATTCTCGCTAGAGGGTAGCTTAACAAGACATGTCCTACCTTTAAAATAAGCAGAATGATTTTACCTCCGATTTCTTCGCCAGCCCTAACAACTGGTAGAGACTCTTTCTTCCTTCCTCTGCATTTACACTAGTTCCAAACTCCCCTAATTTCAGCTACGTTTATGTAAACGCTGCTAAACCATTCTCTAAATACCTCTTAGGTTCCCACTAAACATCCCTGCACCCCCCTGATCAAACACTTAATTGATCACAAACCCCTAATCGTATTCCTCAGTTCCGTCAATGTCTGTATTATACAAAGCTACACTTAACACTTCACTAAAAGGCTGGCCACCACTTATTCAAGAAAACAAAGGGTTTTATTAATCATACAGTTTCACACTTAGCAACAAGATTACCTTAAAATTAACTGATCACACTCCCAAACTCTGAGCTGGGCATAGAGACAGGGGGTAGTTCTGGTGGTAACAACATGGGGAGCCTGTGAGAAAAACAGCTAGTTTACTTATGATTCTTCTATCAGGAAATTTAAAGTTAAGAAAAGGTAGAGCTTGCAAACTGATGGAAGACCTTGCATTACAGAGCAGGTGCACTGCCTTTGCTGAAAAAAAGAAAAGTAGGTAGTAAGTGTCTATAGCTTGTTAGGAAACAGATAAGGTGTGCACAGAGTGACTGTTAGAGGGCAACATCTCCCCTCCTCTAGTTGAAGGGTTTATAGGCTTTTATGGTCAGTCTTAAAGACACGATAGAATTTTTCACCTGGCTTTTACAATTTGCTGTTTATAGCACTGCACTTACCTAACCGTGATCGGGAAAATATTCACCTCAAAGACTGGTAGGTGGGATACCTCACAAAACAGGAAAGAAATCTCACTTGCTCAGGGGCAGCTGTGACTATCCCAAAGAACAAGTTTCAGAGTAGTTTGTAGGGTATACACCTGTCCTTACCTGTATTTTCCTAATATAATTCTCCTTAGTACCTGCATTATTTAAATGTACATAGATTTTAAAATATTTTTAAATTATTTTGACCCATTGCTGAAATAACACGTTCAGCTAAAAAGATACAGCATACAGTTGTTTTGTCATAAGCCTTGATATAGAGACTGAAGTCATATCATATACATTAATAGTAAATTAAATGTATTATAATACACATATAAGAGATTAACATTGTCCAAAAACCCAAATGCACTGAACAGTGTTCATTTCAGGATTAACACTATTTGAAATTAGCTTACAAAAGCATTTTGTCACATTTCTTGAAAGCCTCCAACCAGGACATACTTAGATAGGCAAGTCAGTTTTACAACCCTTAGGTAGCATGAATTGCACACAAAATACTATTTTCTTTGCCTAATATTAGAAAAAACAATAAAAATCCAGAACACCAGAGTTGGGTCATGCTGACTAAACTTCTGGTTGTGCATACAAAGACTAGCATCATCCATACTGATTTTGTGCAGTTCTACTCCAGCCTTCCCACTAAGCTACCCAGTTCTATCCCCGTTGCCCCACACACACCTTCAAGGGTCAGCAATTTCACTGCATGAAACTAAATGTTCATTAAACTGCTGGACTATGAACAAAAGACTTTGATACATACAGAGGTGTAAAAAGCTGTTAATGCTCCATGCTTCAATTTGTGAAAAATAGGGTTACTCTGATAGGATTAGAAAATACATCTCAAGCTTGCACATTTTATTTAAGCTTCCCAAAAACTTCCTAGTGTTGATTTAATTTTCTAGATCACTGCCTGCACCCAGCAGTGTCAGAAATTATAAATTGAGAGTTCTAATTTCTTTCAAGTTTGGAATGCAATGTTAAGTTTTGAAGAGCCTAAGCTATATAAATATTTCAAAGGTAGGAAATTACTTTAAGTTATCAAACAAAGGGCAATTTCAAATTTGCTTTTAGTGCCAAAGCCATAAAGGCTTTCTTTAAGTACATACGTTCAGTTTTGTCACATCACAACTCAAGAGGCCACAGGCAGTATTTTCACAAACGCATTGAAGGAGAACCCAAGTCATATAAATTGTACACTCAAGATTTGAAGAATTATTACTTAGCAACACTACATCAACTTTGAGACAGCTGTTACTTTGAACCATAACACATATACTAACACACATCCAAGATATGACCCAGAGTTCACGTTCTCAATTTCAATCTCGCTTGCTTTGAGGTTAATAACATGTTTAGGTGAAGTGCCATTACTACACCTTTCTTCTCAAAAACATAAGCAGCATTATACAGCAGCTGATGCCAACCAGTTCAAGCCACTCTGAAACCACTATAGTATGCACTAAAAACAGAGCGAACTGATAGTAAGTAGGCTTACAGTCTCACCTATGTAACCCATTGAGATTACGCCAATCCCAACATGTTCTCCAGCATGTTTAATTATAACACAGAGTCAGGTTACTGTCCAAGTAAACCCTGGCTGTGCGGCCCAAGAACACTCAGTACTTCTGATTCTTTTGACAAGAGATACAGGCCTCCTTGGGCAAACCAAATCTACACCAGTTCTACACCAGTGTCCTTGCTGTTCAGCTATTCCTTCTGTACACAGTTTAGCTGCCATCCAGACTCTAGTCTAGAGCAAACTAAGCAGCTCCTTAAGCAACACCAGTAGGTCTGGATACAGAAGATAAATTGGACAGTCACAGTCAGTTCAAGGACAACAGGGGGCTCTGGAGTGACAATACCAGAGACAGCACAGACAAAAGCCTCCAAAGATATGGCCCATCTCAACATTCACCAAGGATCACTTTTTCACTTTTTAATGAATGCTAACATTCTCTTTTCTTCTGGAATTCTTTGGCTCTTAAGCATTCAGTGCAAGACAGTAAGAGCCCAAACTAGGACTTGCCTAATTAGAAGAATCCCTTTTTGGTGTTGTTAATTTTTTTCTTTCGCAAGAGAGCAGCTTTTTTACCTTTTACACAAGAATAATATACCTCATCATACCCCATATACCTCATATCCCATTCATCATAATGAACTTGCAACTATCACAGCTGTGTTTTATTCCAAAAAGAAAGGACTATTCTTTCCTTCTAGACGGCAGAAGCAGAAAGCTTGAAGATGACAGTTTATTTAGGACATTTACAATAGTGTTTTATTCTTGCTCAGAGTTACAGCATTAACAAAATAGTTAAAAATTAAATATTTTAAAAATCTGACAACTGTGGTATCAACAATTTTTTTTACCATGAACTAGAGAGATTTTTTTGTGTACTTACCTAATGCACTATTTGGAACCTTATTGTTGAAGCATCTTGACAAAATGGCTAAAACCTAAGCCCATGAGCCAGAAGACAGTCCTTATTGCCCATTTTACAGGTCATTTGCATGAGGACAACAGAAATTAATGGAATTAAATTAATAGCTAGCATGTTTTAAATTATTTATTATTCCTCATATATATATGTTCTTAAAAAATGCAAAAGAAAAAACTACTCTGAGGTACTTGGAACATATACATAAAGCACAGCTCTACTGAACAAAGCACACTGCAGAAGATAGACAAAGAATTCACTACTTCCAACAAGAAAGTTGCTTTCCAACTTGCAGTCCAAATACAACCCCACCACCTAAGGGAAACCACGTTCCACAAGAGATTATAGACATGCCGCTGATAACAGCAAGAGGCTGGGCTCAACATCCCAGTAATCCCTTCCTGTGTGTGGGAACTAACACTGATGTTTTTTAAATTGGTCCCATCTTTGCTAAAGGGCTGCTACTCTAACTTAGCTATTAGAAAAAGTCATTCCTATCCAGTTCCCATGAAAATTAATGGCAGGATATAAAACAGAGCTGCTATTATTGTAATAAATTAGATTTCTGGAAGTAAAACAGATAATGTAAGATCACAAGGGAATGTTTTCTCATAAAATTATCCTTTCTGTACATATTTGCCAAAGGTTAAACTGCTGTAGACTAAGGTTGCATTAACTGTGTGTGTGTTCACAAAACAAAAGATTAAAAAGTCTGTGGAAGATATCTTAAAGAACCTATATTATCTCTTCTGCCATAATGAGTATTGTAAAATAAAGCAGTTATATTATCAGTGCTACATTAGCCTGGATGCAAGTAATCAGTACACTTCCTTCCTTGTAGTTCATGGAGCAGAAGCAATTTCTAATTGGGCAGCTACTTGCTAGGCATTGTAGATCAATGTTTCCTTCTTTTCCTTAGCAACACACACCAATTTAAGTTAGAATTTTATTAATATTCCTCTCATTTCAAAGCATGATGTTTGAGGTGTAGGATTCTTCATAATTCAGACCAACAAACTCTTTACTTCCTTATGATGGTGTTACATTACATACAAATTTGGAAAAAATAGTCATATAAAACCAGACTAAGATTTATACAGGCATTTCTGAAAAATTAAACTGAAGTTTGGTTGTTGGGGTTTTGTGTAAACACATTTTGTTTAAAAGTGAAAGGCTGGAAAATATTGAGTTCCAATTACAAAATTTTCTTAACCTTTCGCAAACTAAAGATGCTTTCATGTGACTGATCAAATACTTACACCAATGTCCAAGTGTTTTATCAGTATTAACAAACTAATCCATAAATCTAGAAATGAGGAACTGAAATACAGATTAGGATAGTTTCCAACAGTGTAACAATTCTACAACTAAACCTGAACCGCCACTCAGTTCCTCCGTTAAGATAATCTGCACACGTCTCTTCAAGTAGTAAGGAGTATCTACATAAAATTTAGAAAACATTAAATTTCATATGACTATTGAACCCCTCCCTACATTATGAAAGGGTCTGGCCTAGAGCAGAGCTCCCAGAGGAGAGCCGAGGCAGCCAGACACAGCAGCTAGCCAACAGCAGGGCTTACCAAATAGGGCCGGCAGCTCTTCTCAGAAGAAACACTTGCTCAGCAGTGGTTGCTGCCAAACAGCACAGATCCCAGCAACCAGCACAGCAACTGTCCCTGTCACACCATCGGTTCCAACCCAGACAGTGCTCCTGAAGGAGAATGTATCTGAGCAGGTCTGGGGACCCTCACCGAGGCAGCAGGAGCCAGATTACTTGCCTGCAGGAGGTGTGTGCTGGTAGAGTGTGTGTCACCAAGTGAAAGAAACATGGGAGGAGGTCCGCACACTGCACAGCATCAGAGACAGCAAGAGAGAGATTGACTTCATCTTCTCCAAGATCCTGAAGCTTCAAGAATCTGAACCCTTCCAACTATGTGGAAGGAAGAGCAGACAATCTGCTTATTACTGTGAATCCAGCAACGGGCTGCAATGATGATTGGAGCATCTGACATGTCATGAGAGGTTGAGCATGGTGGGATTCAGCTCAAGAAAAAAAGGCCGGGGGGGATAAGTGTGCATAAATGAAGTTTTAAAAAAAAGGTTGAGCCAAACTCTTCTCAGTGGTATTCAGCGAAAGGACAAAAGCAAACGGGTACAAACTGAAATACAGGAAATTCCATTTAAATGTAAGAAAAATCTTTTTTATTGTGAGGGTAGTTAAACACTGGCACAGGTCACCCACAAGAAGCTGTGGAGTCTCCATCCTTGGAGACAGTCAAAACCCAACTGGGCAAGATTCTCAGCAGCCTGCTCTGGTAGATGGTGCTCCAAACAGAGAGGCTATAACCTTAACTATTTTGTTATTATCTGTAATTACCAAATTAACTCGAACTGGCTAAAAGAATACTACATTTCTTCATGCAAAACTAGTAACCGAGTAAAAGGAAGAGACACCAGTAACATTTACCTTTCAAGTTGGCCCTTGACAACACTTCTCTCAAGAGGCTAAAGAAATCACATCATGAGAAAAGAGACATAATATTATCAGGAAACTTACAGTGTCTGAAGGAAAAGCAGACTAAATTAAAAGATGAAATCATCTTTATGTATAGGCAAACAGCACTAAGCACCAGTACATCTTGCTAAGTCTAGGAAGAGGATCTATTAATAGACATATAGATTTTGTTAACTTCCTCTTTAGACAGCAGTTAGGCTAACTCAAAAATCAGGAAGGGATTTGAAGAACCTCAAGGAATGGTAGCTGAAACGGATGAATAGGAAGACATTAAACAGACTACAGGGACCAATTAAACAAAACAAAGTTGAAGAATAAGGAGCAATGCATGCTGGAAAACTTCAGTCAACTAAATTCTACTAAATGTGGGTACTAATAAAAAGCAGCAAGAAAAACATTAGGTTATGTAAATAATGCAGACTAGACAGCACAATGTCATCATAGTACATCATGTCATGCCATAAAATGGCAGTGTCATTTGGAATGTGACACACAGTAACTTTCTTCTCTGTATTGCAGAAAGTTGTAGAAGCAGAGACAATAACAAGAGAGAGCATTAACTGAGAGTATGAAAAGTGTTCCACATGGAAGAAAACTGTTATGACTTCAAAGATATATCCACAAAAGACATAAGGAGACACACACATGAGAATATATATGTATACACACATCCCCCAGTCCCAAACCACTTTGTCTGCAAGCAAAATGGCAGATGACAGACCAGCAAGCCCTGTAGATAATGCATCTTCAAAACGAAGGACAAAAAAGTTTCTTCTGCTACTTGGAAATCAAACTAAGTTTGAGTCTACATCCAACAGTCTAACCACATGACACTGCTGCTTACTTGGATTAGAAATGAGAGTGGTCAATACAAAGATTTTACAGACAGCCTTTAGAAGTTTTCATTTAAAGAGGAGACTGGAAAACAGTTTTAACACTATCCTAAGAACCGTCAAGCTAGGCATTTCTCTTATGAATAAAAATAAGCCAAAATAAAGTTTCATTTTAACACTTTCAATTTTTTAAGATGTTTTAAACTGTTTTAACCTCATGTTTAAGAGCTCTTTTCATTACTTTGATGCATATAACTAGATTAGCATAGCAACAGGCATGCACCAAAATACATTTAGCATTTTAGTGTTCTAACAATGCAATAGCTTTCAGAACTTCCATCTTTACTGCTAGGGTTACACTAAGCAAATTACTCTGCAGGACATTCAGTAACATTTTGCTCTCATCCAACTTTTTACCTCATGAATGAAGTACAGTAAAAACTTTGTATTTAGGTGGGTTTGGTTGAAGGAGATTTTTAGAGGCTGCAAGTGCTGAAAGGCAGCACACAAAAGCACATAACTTAAGGCATGTGCATTTAAGGCAGAGTGGTGATAATAGCCAGCCATTTCTAGAATTTTGTAAGGATGTTTCATCACTGTGAAATTAAAGTACTGCCTCTAAAGAAGCCCACAAAAGTAAACTGGTAACTAGCTTTCAGACACATTAGGAAGATTAATTTGTTGCAAGTTAATCCACCCTTGGAACAGGAAGAGATCTAACCAGTGTGAATCCCAACAACACAAAAAACACAAGACGACAACCTAACCAGCAGGCACAAGGCTAATCAGTCTGCAAACTTGTTATCAAGAGTACAACAGAAACACTCCAGAGCTGGAGGCATGAAGATATGTGTGCATGCATAAGCACTAGTGGTATCGGATATTCTGTCCTAAAGAAACAGCACACAAACTACCATCAATTTTCCAGTTTAATCTAGTCAATTTCAACCACTCCAGTCTTCATTTACATACATATTTATAATGACAAAGCCAGGTCAAAACAAAAATATGACTGCAGATGAATAAAACTAATCATTACTTTTACATCAGGTTAGTTTTCAGCCAACCTGCTGCCCTTGCTGGTTCCCTGCGCTGGTTTCAATGGCCACACAGACATGGGAAGGAAAGCAGACTACAACAGCACCCATACCCATCAGTTCAAGTTTTTGCAGAACTACATCTTTCATGGCAATGTAATGTTTATTGACCAAACTGTTACATAGTAGCATGCTTTCTTGTACTTCACACAAATTACAGTTGCATGCTCTGGTAACTTCTGTGTTTCAAATTTGATATATTTGTTTTTAAGAAGAGAGAGGAAAAAGTCAACTGCTCTCTCATAAGCCATGTGACAGCTCCAGCTTGCCAAGCTTCCCAATTTACTGGTAACCACATACCATAGAATTAGAGATGAAAGTGTGGTTCTGAAGGACAGTTACAGAACAAGGTCTTGAGTGATAACAAAACTACTGATGGTGTTTTTATCTCTGAAGCAAAGCTCAGGAAGATAGCAAAAGACTCAAGGGAAGAGTAAAGCAAAAACTTCAAGCTGCCCTGTTAAATTAAAAAGCCAGCCCTGCTCAGCAAAATTAAGTTACCATATATAGAAGTGGTTCAATTGCTCAACACTTGTAGATCTCTGTAGTCATCCAACAGCTGTCATTTTCACAGTATCCGAGTTATGGCCTGGATATGACAGCAAAGGCAGAATTCTCCTCTCTGCGCTATCAGACCCACAGCAATACAGCTCCAAGAGTCCCATGGTGCTGACGGCGTTGAGCCAGCTCAATGAACTAACAATCATTCTGATATGCCGATAGATCACCAAAGGCTGCACCGTACAAAGGCAAACCGAGGAAGGAACATACAAGCACACAGATAACCAGTTCAGGCCAGCTGATGCACTGTCTTCTATTAACACTTGCCAATATCAAACAAACATGAGGATGTAGAACAGTAATAACAGTATATACTCACTGTGCAGGGCTATTTGTATAAGTGAAGATGAACAAACATACAGAGAATAATCCAATAGTGTTACAGAACCAGTATTGTAAATCATAGGAGTAATTAAACTAGTAGAACTACTATTTTTTCTACCTTTTTTAATAAAACCTGGTTGGGGTTTTTTTTTCCCCTCTGTTGCCACTAGTATCTCAATATTTATTTACCTTTTGAAAACAGGTATGTGTACATACACAAAACCCTATACAGTAGAAGCATCTTTCAAGAGATCCTACCACAGGACTAGATGGGGCTCACGCATCAAATCTCTAACCAAGGTAACACAGGGGCTAGCTCAGTGCTCCATGTCCCTCCGTGCCAGTGCCAACAGGGAGAGGAACCAAGTGCTCCACCTGCCAGAACCTGGTCTGACCCTATCCTTTTCCTTCAAGGACAATCGGACTACAATTGCGTTTGAACACTAGAGGCCTACTAGGTCTGCCCTACTTCCAAGGGCTAGAAGTCTCCCATATTTCATTGCCTTTGTGTTTTTCCACCCAACTTGTTCCTCAAACACAATGAGCTATGAACAATGAACAGGGTAGTTTCCTGAGACTTCAGGCACATCTTTCCAGAAGTTTTATGCTTATGTCAGGGGCTTTTCCTCTTCTGTAGTTTTACATCAATTAGCTTTTGAACAAAAAAAAAAACAACCCACCATGGCTGCACAAGGAAACAATGGAAACACATAGTGCATCACATAACCAAAGAAATGAGCTTTTTTACCAAGATGAATACTAAAATATTGTATACTAGTTATGGTCAAAATTTTTCATAAAAGTATGAATTATAATTAGATGCCCCTCAAAGAAATTTGTGAGCCCTCTGTAACCCACAGCACAAGCCTTTCCATTAACATTCCTAAATCCTGCAACAGTGTTATAGTTATTCATCTTATTTATCCAGTGCTGATGCTGCATTTTGGGCGAAGCCTTGCTGCTTTGCCTGTACTTTTGGTTCCTTCCACTCCTTATCTGCAAGGCAGAGTCACCTGTTGACTGCATCCTCCTTCCTTCTGCCTCCTCCCATTTTACCTTTCATACTGAAAAATATCCATCCATCTACTAAAACCAACAAAAATAGCACATGCTATGGTTATTTAATTCCCTCCCATTTTGCCCTACATAGAGATCAGTATCCATTATTAAGAGATTACAAAATGTTTTTAAGACATAACAAAAATAGCATGTACTATAGCCTACTTAATTCCTCTTTTTGAGGAAAACACCAGGCAAGAGACAACTACTGGCTGGTCCCAAAAGAGCAGGCAGACAAAAACTTCTGGCAACAACTAAGTAGTTAGAAAAAGTTTAATTCAGTGGTACTCTGGATCAACTGCAAGATTCCAGACACCTGGGTTGCAAGGAGAGATTAGCTGGAATACTCATGCCTCTCAAAAATCAACATTTCAGATTTTAAAGAAATATTTTTTTCAGAAGGATTAGAATATTAAACTTCGTATTCTAAAGCAAAACCACACAGCAAGAAAACTTTCATTACAAATCCCAGTTTTCAAATTCATTGTATGTGACTCAGTTTCCACTGTCAGTTTCGAGCCGCAATCAGTCCGACCACAAAAAACTAAGTTAAGCACTATAAATCAATACCACGGGAACAATCAGGCTAGGGTTTTCTCTAACACTAAAATCATACTGACTTTATCCCATTAGTCATTCTTTTTCTTTCTACAGCATGCCAGCTAATCCATCAGCATTCAATAAGAGCTACACTAAGTGCAGTTGACCATTTCTGACCATAGGTCCCCTCTCATGGCAATATTTTAACAGAATTTGTTTAGTTCAGTTCACTCTTGGTCCTACCTTCAATAAGGTAAAAAAAAAGTGGTATGCAAGTAGTTTCTAGGTGATTAAGTTCAACATTAAGAAAAAAAGTCCTGTTTGACAGCTGCTGCTTAGCCCTTATGGTGCCCAGACCCATTAGGGTACTTTCAGGTATTAAAAGGAAGGACACCTTTTTATCTGCTGTTCTGCTATTTACAGGAGGCACTTTTGTATTTACAGTCCTCCTCCACATCCACATAAGTCATCCAGCCAAGGCAGCTGTCTCGTGCTATTTTCTCCAACTTAAATCCATTTGGATTTAAAAAAGCCAAATGAGTGTCTTCTGCATTACCCAAACGAGAGCACATTTGACAGCAAAACAAAATGCAGCTGCACTGTCTTTTTTTTTTATAAAATAAAAAAAGAAAAAAGTGATGCAGGAGGTGCTGGCCACATCCAGGACTCAGAACTCTTCCTGCTCTTCTAAGCAGGATACAAAACAACTAGGCTCTAAAGCCAGGTTCCATTCCCCCCCACACCTCCTTTCTGCAGTTGGGCAAATTTTCAAAAACATGGGTGGAGCACACCCGCAATCTCACCTCACTCAAACACCAGTGGTGCAATTACTCTTCTGGAAGGTAAGAGATAATACTGTCAATTCTCCTCTTGCTGATTATTTTGACTACTGCACTATTACCTAAAAGTGAACTTTTTTAATTTAAGTACAAGAAGACTATTTTGAGACATCATTACTAGAGAACCAGATCCTCAGAAAAAGCCACTACACATCTGTACCATGAACAGAGTATCAACCACCCATACATTTCTGCATTTCTGACTGGCCAGCAGCTCCCAGATCAGTATATGAATGTTTACAGCACTTCTTCTGAGCAACCTCATTTTTCTCCTGCACAGGCTAAGGAGCCTAGACACCTACTCCTGGATGTGTGTTTCCCTTCTGTGAAACAGGCACTGCCACACCTCATGTGTAGATACACACAGCTTCCCATCTTTCTAGCTCAAGACCACCAAGCAATATACCTTGTACCTTACGTCAAACAGTTCAAACGCTGGAGAGCACATCACTTAATGCTCCACCACAGCTTCCCACCATTCTTACTCCAGTCTAAACACCTGCCCCAGTTTTCTACTTCAGACAAAAACATTAAGTGAGGGGAGGAAAATTAGCTTCTTTGTCTCCTACATCTCAACTTTAGGTCTGCTTATCCCCACATTGAGAAAAATATAAATTTCAAAACACTTAAAGCTCTGTCACACCGCTGTGTGCTGAGGAAGTTTCCTAGAATGCTTACACCTCTGCAGGGCTATGTAGCTAGAACACCTTTTTTTAACGGAGGGAAAAAACCAGAAAATACTATGTTTGGGTTTTTAATACTTCATTTTAATATGTAAAGTACCTTTTAAATAACTCCACTTTGTTATTATTTATACATTAATTATTATAATTATTAATTCATTATTATTGTTATGAATTGTTATTACTGCATTTCCTCAACTTACGAAGTCAAAGCACAATACACTTTTCAAAGAGAACTTACACAAAATAAACTCTCACCTTTGAGTTAATTAACACTGGTTTGCCTGGAATGATTTAGATCAGTAAGGGCAGACTGGAGCTTTGATGGTGATAGTACTGTTATGTCTTTAGAGTTTAGTAAACATCATTAACTTCACTGGTGAGATTTAGGATATCGGTGACAGCAGTAAAACGGCACATCAAAATGCGGGTTTTGGCAACTGTTAAGCCTGACGTATATATATACACCCCTATACCCACCATACCCCATTTATATCATTTAGGCTAACCATTAGGCTAAGGGGGGCAGGGGAATAAAACTTTCTGGGACCCACAGTATGCATTTTTCCCATTACGCACGACGACAGATGCCTAAAAATACTGTTGTGGAAGGAGTCAAGAGTACACCTGCTCCTCTCTCTCCCCCTACAGCTTCTCCCCCGGTGCCCCCGGGGCTCGCTGCCCCGAGCCCTGCCTCTGGAGCACGGCTGGGAGCGCAGACCCCTGCAGGGAAGGGAGAGCAGCTCCTCTTCGCCCGGATGAAACGGCCGCTTCCCGGTCCCTCAGCCCAGCCCCACGTGCTGGCGGCGGGGCAGGCTCCGGCCCGGCCCTCCCAGCCGCCCCGAGGGGCTCCCGCACACTGACAGCCGGGTGGGGAACGGCCCGGGGCGCAGCGGGCTGGAAGCCACCCCGACCCCTTCCCTCTCCGCCCCTCACCTGTTTTGAAGGCCAGCTGCTTGTCCTCGTCGCCGCCGAAGAGCTGGAGCATGGAGACGAAGAGGACCCCGCAGGAGTTCTGGATGCCGAAGACGGCGCCGTTGCACCACATGGCGGCCAGCATCACCACCCAGCCCCAGCCGCCCTCGGGGGGCTCGGCCGCCGCGCTCCCGGGGTCCTCCTTCGCCGCCCGGGGCTGGGCCCCGCTCTCCTCGCCCGGCGCGGCCGGGTTGCCGCTGCTGCCGCCGCCGCCGGGGCACCACTCGCCGCCGTTCTCCCGCCGCGGCTCCGCC